>CM062808.1:790704485-791114531 GCA_031772625.1 Pinus tabuliformis
CTTATTTTTAATTTTATTAAAACTTTAATAACATTATTTTAGATAAACTCTTCTGCAGTTAGGGTTTCATTCTCGAAAAATTTCTGAATCGCCAAACATTCACTAGTACATTCAAAATCATAATATTTCATAGGATTATAAGGAGAGATTTTCTAAAACTACTAAAATTATAAGGACAATGTCAGAGTTGTGGAATCTACAAGTGGAAGGCAAAGCTCAGGCATGGCTGGATGCGGTTGTCGGAGCATGATGGTACCGCCGTTATTATGTCGGAAAGTGTTGTCGTATAGACCGCCAACTTCGACTAAAACCACCGAAAATTTACTAGGCCATGATTTTGAGAAAATCACATTTTCAAAATATGGATTTATATAGTTTTCAAGATTTTTGATAGTATTCAATCCATTTTCATGTTCTTTCCAAACCTCAATAGGTGGGTATGCTAAGTGAGAGGAGCTAAGTGAGGGGAGCTGAGCAAGTCTCTGGCCACATGAGGATCTGATGTCATCACCGTTGGCATTGAGCCCAAACTATAAACGCCTTGAGCTTCTTGGTGCTTATGCTTATGATTATCGTCCATCCTTTCCAGCCGTCGCGACTTTCTTGTGTCTTCCTGTCCATGAACAGCCTCCAGGGCTGAACCAAGAGCCTATAGCAACGCAAAGAAATAACCACGTAGTCCATTCCCGGTAAGAAGTGGAATTGCTTATAACCACCATACCGCTGTTGCACAGGTTCCAGAATTCTCCATTCCATAATATGGAGAGAAGACTAATACGAGATTAATGCTATTAAGGCCTGTAATTCTCCATTCCATAAAAAGAAGGGCGAGATCAATGCTATTAAGGCCTGAAATTTTATTTTACTTGTCAAGTGGAAATTTAAATGGATCATTTTTGACTTATTTTTTACCTATGACTTTGACTAGATTTTCCAGTGGTTATTTTTAGAAGACGGATATTCTAAATATAATAGCTCTTGTGTAGTTCTATAATGTGTTTATTTTTTATGTGATTTTGACTATACTTTCAGGCAGTTACCTTTAAAAGAAAAATATTTTAAATATAATAGCTAGTGTGTAGTCCTATAAGATATTTAAAAAAATTAGAAATATATGTCAGCTGTGTTTAAATAGAGAATGCTATTACTTAGAATTTATTTATATTTTTTTTGTGTGGTTGAATTCTTTTATTTTTAGCAGAATTACTAGAGGATAATGAAGACAAGAAATAGATATTGCAATTAAACAAATTGTCTAAATTATTTATTTATTTTTGTCTAAATTATTCATTAGAATTTATAATAGGCCACTTAAATACTTATATGTGAAATTTAAAAATTTATTGTTTCACATTTTTTGTACTAGTGAAGGTTGAAGTTTCACAATTTTTTTTCACTATCAAATGGAAAAAAATAAACTCAATCTAGTGACACCATCCAGCCAAACTACATGAGCCTAAAGGGTGAAATTTTATTTGTAGAGATTGTTTGGAAAGTTTTTTGGTTTATTTTTTCATCTAATTTGTCTAGAATTTGGCAAACATTCACTGAAATCACAAGTTTGATGGGAAAACTCTTCACAATCAAAGTTCTTATGTGAAGTAGAGATTGTTTGGAAAGTTTTCTGATTTATTTTTCTATCTAATTTGTCTAGAATTAGGCATACATTCACGGAAATCAGAAGTATGATGAATGAACTCTTCACAATCAAAATCCAACAAAAATTTTCAAAACAGCTAAATCTATACAAATAGTAAAAATACACTAATTTAAACAATATAAATCAAAATTTAACCACAATTTTTTTTTACCAAATTCCTACTTGACATGAACTAAAACGTCCAAAAATATTAAAAATAAGCCGGCCGCACCGCCTCTGGCTGCTTGCCCTTGTACATGAATGATGAAAGTAGATAATTTGGACATGGAATGTAATACCACCTCTATTTCCCGAGCTGACGGGAATAATAAACGAACTTGTTCCCTTTTTATGATTAACTAAGCATTTCGTAATAAAGTCCGTTTTAGCTCGGAGAGTTTTACAAAACAAAGCCCTTTATATGCCAACCACTGTTTCAAATGATATAGAACCTTTCAAATTCGGTAGCTATGAGTAATTGACAGATTACCGATCTGTTTGAAAATCTAAATAATTAATATCGCCTAAAAACATTTGTTAATAAATTATATTTCTTTTCTAATGTTACAAACGTTTCTCCACTTAAAACATATGTAAGTGCTTTTTCAGATGTTGCTACAAGTCATAAAAGGTCCAAAAACGGAATTTCAAGTGTTTTTCAAAATCGGGTATACCAGTAAGGTTTGAAAATGGCGTGTTTTTTTTCATCGTTTATATTAAAGTATTAAAAAACTGCGTAACCCAATAAAATCAGGTTATATGAAAGCTGATTTATATTCATTTTTAATATTTATTTTCAAATGTGTTGTAAATTCAAATATTAGATAGAAAATGTTTCACGTTTGGAAGCTTTTATATTTTGATTTTTAATTTATATATTTTGTAGGTTTATTTTATACATGTATAGTCAATATTGTTTAATCATGTTCAAATAAATTCAATCATGGTTAATCATATCTATTAATGGTTAATATGGTCAAGCCATGAGCATCCATGGTGAACATGGACAATATGGACTACCATATTCATGATCAACCATAATTTGACCACATTTAACCATAATAAGTTATGTCCCAACATAGTCGTCAAGCTTAACCATGGTCAACCTTGTCAACCCTCTTCATCTATTACTGTAATATTAACATTAACACCAATGTAACATCAACCGTGATCAATCAAGGTTGACAAATATTAATTTTATAATACTCAACATTAATGTCACATAAATACATTTTTACATTAGTTGTTGGCCATGGTCAATTGTGGCTAACCAATGTCAACTTTGTCAACCCCCTTGAACTATAACCATCCATCATCAACTATCAATAACCGTCAACAACCATTGTTAATCATTATTAACCATGATCAACCTTGCTATAACAATTTTAATCATAATCAACCATGGTTTACAAATCTACCCCATATATATTAACTATCAACTAGCACAACCACATTAATAAAATTGTTGATACAATTTGATTCACATCAGTAAAAAATAATATTAATCAAAATATATAAACTATTTTATTAATATAATTAAATTAATTAATAAATAAATATATTTCAAATAACGTGGGAAACGATAATACTAATTCCTCTGGTTTATTGCTGCGTTGACATAGTAGTGGAAAGTATTTACAAAATATACCTAAAACAAAGAAATTTATATTTTATAAAATAAACCTACAATATATACAAATTAAATATCAAATTATAAAAGCTGGTAACATGAAACATTTTCAATCTAATATATTTGAATTTATAATATATTTAAAATAACATGAAACATTTTCAATCTAACATATTTGAATTTCTAATATATTTAAAATAAATATTAAATCAATTAGTATAAATGAACTTTTATATAACTTTAAACTTCAGGTACCTCTGTGCAAGGTGAGGGAAGTTATGCGCAGGCATCTCGCCTAATTCTGAGTTACAACTTATGCCAGTCCTCCGCGTCAAGTCGTTAGGTATAAGTTATTTTAATTGTTTTCTCTTCTTTTTTTAACCCCCTGTTTTGAACTTTCTAGAATTTGCTGCTTGTCTCCTTCTAATTATAATTGTATCTACGGTCTATTCGATAGGACATTCGAGCACCGCTCCCCAGGTAATTTTCTATTAAGGTTTTTGGCACATTTCTTTCTCTTCTCCTGTTTAGTCCCAATACAGGGATTTAACTGTAATATGGGTTGTTTACAGGTTTTCTTCCTGTACTCAGTGGATTCAAAGCTCGCATTTCTTGGTGGTTTATTTCTCGGGGCTAATGTTCTACTGGCATTATACCCATGTTTCTGCTGAGTAATCTCCAATTTTCGTCAATGAATTCGTAGAGATGGTGTAATCCATTGTTTTATGTTATCCATTTCTATTGTAGTTAATATATAAGATTGTATATAAGTTTCAAAGTTTCAAGCAACATCTGTAAAATCAATTATTTGACAGGATATAACCATGTTTCAAAACCTCGATTTTGTATGACCGTCCATGCTCAATTTTGCAGATGTAGAAAATTGGAATAAGAAAAAAATAGCTCAAAGATTTCATTATGGCACATAAAACTAATAATTATATTAATAGTAAAAGCAATAGTTTGAAATCTTGCAAATTATTGTTGAATATACCATTAAACAAAATCCTTCCTATTATTCAGAAATCCTACAAAGTAGATTATTTGTTAATAGGATTCCTTATTTTCTCCTCTTGAACTTATGTGGCTTGTTTTCTACTCTTTAACTTATGTCGATTGTAGATTTTGTGAAATGTAAGGGAGTCAGGAAAGAGGTTCTTCTGTTTATATGTTGGAGCCATTTTTCTATTTAGACTCCAACCGAGATCTTGGACGCCTCTATAGGCATATATCGGTAGTGGATTTCTATACATACTTGATTTATTGTCATGTAGCGGTCTTGGCTTTTGATATGCACTTTAATTCTCTAAAACGTTCATATTCACCAAATTGAGTTGGGCCATGTTCTTTTCCTGCATTAATAAGGAATGCATTTGGAGTAACCCTGAAACAATGCATATGCAAAATCATTTATGTAAAAAATTGGAGGAACCCTGAAACAATGCACATGCAATATCATTTATTAAAGTGTAATAAAAATGTTTTCCTCCGAGGATCTAAAATTTGAGATTGCATTCTCATTTTGAGATGCACAGGTAATTATGCCTCATGTACCATGAATATCAGATGTATGTCCTTTTAAGAGAAAATATAAAGATGGCCCGGGAAGTATTTATCTGAGATTGCTGGGTTGAAAGGAAAAAAATAGTGAAAAAGGATATACGGAAAACGAAGTACAATTTCCTTTTATATATATATATATATATATTCTTTTTCATTATTATTAAAATTAGTAGGTATTTTCATTTAAAATAATATAATTCAGACTAGAATAGAATAATAGTCCAATATATTTTGTTTTTGTAAATTTCAATTTATTTTTACTATTAAAATGGTTTACCAATAAAAGAATAACATTACGAAACTTTTTATTAAGATATGTAAAATATTGAATTAGGTAATAAAGATGAATAGGCCTCACGTAATGCTCACTATAGGATAACTTTAGCGATATAATGGATTAAAATTTTTATATTTAAAATTATTAAAATTATATCTATATGAAATGTAATTTCAAATATATTTAAGAATAATAAATTTAACTTTATATTTTTAATAAAAAATTATTAAAAAAAATAAATTTCAATTTCTTTTAATGAATATCATATTTTCGAAAAAATTATATATAATTTATTTTGATTCTTTCGCTTATACAAATCACATGATCAAGAATTTCTTGTTACACATTTTCATCAACATAACAATTTAACCTAACAACAACTTTATGGTCCAGAATAAGGTGGATATCATGTGTATTTTATGGTCCACAATAAGGTGGATACCATGTGAATAGTGAAACCTAACAATTTCGTCAACCTAACAATTTTATGGTCCACAATAAGGTGGATACCATATGAATAGTGACAATCTAACCTAACAAACGCCATGTGAACAATTACAATTTAACCTAACAAACTCTGTAATTACTACAACTGTTGATAAACATTTCACTGCGGAACAATTTCATCAACCTGATAATTTTTATGGTCGATAATAAGGTGGATATCATGATACCATGTGCACAGTGACAATTTAACCTAACAAACTCCGTGTGAACCGTGGCAATTTAACCCTAACAAACTCCATTCGAACCGCGGCAATTTCACCTCTAACAAACTGTGAAAAGTGACAATTTAACCTAAAAAATTAACCTAACAAACTCTATAATTACTTAATAAGGTGGATACCATGATCACATGTGCACAACGACAATTTAACCTAAGAAACTCCATGTGAACTGTGACAATTTAATCCTGACAAAATCATTTAACCCTAACAAACTCCATGTGAACCACGACAATCTAACCTAACAAACTGTGAACAATGACAATTTAACCTAACAAACTCTATAATTACTTTTGATAAACATTTCACTGTGGATATGGATACCATGTGCGCAGTGACAATTTAACCTAACAAACTCCATGTGAACCGTTACAATTTAACCTAAAAAACTCTTAATGACTTTTGATAAATATTTCATTGTGGATACCATGTGAATAGTGACAATTTAACCTAACAAGCTCTATAATTACTTTTGATAACCATTTCATTGTGGATACCATGTGACAATATAACCTAACAATGTGGATACCATGTGAACAGTGACAATTTAACCTAACAAACTCTGTAATTACTTTTGATAAACATTTCACTATGGATATCATGTGAACAATGACAATTTAACTTAACAAACTTTGTAATTACTTTTGAATTTAACCTAACAAACTCTGTAATTACTTTTGATAAACAGTTCACTGTGGATACCATGTGAACAATGACAATTTAACCTAACAAACTCTATAATTACTTTTGATAAACATTGCACTGTGGATACCATGTGACAATTTAACCTAATAATGTCGATAACATGTGAACAATGACAATTTAACCTATTACTACAACCTAACAAACTCTGTAATTACTTTTGTTAAACATTTCATTGTGGATACCATGTGAACAGTGAGAGTTTAACCTAACAAACTCTATAAGTACTTTTGATAAACATTTCATTGTGGATACCATGTGAAGAGTGATAATTTACCCTATTACTACAACCATGTGAAAAGTGACAATTTAACCTCCTATTACTACAACCATGTGAACAATGACAGTTTAACCTAACAAATTGTTAACCTATTACTACAACCATGTGAACAGTGACAATTTAACCTCTTGTTACTACAACCATGTGAATAGTGACAATCTAACCTAACAAACTGTGAACAATGACAATTTAATCTAATAAACTTTGTAATTACTACAAATTTAACCTAACAGACTTTGTAATTACTACAACCATTGATAACGATTTCAATTACTACAACCATTCATAAACATTTCACCGTGGATACCATAGATACCATGTGAACAGTGACAATTTAACCTACTACTACAACCATGTGAACAGTGACAATTTAACCTAACAAACTTTGTAATTACAACAACCATTGATAAACATTTCACTGTGGCAATTTAATCTATTACTACAACCATTCATAAACATTTCATTGTGGATACCACGTGAACAGTGACAATTTAACCTAAAAAAAATTGTAATTACTACAATCGTTGATAAACATTTTACCATTGATGCATCATATGAAACATTCCACAATGGCAATTTAACCTATTACTACAACCGTTCATAAAGATTTCACTATGGATACCATGTGAACAATGATAATTTAACGTAACAAACTTTGTAATTACTACAATCGTTCATAAACATTTCATTGTGGATACCATGTGAACATGTGAACAGTGACAATTTAATGTAACAAAATTTGTAATTACTACAATCGTTCATAAACATTTCACTGAGGATACCATGTGAACATGTGAACAGTGACAATTTAACATAACAAACATTGTAATTACTACAATCGTTGATAAACATTTCACCATTGATGAACCATCTGAACAGTGACAATTGGATGAACCATGTGAACAATGACAATTTAACCTAACAAACTATGTAATTACTACAACCGTTGATAAACATTTCACTGTGTATACCATGTGAACAGTGACAATTTAACCTAAAAAACTCTGTAATTACTACAACCATTGATAAACGTGACAATTTAACCTAACTAACTCTGTAATTACTACAACCGTTGATAAAAATAACAGTGACAATTTAACCTAACAAACTTTGTAATTACTACAACCGTTGATAAACATTTCACCGTGGATGAACCATGTGAAAAGTGATAATTTAATCTAACAAAATATGTAACTACTACAACTAAACTGTGGATGAACAATGACAGTTTAACCTAACAAACCAACAAGCCTTGTAATTACTACAACCAATTATAAACATTTCACCGTGGATACAATGTGAACAATGACAATTTAATCTAACAAACTTTGTAATTACTACAACCTTTGATAAACATTTCATCGTGGATACCATGTGAAAAGTGACAATTTAACCTAACAAACTCTGTAATTACTACAACCATTGATAAACATTTCACCATGGATGAACCATGTGAACAATGGCAATTTAACTTAGCAAACTCTGTAATTACTAAAACCATTGATAAGCATTTCACCATGGATGAACAGTGACAATTTCACCTAAAAAACTAACAAATCCTAACAAACTATGTAGTTACTACAACCGTTGATAAACAACCTTGGATGAACCATGTGAACAATGAAAACTTAACCTAACAAACTTTGTAATTACTAAAATTGTTGATAAATATTTCACTGTGGATGAACAATGTCAATTTAACCTAACAAACTAACAAACTTTGTAATTACTACAACCAATGATAAACATTTCACCGTGGATACCATGTGAACAGTGAGAATTTAACCTAACAAACTTTATAATTACTACAACCTTTGATAAACATTTCACCATGGATACCAACTATTACTACAACCATTCATAAACATTTCATCATGGATACCATGTGAATAGTGAAAATTTAAGCTAACAAACTCTATAATTACTACAACCTTTGATAAACATTTCACCGGGGATACCAACTATTACTACAACAAACTGTGGATACCATGTGAACAATGACAACTTAACCTAACAAACTTTGCAATTACTACAACCCTTGATGTTGATAACCATTTCGTCATGGATGAACCATGTGAACAATGACAATTTAACCTAACAAACTCTGTAATTACTACAACCATTGATAAAAATTTCACCGTGGATACCATGTGAACAGTAACAATTTAACCTAACAAACTCTATAATTAACATTTCATCATGGATACCATGTGAATAGTGAGAATTTAACCTAAAAAACTCTATAATTACTACAACCATTGATAAACATTTCACCGTGGATGAACCATGTGAACAGTGACAATTTAACCTAAGAAACTCTGTAATTACTACAACCATTGATAAACATTTCACCGTGGATGAGCAGTGACATTTTAAACTAACAAACTAACAAACTTTGTAATTACTACAACCATTGATAAACATTTCACTGTGGATACCATGTGAACAGTGAAAATTTAACCTAACAAACTCTGTAATTACGACAACCTTTGATAAACATTTCACCATGGATACCATGTGAATAGTGACAATTTAATCTAACAAACTCTTTAAATGTGAACAGTGACAATTTAATCCAACAAACTCTTTAATTACTACAATCGTTGATATTATCACCATGGATTCCATGTCAACAATGACAATTTAACCTAGCAAACTCTATAATTACTACAATAGTTGATAAACATTTCATCACGGATAACCTAAGAAAGTTTGAAATTACTACAACCATTGATAAACATTTCACCATGGATACCATGTGAATAGTGACAAATTAACCTAACAAACTCTGTAATTACTACAACCATTGATAAACATTTCACCATGGATGAACAATGACAATTTAACCTAACAAGCTCTATAATTACTACAACATAAACATTTCACCGTGGATGAGTAGCGAGAATTTAACCTAACAAACTCGGTAACTTTTACCTTGGATAACCTAACAAACTCTGTAATTACTACAACCATTGATAAACATTTCACCATGGGTACCATGTGAATAGTGACAATTTAACCTAACAAACTTTGTAATTACTACAATCGTTGATAAACATTTCATTGTGGATGAACAATAACAATTTAACGTAACAAACTCTATAATTACTACAACATAAACATTTCATTGTGGATAATATCCATTTGCATATATGAGCTAAATAGCACATAATATTTTAACACCAATCAACATACAAAGATAACAAACTCTGTAATTACTACAACTGTTGATAAACATTTCATCATGGATAATATCCATTTGCATATATGAGCTAAAAAACACATAAGGTTTGAACACCAACCAACATACAACGTCTACCTAAAACAAAAATAAAAACAAAAAACCATAAGAAGAAATCAACCCCAAGTTGATAAATGCAATAGTGCTGATGAAGATCAAGGCACCCATGTCCACGTCCATGTTCTCACACATGATCAGTTGGAGGTCCACATTAACTAGTTATGAATTATTAACAATAATTACTAGGTGGACAGTAAGGATTTAACCTCTGTGAAATATTCTAGAATTTTCATAGTTACACAAATAAATGCCTGAGATTTATCTCCAAAGTAGTGTTGACGAAGATCAAGGCACCCATGCCCATGTTCTCACACACAGTTGGTCGCTTGGAGGTCCACATTAACCAGTTATGAATTCTTAACAATAATTACTAGGTGGACAATAAGGATTTAACCTCCTTGAAATATTCTAGAATTTTCGTAGTATTATAAACAAATAAATTCTTGAGATTTATCTCCAAAGTAGTTATATCTTTAAGGAATTTAGACTTCTATGATCCATAATATTGTTAGATAATCTTCGGCATAATCACATAACCAATCTTTTGTCGACGCATTTCAAACCAACCAGTGTGGTTCATCGTCAGGACAAGTTATATCTTTTTTATTATTTAAAATTAATTAATTAATTAAAAAAATGTTAAAACTAGAATAATAAATAATGTTGATCAATAATATGTAATAAGAACACAATCATGGAAGAGAATATCATGGTCAACCACGGTCCGACATCAACGTCACATCGCGACAAAGATTTTATCAATATGAAAATTAACCGATGTCACATTGTGACAAGGATTGTCTCAATATGAAAATTAAGCATGGTCAACCATGTTACAATGTTTCATTGGGACGAAGGTTGTCTCAACCATGGTAAACCATGGTCAACAACAGTGAATCATAGTCAATCATGGTCAACCATGGTCAATAACCATGACCACATTATGACAAAGATTGTCTCTTGTCCCAAAATCACATTTTCACAACTATGGTCCAACATGTCGCATTGTGACAAAGGTTGTCTCAATATGAAAATCAATCATGGTCAACTATAGTCCAACATCGCATTGTGACAAATGTTGTCTCAATATGAACATTAATCATGGTTAACCATAGTCCAACGTCGCATTGTGAAAAATATTTTATCAATATGAAAATCAATCATTGTCAACCATGGTCGATCATGTTTATTTTAGGGTTTATAATATTTATCTTAGGGTTTATATACCTTTTGTTTATAATATTAATCCCTTGGTTTTAGAATTAATCCCTTGGGTTTATTATTCCCTCGACTTTATAATATGAATCCCTTGGGTTTATTAATCTAAGGGTTCATATTCCTAGCGTATAATATTATTCATATGGTTTATAATATTAATCCTAGGGTTTAACATAAATCTCTCACGTTTATAATAATGGTTATCCATGATAAGAAATGGTACAATGTCACAATATGCCAAAGATTGTGTCAATATGAAAACTAACCATGGTCAATCATGTTTACTTTAGGGTTTAGAATATTTTATCATAGGGATTTTATACCTTGGTTTTATAATACTTATCGCTTGAGTTTATAATATCAATCACTTGGGTTTATTAATATAAGAGTTCATATTTCTAAGGTATAATATTATTCATAAGGTTTATAATATTAATCTTTGGGTTTAATATAAATCCATTGGGTTATTAATCATGGTCAACCATGGTCCAACATCACATTGTGACAAAGATTTTCTCAATATAAAACTCAACCAATGTCGCATTATGACAAATATTGTCTCAATATGAAAATCAACCATGGTCAACCAGGTTCCAATGTCACATTGTGACAAAAGTTGTCTCAACCATGGTCAACCACAGTTAATCATGGTCAATCATGGTCATTCATGGTCAATAACCATGGTCAAATTATGACAAAGGTTGTCTCTTGGTCCAACATCAAATTTTCATAGCCATGGTCATCCATGGTCAACCATGGTCCAACGTCGCATTGTGACAAAGATTGTCTCAATATGAAGATCAACCATGGTCAAAGATGGTCAGCTATTGTCCAACGTCGTATTGCGACAAAGCTTTTCTCAATATGAAAACCAATAATGGTTAACCATAGTCCAACGTCATATTCTAACAAATATTTTGTGAATATCAAAATCAACCATCATTAACCATGTTTATTTTAGAGTTTTTATACCTTGCGTTTATAGTATTTACCCCTTAGGTTTAATATTATTTACTTGGGTTTATAATATCAATCTCTTGGGTTTATTAATCTAAGAGTTCATATTTTTGAAGTGTAATATTATTCATAGGGTTTATAATATCAATATTTGGGTCTAATATAAATCCATTAGTTTATAATCATGGTCAACCATGGTCCAACATCACATGTGACAATAAATTTCTCAATATGAAAATCAACCAATCTCACATTATGACAAGGATTGTCTCAACATGAAAAGCAACCATGGTCAACCAAGTTCCAACGTTGCATTGTGACAAAAGTTGTCGCAACTGTGGTCAATAACCATGGTTAGTCATGGTCAATAGCCATGGTCACAGTATGACAAAGATGGTCTTTTATTCCAACATCACATTTTGATAACCATGGTCCAACGTTGCATTGTCACAAAGCTTGTCTCAATATGAAAATCAATCATGGCCAACCATAGTCCAACTTCACATTGTGACAAATATTTTGCCAATGTGAAAATCAATCATCATCAACCATGGTCAATCATGTTTATTTTAGGATTTATAATATGGTCACATTACGACAAAGATTGTCTCCTGCTCCAACATCGCATTGTCGCAAACATGGTCATCCATGATCAACCATGGTCCAACGTCGCATTATAACAAAGATTGTCTCAATATGGAGATCAACCATGGTCAACCATTGTCCAACATCGCATTATGACAAAGGTTGTTTCAATATCAAAATCAATTATTCAATATTATTTAATTATTTAATAGTTTATCATTATTTAAATTATTATTATTATTTAATTGTTTACTAAAAATTTAATTTTACTATTATTTATTATATTAATATTTTTAACTATATTATTTTTATTATTAATATTATTAATAATATTTTTTTTATTATAATATTTTTTTAAATATTATTTTTATTGAGAGATTGTATGTTTTCACAGTTATTCATATTGGGAGAATTTCCTAGACGAAACTGTGTAAAAGATTTTATATCTTTTCCATCATCTCAGAATTTGAATTCAAATTCTGAGTCCGTGATGATGGGTAGAGAGTGCACCAAAAACATTCGAAAAGATTTAAAGTCCTCTACACAATTTCATTCGAAAAAATTATCGGATTATTTTTACTATTATATATTTATCAATAGTTTATATGTAGTAAATACAAATAAAACCTTAGGCTATATCAACCACATTAATATCTTTAATGTGGTTGTACTAATGAATAAATGTAATGATTTAAACTCCTACATTATTTTTATTAATATACCGTTTTGTTTTCAATTTAATAAATTTAAATTTAACCTCTCACAAAGTATCCACATCTACCAGTTGTCCTATCCATTTCACTGCACTTTCTATCGTTACTGTTCTGCCGTCATTTCAAAAGAGTGATGATTCTTTTACAGCTAAGAGAAAAGCAATGGTGACCAGTACACACCAACTTGAAGAATCCATGCGAAAAGTTCCTTTCAATGATCCAAGAAATTTCCAAAATGTTTCTTTTTTTACCCGTGTCTTACCACGTCCACATTCAACTGACCTACTGCAAATCCCTAAACAGTAGGCTGCACCTTGGAAGGAGTTCGAGAGGGGAAGAACAAGAGCAAGAAGTTTGAATGCCTTCGCTAACATATCCACAACTCTAGCTCTCGTAGCCATAATCTCCGTGGCCCCATTGGCGGCGCAGGCTGACATCTCATGGCTGACGTTATGCAAGGGAGTCGAAGGCTTTCACGAAGAGGGAGAAGCAGTTGATTTAGTAGCTGAAGAGTAACCTCAAGCAATATGCACCCACCATGGCCATCAAAGGCGTCCATTCTGAAGACCAAGAAACGGTTCGAGAACTACCTAGAAGTAGGGTCTCCTCTGCGACACCCACAGGCTGCCTAATATGGTGGTGGACACATGACGAGGGGTGAGTTCATTGTCCCTAGCATTGGCTTCCTCTACATTTCCGACTGGATTGGATTGGCGGGCCGCAGCTATCTGATTGGCTTATGGGGTGAAAAGATGCCCACCTAGAGATGCCACCTAGTAAATTCGGCAATGTTTTTTTGAAAATTTTAATTCTTATATATATATATATATATATATCACAGACTGTGTGCTTTTTAATTATGTTTAGGAATTTATTTATTTTATTGGAATAAATCTAGCGCATTGACAGTTCGAGGTTACTGGTATAGTATGTAAAACATTCATCAAATTTATAAAAAAATATTGAGAAAATCACATTTTGCATATCAAATTCCATCTCTGGATCTCAGGTGTGAAATGCTTGAAAGAAATAACAGCAGTAACACTGTTACTCAATCGATGATAGTAGCATTAGAAAAAATTTAATTTATGGGGAGGCAGAGGAGAGGACTCTGCACTCTCAAATTGGGCAAAGTGTCTTAGAAATAGGTTGCGGGAAAGTAGGCAAAATCAACTTCAATGGCGGCAAGGTAAATCTTATGTTGCAGTGAGGATATCACAACCACATAGGGACTTAATTAAAACATAAATCTTACGCACAACAAAAACAGAGTAAAACAAAAGGATGTTGCTGTAAATCTACTTGCGAAGAATTAATTCCATAACGCAACTAGCCACACTTTGTATTATATGTCAAAACATAAAGAAATTACATTTGTGTGATAAAAGGAGGCTGCAGCTCCAGGTGAAAAACACAACAAACTTACTACGATTTATGCATAACTAGGTTGTGGAGTAAACTTTTATAAATCTCCGTAAAACTGGTTTTCACGCACCCACTAATATTTCCTCCATGATTTTCTCCTCACCACCTCAAAGACTCTCGCTCTCTAGCTTGCCGAACATAAAAAATGACTTTCACATCCATATTTATCTCAACATTTAAATTTGACATTAATACATGACGGAGCAAATAATTAATAAGCAACATGGGCGATTTTACATAGTAATTGATTTTCTGAACTTGCAGGTGTTGTGGAGTGTGGGCGATAGTTGCAGAGTGAATGTTTTCCCATACTTATGTACTAAACTTCATTAAATTCCTTAACTTTTGTGATGTGTTGTGGAATGGTCCACACTGTACTTTTGCTCTGACTTCAGTCCTTTCACCTACAAGCAAAACTGCAATCGTGATGTGGTTGACTAGGCAAGAATGATGTTTATCAATGTGTTTAAGGCAGTGATGGGAATTAATATTTCCAACACTCCCCCTTAATAACAGCTGCCACTATTAGCAACTCCCAAACAGTCTCTAAGATAAAAAAAAACTTTCATGTGCCAATGGTTTTGTGAAAATATCATCAAATTGTTCTCGTGACCTTTAGTGCTACAACACAATTTCATCATTGTTAATCAACTCTTTGATAAAATGATATTTAACATCAATATGCATAGTCCTCTTGTGAAAAACTGAATTCTTTGATAATGCAATTGCGGACGTGTTGTCACTAAAAATAGTTGTCGTTCCCTCTCGGTCGTGGCGAAGATCCCTCAACATCCTTGTGTTGTGGACATCCGACAAATGATGTAGCAATCCACAACCAAAATAACGTTTTACTTGAATAAATGAAAGACACGTCAATTAGAGTATGTGCATGGATTTCTTTCTGGGGTTTCCGCTCACCTAACTAATCTCTGCCATTGATCTCGTTTACCCATTTCCAATGTATATCATGCTATATCGTGTGATAACTAGCACGATAGATATCAGGTTGATAGCATGCAAGATAGGTGGTTTCTTTGTGCTACGTGTCACTTCCTTAGGTTAATCGCGCAATTTGGAAAAATACCATTTCTCATTTCTTTTCCACGTGATATACCACTTACTACTTTGGAATATTTCCCATGTTCCCAATACAGAACGTTGAAGGAAATACTTTTATAACGAAAAAGGGTTTAGCGCTTAATCTTGAAATAAATCCCTTAATGCTAATTAAGTGCGATTATCAATAAAATGCGTAAATGAAAGAAAAATACCAGGTTAGGGTCTAAACACAAATACGCAAATACAAGAAATTTATGCACCAGAATAACTCGTAACACCACACTTAAATTGATTATTCAATCAAATAGGAATTATAGAGTCTTGGCCCTCTCGCTCGATCAATTTTTCTGACCTCTGTTTATTTCATCCTCAAACCCTATTTTTTCTCTCTTACGCTCTCCCTTACTCTATCATTACATTTTTCTCTTTAATGGATCAAATCCTATTCTAACCGCATCGACAACTCAATCTCTATTTTTATCAGCTCAACAATTAAATCCCCATTCTCAGTATTTAATACACACCTATCCTAACAACTTATCTCCTATTACAAAAATAATACAATGTTCTGATTATTACAATAATTGAAGTAAAACAAATTCGAGAGATCCAACCCTCTCTACTAAAATCGTTTTGACCACTTAGGTCGATGAAATTCACTTCATGTTAGCCACAACATGTGAACATAAAATCACATTGTTGGCTAAGTCCGGATTCTCCTGCATCAATCTCCTGAGGAAGAAAAGAATAATTCATCAAAATTTCATGATTTATTCCACACTTCTGTAATTCTGTTGTTGTTAACCAGCTGACATCCTCCATTAGCAGTCATTTCCATTTGACTAGATACTGAAAATAAACCTGTCCTTTGGTTCTTTTGGACACTCTTTTCTCCAGAATAGCTTTCACCTCTTTCTTGATTGTCTATGGCATTTGTTCTTCCCAATTTAAAGTATGAACTTCATCTTTTGCATGTTCATTCTATAGCTCTGACTCTTTCGCCTTGTATGGATACAAATCTGCAACATTGAAGATAGGTGATATTCCAACTCCTTCTGGAAATTCAATTTTATAAGCATTGGTTGAAAACTTTCTCACAATTCTGCATCGGCCTATCTTTTTCATCTTTATTTTATTGTAAATCCTAACAGGAAACCTTTCTTTCCTCAAGTAGACCATCACTAGATCACCCATTTGGAATCCTTTTTCTCTCCTCTTCATATCAGCTCTTTGTTTTTATTTTCCATTTCTTTCTTGCAATCTGTCTTTGACATCTTCCTATAGTCTCTGCATCTACTCTACAAACTCTTCAGAATTCGCACTTCTTTTCTCCTGTTTGCCCAAATTTCCAAGCTCATACACACCTCTTGGATTCATCCCAAAACAATCTAGAATGGACTCATCCCACTACTCCAGTTTGGAGTATCATTATAAGTAAACTTAGCCTGAGAAAGTGTTAAATCCCACTGCTTAGGATTTTTATACACTAAACTCCTCAATATGTTTCTTAGGCTTCTGTTTACTACCCCAGTCATCCCATATGTTTGAGGATGATATGTTGAACTAAAACAAAGGTTGGCACCTATTTTCTTCTAAAGATTTCTCTAGAAATGCCCAACAAACTTTATATCCCTATCAGACACAATAGTTATAGGCCATCCATGTAATCTTACAAGTTTTGAAAAAACTAGATTAGCAAAATGTGTTGCACCACTGGTCTTTTTGCATGCAATGAAATGTGCCATTTTGGAAAATCTATCTACCACAACATAAATGGAATCATTTCCTCTTTGAGTTTTAGTTAATCCCATAAAAAAATCCATACTAACTTCATCCCATGATCGTTCTGGTATTGGTAATGGTTGATATAATCTTATATTTTGGCTTCTCCCCTTAGCATGCTGATAGATCCTGCACCTGTCAACAAATTTCTTAACATCAGTTTGCATCTTTGGCCAGTAGTAAAAATCATTTACATCAACAAAGGTTTTGTCTTGTCCAAAGTGTCTAGATAACCCTCCACTGTGTGTCTCCCTGATAAGATAATCCAACCACTGGCTTCTATTATGAGCTGCTATATTTTGTACAACTACATAAATATCTTTAAATTCTGCATCATCTTTATACATATCAACCATTTCGTCAAATCCCCCAACACCAACTCTTAATTCTTGCACAATGAAATTTACCCTACTCAGAGCATCAACAACTTTATTCAATTTACCACTTGTATGTTTAATCATAAAAGTAAAACTCTGTAAAAACTCTACCCACCTGGCATGCTTCTGGTTTAATTTTTGTTGGTTGTTTATGAACTGTATTGCATGATTGTCAGAATACAATACAAACTCCTTTGGTAGCAAATAGTGTCTCCATTTTTTCAAAGCTTGCAAAATAGCCTAAAATTCTTTGTCATAAGAGGAATATTTCTTCTTAGCTTCATTTAGTTTGTCACTAAGGTATACTATTGGTCTCTGTTCCTGACTTAAAACTCCTCCAATTGCAAAAACTTTTCCAAAATCAGGTAAAGCTAAAACTGGTTTTTCTGTAATTTTCTTCTTCGTCAACTTAAAATTTCGATCTGCTGCTTTTGTCCACTTGAATGGTTGATTAGTCTCTTTGATTGTTTCAATAATTGGTGCACGACCATGGAAGTTTCTTACCTCAAATATGTTTCTTTGAGTTGGCCAGTTCCAAATTGCTTGGACTTTCTCTGGACCGATTTTTAGACCTTCTTTAGATACTACAAACCCCAAATAGATTAGCTCTTCTTTCATCAAACTACATTTATTCAGATTTATTAGTAGTTTCTGTTTCCGTAAAGTTCTCAGAGCCAACATAATATGTTCCATATGTTCCTCTTTTCTTTGACTGAAAACTAGAATATCATTAAGGTAAACAATGATAAACTTGCCTGCATATTCCTTCAGGACTTCATTCATCAATCTCATGAATGTACTAGGTGAATTAGTGAATCCAAAAGGCATCACTAACCACTCATACAACCCACTATTTGTTTTAAATGCAGTATTCCTTTCATGTCCTTCTCTAATCCTGATTTGATGGTATCCACTCTTCAGATCTATTTTAGTAAAATACTTTGACCCACTTAAACAATCCATCAAATCATCCATGCATAGTAAAGGAAATATATACCTGATAGTAATCTTGTTTATGGCTCTGGAATTAGTACACATGCACCATTCAACACCTTTCTTTGGACTGAGTATAGTTGGTACATCACATGGACTAAGGATTTCCCTTATTAATCCCTTATCCATCAGTTCCTGCACTTGTCTCCCAACTTCTGCATTTTCTTGAGGAGTTAACCTGTATGTTGCTTTATTTGGCAAACTTGCTCGAGGTATTAGTTTAATGTGATGACTAATACTCTTGATTGGTGGTAATGAATTTGGCAACTCATCCACAATAATATCAACAAAATCATTCAACAGAGTTTTGATTTCTTCAGATAAATCATCTATGTTTGTGGAAGTCAAAATTAACTTAGGTCTCCTTATGATAGCAAAATGTATCTTTTCATCCTTCTTGACTTCTTGCAGCAATTATTTCCCACTTATCAGCATAACACCATTTCCAGGCACTTCTTTGCCTGCTTCATCCTTCATTGGCAGTAGTGTGTGTTTGTTTCCATCCTTCTCTAGAGTGTAAGTGTTTCTTCTCCCATCATGCATAGCTTTATGATCAAATTGCCAAGGTCTTCCCAATAATATATGACATACATCCATCGGCATTACTTCACATAATATCACATCCTTATTAGTACCAATTTGGATTTCTACCTTGCATTGTTCTGTCACAATAAGATGATGTCCTTTTTGCAGCCATGATACTTTGTAAGGAGTAGGGTGTACTATTTTCACTATTCCTAACTTTTCCACCATTTCTGTAGAAACAAGGTTATTAGTGCTTCCACTATCAGTTATCACTTTACTGCATTTTCCGTTGGACTTGCATGTAGTTCTGAATAGATTCTTTCTCTGGGCTAGTTCTCCTGTCTCCTTTTCTGCATTAACCAACACACTTTTCAATAACAAGGATTCTCCTACTTCGGGTGATTCTTCCTTACTTTCAATTTGAGGATTTTCTTCCTTTGCCTCAGCCACATTCACATTCCATTGATTTGTTGCTTTATTATGAGGACAATCCCATGATCCATGTCCCCATTCCCCGCATGTGTAATACCAAATTTCTCTTCCTTGGCCTCTTCCTTTGGGTGAAAATGTCCCTCTACCAAAGACTCCTCTCTGTGGCGGTCTACTACTTAAAGCTCCTGCTTCACCCTGAGGGTATTGGAATCATGATCTAGTAGTTCCTCTACCTTTTTGTTGGACTTTTTCCTCTATTCCTCTGACTTTTCTTCCTCAACATCTTCTCTTCTACCTTCAAAGCTGCTTGATAGGCATCTTCAATTGTCTTCAGACTCAACAAACTGATTTCATCCTGTATGTCATATCTCAAGCCATTGATGTATCTGGCTACCTTTTCTATGTCATCCTCTACATGTCCTACTCTAATGCTCAACTTATAAAACTCTTCCGTGTATTCTTTGACAGTCATTCCTTTTTGCCTCAAATTTTGTAATTGTCTAAAAAGATTTAACTGATAATCTTTTGGCATGAATTTACCTTTCAATTTACTCACCATTTTATCCCACTGCTTGATCTTGGGCTTCCCCTTTCTCTCTCTAGATGTTTGTAGTTCATCCCACCAAATAGCTGCATGGCCCTTCAATCTAGTAACTGCAAATTTCACCTTCTTTTTATCATCAACCTCCTCATAGTCAAAATACTTGTCTAATGAACTGATCCAGTCCATCAACTCTTCTACATTGAGGTTCCTATCATACAAAGGTATTTCCATCTTTGGTCTTCCACTTGCTTTGGCCAACATTTTGAGAACTTTGGCAGCTTCACTTTCATCCTCTTCTTCTTCCTCAAAAGATTCCTTTGCAGCATTGGCATCTCCTTCATCAGTGCTCTCCTTTGAGCAGTCTCCATTATCTCCATCCTTGTACGCATGTTTTGAATTTCTCCTAGCAAAACTACATTGGCTACAGGTCTTCCCTGACCTATGCCATCTCCTCTTCTAGGTGGCATTTTTGCTGTAGCATAACTTAATCCTTAGGCTCTAATACCAAATGATGTGGACAACTGACAAATGATGTAGCAATCCACAACCAAAATAATGTTTTACTTGAATAAATGAATGGTACGTCAATCAGAGTATGTGCATGGATTTCTTACTGGAGTTTCCTCTCACCTGACTAATCTCTGCTATTGATCTCATTTGCCCAGATCCAATGGATATCGCGCTATATCACGCTATAACTAGCACGATAGATATCAACTCAAGAGCATGCGAGATAGGTGGTTTCTCTTTGCTACGTGTCGCCTCCTTATGTTAATCACACGATTTGGAAAAATACCATTTCGCATTTCTTTTCTAGGTTATATGCCACTTCTTTGGAATATTGCCCACATTCCCAATACAGAACTTTGAAGGAAAAAATTTTATAACAAAAAAAGGTTTAGCACTTAATCTTGAAATAAAACCCTTAATGCTAATTAAATGCGATTATCAATAAAATGCATAAATGAAAGAAAAATACCCAGTTAGGGTGTAAACACAAATACAAAGATACAATAAATTTCTCCACTAGAATAACACATAACACCACACTTAAATCGATTATTCAATCAAATAAGAATTATAGAGTCTTGGCCCTATTGCTTGATCAATTTGTTTGACCTCTGTTTCCTTCATTCTCAAACCCTCTCTTTTTCTCTCTCACGCTCTCCCCTACTCTATCATTACATTTTTCTCTTTAATGGATCAAATCCTATTATAACAACATCGACAACTCAATCTCTATTTTTATCAGATCAACAATTAAATCCCTATTCTCAGGATTTGATACACACCTATCCTAAAAACTTATCTCCTATTCCAAAAGTAATACAATGTTCTGATTATTATAATAATTGAGGTAAAATAAATTCGAGAGTTCCAACCCTCTCTACTAAAATCGATTTGACCACTTAGATCAATGAAATTCACTTCATGTTAGCCATGGCATGTGAACATATAATCACATCGCTTGCTAAGTCTATATTCTCCTGCATCACCTTCTCATCCAAACTTCCTGACACGCTGCTGCTGTTGCAGCGACATATTCAGCTTCTGCTGTTGACAATGACACTATTTCATGCTTCTTGGAGGCCCATCAAACGACTCTAGAACCCAAATGAAAAACATGTCCTGACATGCTCTTTCTGTCATCAACACTTCCTACCCAATCACTGTCAGTGTAACCAACCAACTTGAAATCATCGGTTGCGATGTATTAAACTCCATACTATTTTGTCCCATTAACATACCTTAGAATTCTTTTCGCTGCTTGCCAATGTGTCTCCTTGGGTGTCTCCATGAACCTCGACACCAAACTCACTGCATAGATTATATCCGGCCTAGTGGTGGTCAAATACATCAAGCTTCTTATCATACTTTTGTATAAAGTTGAATTGACATTGCTGCTGCAATATTCTTTGCTCAACTTCAACCCCATGACAATTGGAGTTGGTGTGGGCTTTTTGTCCTACATTTTAAACCTCTCCAAAATTTTTGCTACGTACTTTGCTTGAGAGATATAAATGCCATTTTCTATTTGCTTCACTTTTATGCCTAAAAAGTACCTTAACAACCCCAATTCAATCATCTCAAATTCATTCTTCATGACTTGTTTGAAATCAACGATGAGGAAATCATCACTGCCTATAAAAATCAAATAATCTACATATAAGATGACAATAAGAATCTTATGATTGCTCTCTTTGATGTAGAGGGTATGCTCTCCATCACATTTGTCAAAACCATTGCTGAACAAGTAGGGATATATCTTGTTGTACCATGCACGTTATGCTTGCTTTAGCCCATAAAGAGCTTTCCTCAACCGATACATTTTGTCTTCTTGGCCTTCTACCTCATAACCAGGAAGTTGCATAACATATACTTCATCTTTCAACACTTCATTCAAGAACACTGATTTTACGTCCATTTGATACACTCTCTATTTATGTTGTGCGATAATCACCACAACTATATGCAATGTCTCCATCCTTGTGACTGGTGCAAACGTCTCCGAATAATCTCTTCCATATTGCTGCTTGTATCATTTGACAACTAGCCTTGCTTTGTGTCTTTCAATCTTCCCATCAACATTGCTCTTGGTCGTATAGACCCACTTCATTCCAATGACTTCTTTTCCTTGCGGAAGTTTCACTAACTCCCATGTGTCATTCTTTTCTATTTCTTCTATTTCTTCCTCAATTGCTGCAACCCATTTTTCTTCTTTGAGTGCATATTCAAAACGTATTGGGTCATCTACATGAAAAAACAAAGAAAATAATGAATTCAGACCACCGCTGCTATCAACCTCATCTTGTACATAAATTTCATTTAGATTTCTGAATTTTTGTGTTCTTGTGCTTGCTAAAGATGGGCTTGACATGTCACTTGGTGTTGCACTGCACATCATGCTTGGAGAAGCACTTGCTTGACTGCGTGACATTGTCCTATTATTTGTTGATGGTGTTCATTGTTGCCTGCTTTGTTTCACTTGAATAGGGTTAGAGGGAGTCATTGTTGAGGAATTTCTTGTTGTTGTCAGTTCATCTTTTTCCTCATGTGGTATACATACTTTCACATTGACTGTCTTCTCTAAACTTCCATCCCATGCTTCCTCTTCTATGAACTGCACATCTCTGTTGATTATGACTTTCTTGGTTGATGGATTGTAGAGCTTGTATGCCTTGGATTCATCATTGTATCCAACAAATATGGATTTCTCCCCTTTACTATCCAATTTCTTCCTCAACTCATCTAGTACATGTGCATATGACACACATCCAAAGACTCTTATGTGAGTGACACTACGCTTTCCTCCACTTAATGCCTCTTCAGGAACTATGTTCTAGACGCTTTTGGTTGGAAATCTATTCAAGATATATGCTACACAAGTGACAACTTCAACCTAATAATCTTTTGGAAAATGCTTTTCCTTCAACATACTCCTTGCCATCTCAATACTGGTTCTACTCTTCCTTTCTGCCACACCATTTTGTTGAGGTGTATATCTTGTTGTAAATTGCTTGTGAATTCCATGTTCCCTACAAAAATGTAGGAAATCATTTGAGATGTATTCACCACCTCTGTCAATCCTAAGTACGTTGATGTAGTGTCCACATTGCTTCTCAGCAAGAGCCTTGTACTGGCGAAAGCGCTCATACATTTCACTTCTTTGTTTTAGGAGATAGACCCATGTCTTCCTTGTGTAGTCATCTATGAAGGTCAATACATAGTAGCTGCCACCAATTCATGGCGTTTTCATTGGTCCAAAAAAATCTGAGTGGACAATATCCAAAGGTTCCTTTTCCCTTACTGACTTTCCTACTGGAAATGTCTCTCTATGTTGCTTTCCCAAGATACATCCTTCACATAGGATGTCCGGTTTTTCTATGATCGGTAATCCCTTCACCATGCCTTTCCTATGCAACAAATTCAAACCTCAAAAGTTGAGATGTCTAAATCTCAAATGCCATATACAGTTTTCATCTTTGACCTATGTTTGATAGTTCACTTTTGTGATAGTTGCCTCGTTTCTTCCATCATCTTGTGAGTTCATTGATAATTGTGCTTGTACACCTTCTTCTTTCAAATCTAATCTTATGTTTAGGGGAAACATTCTATTGTTTTTCATCTGAACCTTCGTAATCAACTGTCTTCTTGGAGGCCTATCCAAAATTGTACACTCATCATTTTTGAAGAAGACATTGTAGCCCTTTTGCATGAGCTATCTAATTCTTATGAGGTTATGCTTTAGACTGAGGACAAAGTAAATATTTGAGATGTACTTCTTGTCTCCCTTCTTTGTTAAGAGATTAACTCTTCCTTTGCCCATGATAAAGACTTTTATATTAGTCCCTAATGTCACTTCAGATTTCACACTTTCATCTAGATTGGAAAACATTTCTATGTTCCTTGACATGTGGTTACCACACCCTAAATCTAGATACCATATATCATTTTTCTTTTCTTGTGCTACATTACAAGCTAAAAACATGCTATCATGGTTTTGATTTTCTTTTGTGAAATTTACACTTGATTTGTTACTAATGTCATATTTCTTCTTTCTACATTCATTTGCATAATGACCATACTTCTTACAATAATGACATTGAACTTGAGATTTATCATACCTTTGACCTTGTGCTTGATTTTGGCTTTGGAATTGACTTGGAATTTGATTGCTTCCCCTTCCACTTGAGCTTGAAGGGTTGCTTCTTCCACCTCTGTGTGGACTTCTTCCTCTTCCTCTAGCGTATGATCTTCCTCTACCTCAAACTTGACCAAAGGAGACTTGTGTCTTAAAGGAATGCTCCAATGAGGAACTTGTTGCTATATTCAGTCTATGTTCATGAGAAATCAGTAATGCATGAAGCTCATCCTCTGAGAACTGTGAGAGATCCTTTGTCTCTTCTATGGCCATAACAATGGCATCAAACCTTGTTGGAAAACTTCTCAAAACTTTCTCAACTATTCTCCTTTCTTCAAGTGTCTCACCATGAGACCTGATTCGAGTAACCAACCGAATTACATGTGTAAAAAATGAATTTACATTCTCAAACTCTTGCATACAAAGTGTTTCAAAATCTCTTCTTAACATTTGTATTTTTGTTGTCTTGACTTTTTCCATGCCTTGGTAGGTTGTTTGGAGGGTGTCCTGCGCTTGCTTGGACTTCGTTGCTGCTGCAACCCGTCGGAAAATACTTTCATGAACTTCTTGGAAAATATAGAACAGGGCTTTTGAATCCTTCTTCCTCTTGTCCCTTAACAAATTTTTTTCTGCTTGAGACAATGCATTGTATGCTGCTGCATCTACTGGTTCTGGAAAACCATTCCCCACCAAATCCCAAATGTCTTGAGATGAAACCAGAGCCTTCATTGTAATAGACCAATTATCATAATTTTTTCCATTAAACTGAGGTATCTGAGGATTATTCAAGCTTGTTCTCAATGTTGCCAATTTTGAGTGTTAAAAAAAACTTTCTACCTACTGGTAAATATGCTAAAAACAATCTGCCCTCAAAACAATTTTAACTCTTAGTAAAAATACTTGTTTTTACACTAACAATATTTAACCTGCTCTGATACCATATTAGAAAAAAATTAATTTACGGGGAGGCAGAGGAGAGGATTCTACACTCTTAAATTGGGAAAAGTCAGCTAGCTTAGAAATAGGTTGCGAGAAAGTAGGCAAAGTCAACTTCAGTTGTGGCAAGGTAAATCTTAGGTTGCGGTGAGGATATCGCAACCACACAGGGACTTAATTAAAACATAAATTTTACACACAACAAAACAGAGTAAAACAAAAGGAGGTTGCCATAAATCTACTTGTGAAGGATTAATACCATAATGCAACTAACCACACTTTATATTATATGTCAAAACATAAAGAAATTACATTCGCGTGATAAATGGAGGCTGCAGCTCCAAGTGAAAAACACAACAAACTTACTACGATTTACGCATCACTGGGTTGCGGAGTAAACTTCTGTAAAACTCCATAAAATTGGTTTTCACGCACCCACCAATATTTCCTCCACAATTTTCTCCTCACTACCTCAGATACTCTCGCTCTCTAACTTGCCCAACATACAAAATGACTTTTACATCCATATTTATCTCAACATACAAATTTGAGATTAATACATGACAAAGAAAATAATTAATAAGAAGCATGGGTGATTTTACATAGTAATTGGTTTTCTGAACTTGCAGGTGTTGTGGAGTGTGGGCAACAGTTGCAGAGTGAATGCTTTCCCATACTTATTTACTAAACTTTACTAAACTTCA
The DNA here is from genome assembly GCA_031772625.1 of Pinus tabuliformis. Taxonomy (NCBI): domain Eukaryota; kingdom Viridiplantae; phylum Streptophyta; class Pinopsida; order Pinales; family Pinaceae; genus Pinus; species Pinus tabuliformis. Next base: position 790,731,495 of record CM062808.1, read on the forward strand.
TTGAATGCCTTAACCTCTGTGATGTGTTGTAGAATGGTCCACATTGTACTTCCGTTCTGACTTTAGTCCTTTCACCTACAAACAAAACCGCAACTGTGCAGTGGTTGACTGGGCAAGCATGGTGGTTGTCAGTGTGTTTAAGGTGGTGGTTGGCATTAATATTTACAACAAGTAGCACCTATCAGGGTTGGAATTTCGAAATAAATTCACCCATCAAATTTGATGGTTTTCACACTTTCATGACTTATTTCTTAATATCAAATAAAAATATTGACAACTTTACAAAATTTTAATACATATTTGATGAGAAAATCACCTCATGACAATTAAATTTCCATCACATTCCATGCATGGGACCTATCAATCTCTAACTTTTGATGGGTGGGCCGCATCTATATAATGGTAGTCTCGGGTGAAATATCATTATTGATATTCCCCTTCTTTCTAGGATTCTTTGGAGAGGATTCACCGGGCCTCTCACTGCTCTCAACGTGGTGAGTAATGGAACACTTGTCGGAAATGACACCAAACTTGTTGTTTCTCCATGGAATGGTAGTAGCACCAATCAATCTCTAACTTTTGTTGCCATGAATGGTAGTAGAACCAGTCGGTCTCCCACTTTTGTCGCCATTAAAGATACGAATAAGTGGTTGTGTTAGAAATCAAAACCAATTCCTTAATCTTCACATGCGAGTAGGGATGGGACAGGTGTTGTGAGGGTTATGGGCCATGATGTACGTGTTATCTATAGAGATCTGTCTAGCTTAAATATCATCCAACTACAGTGCTTTTGGTTAATAAATCACTTTCACCATTCATTGTATACTCCTGTTATTAAGTGACGTTAATTACATTACATTCAGCATTTACTGTATCCTCTTCTTGAAACGGATAAATATGGACACGATTTAAGTGATCTGTTCCGTTTGAACTTGGTCTTCTTTAATTTCCAAGATAATAAAACTGTCGAATAAGGTTAATTAACAAAACACCTACTTTAAACATTTAAACATTAATTTTTTCTTTTCTTTTTTCACTTTATAATGGTATTTTTTCTACTTTTATTTGAAATTTATATATATATATATATATATATATATATATATATATTTATATAATTAAAAATGGATAAAAATAAAGGAATTATCAAAATTTAATATGACTAAATTTTACATTTAAATAAATTATGGGGTTTTAAAAATTATAGCTATATTTTTATTAATAAATTATATTTTTTATGATATGTATATTTGGGTTGAAAATGGTTTTATAGGAAATGTTATATTGTAAGTAAATGAGTGTACACATTTAAATTTCGATTCAATATGAGAGAGATGTTGTAGTCATCGTAATTTACTTTAAACATTTAAATGCTACTTAATATGAGAAGAATATTGTAGTGGTGGTGAATCATTAGATGAAATAATAATAATAATAATAATAATAAAAAAAAAAAAATATAATATCCACTCAATTAGGAGAATATGCTCAACATATGCTTACTTTGAATGCTTATCAAGGGTTGTAATGTGTTACAGAGTTTGTTAAGTTGTATTGACTTTCAAGAAATTTAAAAAATTAGATTTGTGCCAAGTGGCTCCATGCCCACCAATTTCCTAGGGATTTGAGATTATTCCAATTCTAATAAGTTTCTCCATAATAAGTTCTTCATTATTATTTACAACATTCATTTATATATACAATTTTATTTAGCAAAATGGTCCATTATTTTTAATAAACTTTAAAAAATCAGACTTGCATTGATCTAGGAAGATCTCGTCAGATCAGTTGCACAGGGTTTAGTTCATTGTCAGCATGTAGTTCATGTGTGTCGTTCAGTTCATCTTCAACATGTAGTTCATGAGTGTCGTCAGTCACCGTCAGTAACATGTAGTTCAGTGATGTGGTCGTTGGGTTTGATGTCACATAGTGACAATTTGTCGTAAAATGGTTTTGGTAACTTGATGTTCCAAGTTATGAAATACTTGTATTCAAAACATTGTACTAAAAACCTATTGACACCTAAAACTACAAACCTAAACCCATTATTCAAAAATTCATTAAAATACATCAACTTTATGTTATAACCCTCTCGGCCTATGTAATATATTGCAAAAAAATTATAATTACAACCCACAGTCCTAACCGTAGCAAAAGCGCATGGGGAGAAGACCGCGGGGACTATAGTCATGTGAGCGATGGAGTAGCAGTCGGAGTTTACATTACCGCCAGGTTGCATGAGCACACGTGAGCAGACAAAGGGATATTGTTAACCGGACAGAGTTCACAGTTTAGACCACAATAACTAATAGTTGTAATCATGTCGGGTTGTGACATGTGAACAGCAAGGGCGTAACCGCAGCAACTAAATCACGCAGGGAACGAAACCATTAGGATGAGAATGTTCCATGTGAGTAGCATGATTACCACTCTGTTAAGGATAGTCACCAGGTTTCTGACAGTGGTTAGACCCTAACTATTCACATGCTAATAGTTAACTTCTACACGCTTTTATCTGACCACCAACAATTCATTGTTAATACAAAGTTCGATTTGGGTTTTTTAGTTACATTTTGTTCTAAAATTAATTCAAAGACCATGCATGTTATCCCTAGGTGGAAAATCATAACTACATCGAACCTTTGTGACCAAAATTAGAAACCATTGATGCCAAGTTTAGTCCAAAGGAGTTCGAATGAACCTACTGAGCCTATAAATTCATCCTTTTACTCATGAAAATGGAGGAGAGTGATTTTTGAGTTTTGTATGCAAATTCTGGAGGATATAGGCTGTTTTGGTTTCAGTGTAGGAGCATCAGGAGTCAGAATTTGGAACAGAAATAGGCGTTGGAAAGCTGGTTCAGAGATATTTCTTATGATAGTGACCAGAAGTACCTGCATGCACATTTATTTTGGTCAATTTTCTGTGTAACCGACCTTCTCAGATTTAATCCTAATAAAGCGGTCGCCCATCTTGAAAGCGGACCCAGAAACGTAGTCCATCAGGGACAAACTCCATAATCAATCTTGTTGTCTAGTATCGCTGTGTATTTTCTATTTTCACTTATGTTTTTCGTCTTACTTATGTTTTCTCCTCTATCATAAAGTCTTTCTTCTTAGGAGGTTCTCACGGTTTCACCACTTTAAGTTAATATTCATTTCATTGTTGGCATAATCAATTCTACTTCAATTTTAACATATGATCATTTTAGATCATACAATTTTGTATCAGAGCAGGTTGCGTTTGTAGAATTTTTTCAGTGAATGTTAACCAAGTCAAAGTTGCAATGTGGAGAAGGAATCCTTGAGGAGATTGATCCAGAAATTGGAAAGAGAAGAGTCATTCATAAGTCAACCATGATAGGATCTGATGCAGGTGAAACGCCAGAAACTAAGATGAGGGATGAACAGTTTCAACAAACATTCTTGAATAACCAGCAGATGTTGGGAGAACTTTACGAAGATAAGAAGGCAAGAGGTGAAGCTTCTTCTTCAAAGACATCAAAGAAGGATAAAGGTAAAGGCAAGGCTGATAAACCTCCTACACCTCCATCATCTCCATCATCATCATCTTCTTCTTCTTCTTCTTCTTCTTCTTCTAGTGTAGAATATGAATTAGAAAAGAAACCTAAGAAAACATATCTTTTAAAACTTGATGTAAAATTTGAGTTACCTATTTATGATGGTGAAATGAATCTTAAAAAGCTAGATAACTGGATTAAGTAGTTAGAAGTGTATTGTCATATTCAAAACATTTCTAATGATAAAATGAAAATTCAGTTAGCTACACTTAGAATGGGGGGAACAACTTTAATCTAGTGGGAAAGTAAAACTCAAATAGATGTAAATCAGAAATGAAAAGTCATCTCTTCATGGTCTAAGTTTTTAAAAGCTCTTAGGAAACAATTCTATCCTTTAGGATACATGCAGCAAGTTGTTATTGATTGTAAACATTTGAGGCAAGGTAAAGGGCAGAGTGTTCAGGAGTTTACTCAGGAATTCAGAAAGAAATCATTGGCACTTGGTATTTCATTAGATACATGTGAAACTTTATTAAAATACATCATCAGTTTACATTCATATTTATAGCATACTTTATTGATGTTTAATCCCGATGATTTTGATGAAGTGTGTGTTCAAGCCATACATGTTGAATCAGGTGGAAGACCATTCAAGTTTTTATAGAAACAATCTAGGAAATTTGAAATCAAGGATTCCCAAGACAGCAAGAAGAAGGGAAATCTGAAGGGAAAGAGATCAGCAACAACTCAAAAGGAAGGTGAAAGACCTACTTGTACTCATTGCCAGAGGATCGGACATGATGAGTCTAAATGTTGGAAACTTCACCTAGAACTCAGACCAAAGAATTTCCAGAAGAAGAAAGGTGAAAAGAAGGCCAATACAACAATCCGGCAATATTTGGGCTTTGACTCAGGTGATGAAGGTAAAATAGCCGCAATGGTTTCCACAAGTAAAACTTCTGATACTGGTTCAAGTTCTAACACTTCTATACCTTCTTCAAACCGAAATCATCTAAATGACGATAAAAGGGTTGAACTATTTCTCATAAGGATAACTTCTAAGCACACAAAGATAGATACATTTTTTGACACTGGATCACAGGAAAATTTAATATCTGAAGATTTAGTTAAGAAATTGGGTTTGGAGACACACAATAATCCAAGACCATACCCTCTAGGTTGGCTAAATAAAGAGACTCAGATTAATGTCACAAAGCAGTGTTGGTTAAAATTTGCCATAACAAATAACTACATTGATGAAGTGGATTTAGATGTGATTCCAGCAGATATATGAGGAGTAGTGCTAGTAAGTCCTTATCTCTATGATTGTGATGCAGCGTTTTATAGGAAAGAGCATAAATATCATCTTAAGAAAGATGGGATTGAATTTATTGTCAGGGCACATAAACTTAAAACACACTTGGATTTAGTTTCAGTTAATTAGGTAAAGAGATTAATAAGTTCAAGTAATAAATATGTACTTATGGTTGTAAAAGAACAACATAAGGATCGATAGGATGTTTCTTAGGTTATGAATCTCAATTCAAAGATAGATTGGTTAAAGCGGTAGATTCTTTTCAAACTCTATTGAAGGAACCAAAAGATCTTCCTCTTAAAGGAGAAATACAACATGAAATACAATTAATGTCAGATGCCCCTCTTCCTAATATCAGAATGTATCACCTATTAGTTATAGAGAATGCAGAAATAAAGAAACAAATAGAAGAATTGATTGAATAAGGATTTATTCGACCTAGTTCGTCTCCATGTGGCTCACCCATAATGTTGGTTCCTAAGAAAGACAGGACATGGAGAATGTGTGTTGACTTCAGGGCCTTAAACAAGATAACAATCAAAAATAGGTATCCTCTTGCTAGGATAGATGATTTACTTGATCAATTGAAAAATTTTGTCTATTTCACTAAGTTAGATTTAAGAAGTGGGTATCATCAAATCCGCATAGCAAAAAATTGCATCTGGAAGACTACATTCAAAACTAGACAGGGACTATTTGAACGGTTGGTAATTCCTTTTGGTTTGTGTCATCCACCAACAACTTTCATGTGGGTTATGAATGATGTTTTCCACCCATACATTGATAAATTGGTCATAATCTACTTAGATGACATTCTGATTTTTAGTTCCAGTATAGAGGAGCTTGTTAAGAAGGTTTTTGAAGTATTGCACAGAGAAAAGTTGTACCTTAAACTTTCCAAATGTGAGTTTAGGAAAACTTCACTAAATGATCTTGGTTACATAGTTGGAGGTGGAAGTTTAAAAATATATCCAGCTAAAATCAATGTGATTGTTAAGTGGCCAAGTTAGAAGTTTTTTATGTCCAATTTAGTATTGGAGAAAATTTATTACTTAGTTTTCTTTGATTGCTTCATTGTTACATGCTTTAACAAGTTCTAAAGTTCCCTTTTAGTGGGGAGGTAAACAATAAAAATATTTTGATACACTTAAGCAAAAAATAGTCACAATACCAATCTTAGCTTTACCAGATATTCAACAGCCATTTGAAATTGAAATAGATGCTAGTTGTTATGCAATGGGTGTAGTCTTACTTCAAAAAGGGAAACCAATTTGTTTTCATTCAGAAACATTTTCTAAGGAGGTAATGAATTATCCGACATATGATAAATAACTATTTTCTTTGGTTAAAAGTTTTAAGAAGTGGAAACATTATTTAATGGGTAAGGAAAGAGTGATTCACATAGATCATCAGCTGATTCAGTACCTTCAGTCTCGAACTAAGTTGCAACAATATTGTCATTACAGATGGATGGGATTTCTTTAGCAATTTCACTTAGTAATTAAGTACAAGAAAGGTGTCACAAAAAAAGTAGCTGATATGTTATCTAGACCATCTTTGAATGCTTCAGTAGTATTGCATAGTAGTTCTTTAAAGCATGAAAGTTATATAGAACAATATAGTACGGATGTTGATTTCAAAGATATTTATGAATCACTAACTCATGGTGCTCAGGTGGAAGAAATCAATTATCATGTTCATGACAGGTTGTTATATCATCTGGGTAAGTTATGCATACCACAGACAGAAAGAGCACATGTTGTCCGAGAAGCACATTATTCTCCATTTAAGGACATTTTGGAGTAAGAAAAACAATGGAAAAAGTTCAAAGGTATTGTTATTGGCCTCGTATGTATGAAATTGTTGCTAAATAAATTAAAGGATGTGTGATGTGTTCGACTAGCAAACCAGGCAATTGAAAGATTGGTTTATACATGCCACTTCTAGTTCCTTTGCGACCATGGGACAGTATTTCCATGGATTTTGTTGGTGGACTTCCTATGTCCAGGAGAGGGCATGATTACCTGTATTTTGTGGTTGATAGATTCAGCAAGATGTCTATTCTTCTTCACGCAAAAAGCAAGTGACAACTGAAGAGACTGCAAAGATGTTCTTCGATCAGGTATGGGTTCATTTTGGGTTACCTACTTCCATTATTTCTAATCAGGACACTCATTTTGTAGGATAATTTTGGTCCACTTTATGGGAACTCATGGACACAAAGCTAAAGAAGAGCACAACTTTTCATCCACAAACTGATAGACAAACTGAAGTGGTGAACAGGGCAGTCATACATATTCTTCGAGGTTATTGTAGTAAACACCCTAAGTTGTGGGATGAATCTTTATCTTATGTGCAACATGCTTACAACCGAGCCTTACATTCATCAACTAATCGATCGCCATTCGAACCATGTTTTGGTATCTACCGAAGTCACCGATGGATCTCATGTTTGGTGAAGAGGATAAAGTGGGTGAACATGATGATGCCAACAAAGCAGTTAAGCTCATTCAACGGATACAACAAATACATGCAAGAGTGCAGGATTAGTTAGAGAAGATTTAGGCAAAGTACAAAATGTGCCACGACAAGCATCGAGTCGGTCATCGTTTTTAGGTCGGCGATTAGGTATGGTTGTATATCAGTAAAGACACGTTGAAAGGAGAAGGTAAGAAACTGATTCCTATCAAGTATGGCCATTTCAAGATTATGGAAAATATTGGAAATAATGCATTTCGATTAAATTTACCTCCTTACATGCGAATTTACTCATCTGTAAATGTGGAAAATCTGAAATTGTATGAACCTCCGATGATCATGGATCCTGAGGAAGATACACATATTCTGACTATTGATGATTTGGCACCTAAGTATAAGAATCAGTTGCAGGAAGATATCATCTTGGAAAGGAAGTTTTGATCTTCAAGGTATGGATATGTTTAATTTCTTCGAGTAGGACTCAAGGGCATGAATCCGAACAAGGCAAGTTGGATGGAAATTAGAAAAGTGAGTGAACTATACCCTCACCTGATATCTACTTAAAATCAAAATTTTGTGGTCCAAAATCTTTCAAGTGGAGAGGATTGATCCAAGAGGATCTCGCTAGATCAGTTGCACAGGTTTACTTCATGCTCAGCATGCAGTTCATGGGTCTCATTCAGTTCATCATCAACATGCCGTTCATGGGTGTCATCAGTCATCGTCAGTAACATGTGGTTCGGTGTTTTGGTCGTTGGGTTTAATGTCACATAGTGACAATTTGTTGTAAAAGGGTTTTGGTAACTTGATGTTCCAAGTCATGAAAAACTTGTATTCAAAACATTGTATTAAAAACCTATTGACACCTAAAACTACAAACCTAAAAGCAATATTAAAAAATGCATTAAAATACATAAACTCTTTGTTAGAACCCTCTCGGCCTATGTAATACATTCCAAAAAAATTATAATTACAACCCATAGTCCTAACCACAACGAAACTACGTGGGGAGAAGACCGCAGGGACTGTAGTCATGTGAGCAGTGGAGTAGGAGTCAGAGTTTACATTACCGCGAGGAATAACCGCCAAGTTGCACGACCAAATGTGAGCAAGAAAAGGGTTATCGTTAACCGAATGGAGTTTGTGGTTTAGACTGCAACAGCTAATAGTTGTAATCGTGTTGGGTTGTGACATGTGAACAGTGAGGGCGGTAACTGCAGCAACTAAACCATGCAGGGAACAAAATTGTCAAGAAGAGAATGTGCCATGTGGACAGCATGATTACCACACCGTTAAGGATAGCCACCTGGTGTCTGACTGTGGTTAGACCCTAAGTATTCACATGCTAATAGTTAACTACTGCATGATTTTATCTGACTGCCAACATTTTAGCATTAATCCAAAGTCCGATTGGGTTTTTTAGTTATAGTTTGTTCTAAAATTTATTCAAAGACCATGCATATTATCCCTAGGTGGAAAATCATAACTAAACCAAACCTTTGTGATGAAAATTAGAAGCCATTCGTGCCAAGTTTAGTCCAAAGGAGTTCGAATAAACCTACTAAGCCTATTAATTCATCCTTTTACTCATGAAGAAGGAGGAGAGTGATTTTTTAGTTCTGTATGTAGATTCTGGATGATATAGGATGTTTTGTTTTTAGTGTAATAGGAGCATCGGGAGTCAGAATTGGGAACTGAGACAGGTGTTGGAAATCTGGTTCAGAGATATTTCGTATGCTAGTGACTAGAAGTGCCTACATGCACATTCATTTTGGTCAATTTGCTGTGTAAACAACCTTCTCGGATTCAATCATAATAATGTAGTTGCCCATCTTGAAAGCGGACCCGCAGACATATTCCATGAAGGATGAACTTCATAATCAATCTTGTTGTCTGGTATCGCTATGTATTTGTTGTTTTCACTTCTTTTTTTCATCTTACTTATGTTTTCTCCTCTGTCATAAAGTCTTTCTTCTCTATTAGTTCTCACAGTTTCCACACTTTAAGTCAACATTCATTTCACTAATGGCATAATCAATTCTACTTTAGTTTTAGCATATGATCATTTTAGATCAAGCTCCAAGTGGCTCCCGCCCACAAATTTCCTAGGGATTTTACATTATTCCAATTCTAATAAGTTCATCATTGTAAATGAGAATGTCTTTCGCATTAATCACATCATTAGGATTTGGTCAACATTTTGAACCAAATAATTTGGTTCCTCATTATTATTTAAAACATTCATTATATATAAGCAAATTTTATTTAGCAAAATGGTCCATTTTAGAGAAAAATGTGTAATTCATTTTTTTCTCAAGTTAAAGTTGACCATAACATTTTTATACATGCTTAATCAAGTAAATGTGTGCACTGGTAAGGCATTCTTCGTGTTGCAATAGTTTTTTTGTTATATTTGTGAAGCATTCGACTATATCAACCACACTAATATTTGTAATGTTGTTGTACTAATAAAATTAATAAATCAATTCAATTGAATATACTATATTGTAATTTTGCTTTTATTAATATTTGTAAACAACTTCCCCATTGAAAAATCATATTATACCTATCACATTAAAATAAATTTCAATAATCATTATTTTAATAGTAATGATAATATATATATATATATATATATATATATATATATATATATATATATATATATATATATATAGATAGATATATATATAGATGGTCATATAAAAAGAGGTATTCAAGAAAGATATACTAGTTACTTTTTTAGAAGAAATGTATTTGGAGGGGTCCACAAAAGGATTTTGGGGGGTTTCTATCAATATCTAGTGAGATTAGGGTATTCCTTAAAATCCCATGAATAGAGGCAGTATGAAAAATATTGACTAAGTTGATATCATGTGACTTAATCATTGGTAGCAAGTTTAACCATAGTCAACCTTGTTTAACCATCTTCAAACAAGCTCAACCATGGTCAACCATGTTTGCCAATGCCCAACCATAGTCAAGAATAATCAACCATGGTTAACATGGTCAAACCATGAACATCCATTGTGAACATGGAAAACATGGAATACTGTATTCATGGTCAACCATAAATTGAACATATTTAACAATAATAAGCTATGTTCAAACATGGTCATCAAGCTTAGCCATGGTCAACCTCATCAACCATCTTCAACCATTAATTTTATATTAACATTAACACCAATGTAAGATCGATCATGGTTAAAAAACATTAATATAATAATACTAAACATCAATGTGACATAAATACATTGTTACATTAGTTTTTTACCATGGAAAATCATGGTTAACCATTGCCAACCTTGTCAACACCCTTAAACCATAATCATTCATTCTCAACCATCAATAACCCTCAACAAACATGGTTAATTATTGTTAACCATAACCAACCCTTGTCAACAATTTTAATCATAGTCAACCATGATTTACTAATCTAACCCATATGCATGGGTAACACAACAACATTAATAAAGTGGTTGATAGAGTTTGATTCACATCCTTTTCCATTTATATAATAATGATTGACATATGAGAAGTGAAAAATAATGTTATCAATATATATGGATTATTTTATTAATATAATTAAACTAATTAATAAATAAATATATTTCAAATAAAACATGAAACAATAAAATTATATTTTAATTTTTCTAAATAATAATAACAATAACAATAACAATAATAATTTCATCAGAAACGATACACTTATATTTTAAATTATAATAATACTAATTTATCTCGTTTATTTGTTCGTTGACATGGTAGTTTGGAAAGTATTTACAAAATATAACATAAACCTATGATATATACAAATTAAAAATCAAAATATAAACCTTGTAAAGCTCTCATCATATCCTTGCTCAAAAGTTGGGTGTTCTCAACAAACTAGCTACTCGTGCACTGAGAATATCCGATGAAAGGAACCTTGATAAAGAGAAAAACCATCTCCTTAATGTTTTTGTTAATAATGGATATAGTAGGCACCAAGGTTTGAATTCTTTCCTTAAAGCTAGTACAGGTCCTAAGGTTAATATAGACCCTAAAGATCGAATATGTTGGGTACATCTACCTTTCATCCAAGGGACCATTGACAAGATTGCGAGAATCATGAAGAAGCATAATGTTCCCTCAACCTTTAGACCCCTTAACACCATTCATAGTTCCCTTAGATCTATAAAAGACCCTGTTGACCCCAAAGACATGAAAGGTGTTTATGTTATTCCATGTTCCTCTGGGACCCCCTATGTTGGTGAAACTGGGTGCTCTATTAATCAAAGGATTCATGAGCACACAACTGACATCAAACGTGGGAGGACCAAGTCTTCAGCTTTGGTTGAACATGCGGAGAGGACTAAACATCATACATGTATTGAAGCGGCCCTGGCTATTGCTAAGATTACTCATTTTCATCACCATAAGTTTAGGGAAGCCATAGAAATTGAAAGGATGCCAAGCAGTCTCAATAGGGATGATGACTGGAAGATTAGTAGTTGTTGGATCCCCACACTTTCCTCTTAACCACACCCCCCGGTTTTCACCCTTCTTTGTCCTTTTTAGTGGTTTCTTTTCTGGTTTTTCTCCCTCGTCTTCTTGATGGTTTGAATTCTCCCTATGTTCCCTTTTCTTTTGATTTGTTTTTTTTGTATTTTTGTTTTGGTACCCATTACATTTATTTAATCATTATTTTATTAATATTAGTAATGTTATTTCTTATAAGTTTACTAATATTTTATTTAGTTTTAAATTAATAATAAGAGGACAATATACTTCCCTTACTGTTTATTTATTAGGTTAATTTTCTTACCTTAGGTTCTTACAAAAAAGAAAATTTTTTACTTAGTTTTTAGTAATGTTGATAAAAAAATTTATATTCAATCATAACTAGGATTATAAGCATATAAAAACTAATTAACTAATTAATTGATTAATTGATAAATTTTTAGGTTTAATCCTTATTTATCCCTAAATAATTTTAGTAACTTATACATTTAAATGAAAATAGATTAATTTGATAAACAAATTAACTAATTATTATTAAACATTTTTATTTTTATCCTAGTATCATTATAAATTTTATTTTATTTAGTTTTAAATTAAAAGATATTAATACATATCTAGTGACATATATATTTGAATAAATAAACTTAGTCAACAATTTAACTAATTAATTATCCTATTAATAAACATTTATTTTTATTCATCCTATAATATTTCCTTCAATAATATTATTTTATATGCAGGAGGATAATAAATTATTTATTAAGTATTAAAGTTCTCATTTTAGGTTCAAAAAATTTAGTTATTTACTAGCTGATATATGTATTTATATATAGATTTAATATAAAAATGAATAGATCTAACAAATTAACTAATTAATTAATTAACTAATTGACAAAATTTTCCCTATCACTTCGACTAGTCAATTTTAGTTGTTACTGAGTCAATTGTAGCCGTTTCCTTTGGTAAAAAATAGTCGTTTCTTTCTAGCCGTTGTATGTTCGATATCTCTTTTTAACTTTTTTCCATGATCTTATTCTTCATCTTGTTTTGATGATGAACAACCGTTGCTGGTTCGAAACACATTTTTCCATGATTTGATTCTTCATCTTGTCTTGACGATGAAACACACTTGCTAGTTCAAAATGCGTCAACAAATGAATTTTAATATGATTATCCCTGAAATCTATTTCAAAATCATGAAACATTTTCAATCTAATAAATTTAAATTTACAATAAATTTGAAATAAATATTAAATCAGTGATTATAAATCAGCTTTCATATAACCTGGTTTTATTTGGTTACATAATTGTTTAATATGTTAATGTAAACGATGTAAAAAAACACCGTTTTGAAACCTTTTAATAGTATACCCGATTTTGAAAAACAATTGAAATTCACTCTTTGTGGGATCTTTTTATGGCTTGTAGCAAGATCTGAAAAAACAATTAAATATGTTTAAGTGGGGAAAGGTTCCTAACGTTAGAAAATAAATATATTTATTAACAAATTTTTTAGATCAATATGAATGTTATAAAAAATAATGATGAACTTATCATGGAGGAACTTCTTAAAATTGGAATAATCTCAAATCCTTAGGAAATTGGTGGGTGGGGAGCCAGGTGGCACGAATTTAATTTTTTAGATTTATTAAAAGTAATTGACCATTTTTCTAAATAATTTTTTCTTATTTGGCCGACGCATTTGGAATCAACAAGTGTGGTTCATCATCAGGACCAGATAAAGGGGCAGACCATGACAAAGGCTTAATTAAAGAGCAATGTAGAGACATAATTTCAAGTAACAATAATATTTGAGCAATAATATTTATTAGAATTGGAATAATCTTAAATCCTTAGGAAATTGGTGGCCGGGAAGACACGTGGCACAAATCTAATTTTTTTAAATCTATTAAAAGTAAATGCAACCTAAAAAACTCTTTGATACATGTAGTTGATAAGCATTAAGACTAAGCTAAGCATATTCCCTTGAGAATCAATCTAGGCACTCAATTAAAAATAAATAAAAGGGAAAAATCCTCATCCACCTTAAGTTGAATAAGAAGCCTTCTGCAATAATGAATAGGTGAATACTAGATATTTAACTCAATATCTATATAATGTAGTTGAACGTAATTGGCATTATCATAATCTAATATTTGTTGACCTTGGTTGAATGTAGTTGTCCATGTTGAACATATTAACCACGGTTGACCTTGTTATCTACCATTAACTATGCTAACCATATACGACCATGCATGACTATGTTGGAGATAAGGATGGGTGGAGTTTCTCAATGTTGATTTTAATTTGGTCATCTATTATTTAGGGGTGGTTCGATGCTCTTAGATATCTCATATTCTATTGGATTAAAAGTGTTGGGGGGGGGGGGGGGGGGGGGGGGGGGGGTGTTGTAACTGGTAGCTTTCAACGGTCTTTGTGGCATTGATTGTACTGGCCTTGTGTTGGGTTACTTTTCTCTTTGTCCTTAATGCCATGACCATAGATGCACAGTGGAAGAGGGGTTGGAGGCCATGGCCAGCAAGTCTAGTGGTGTGCCCAGACCAATTCCCAAGAAGCAATTGCCATTTATCATTCAGTGACTTCTCCTAGCATTTGGGAGGAGATTCGTTGGCTTGAGACTTATGCTACTCATAACTAGTAAGCATATTCAGATACAAAAATTATGGAGGAGGTTTCTAATTGGATTGTTGACCCTCATCATAACAAGGGAAGAAGAAATCAATACATGCGTTCCATAATTTTACCCGACAACTGAAGACCCTGTTAGGTCGAGTGTTAAAGGAGAAACACGAGGACATAAATGATATCATCTCCTCTCTGAAAGAAATTGAGAGTGTTCAATGGAAAAAAAACCCTTGTCCAGAGAGATTGGATGGTTTCTTGGCACACCAAGACAATAACCTCCAATGTGAGTTCAAGCCCTATACGCTAGTTGGTACAAGTGCAAAGAACCCTACCCTAGTGACATCTCTAGAGTTAAGAATATGTTGTTATCTTGTTTTTATGTTATAATGCATAGTCTCATTTTCATATGGCACCACCATATTTAGTTATTGTTTCTTTTATTTTTGTTGAAAATCCATGTCTTCTTATATCAACCCAGATATTTGATTTCCCTTTTGGTAGATTAAGATCTATATATTTTTTGACAGTTGGTCTATCAAGATGTATTTGGATTTCTGAAAGTAATGCAAATCTAACTTACTTAAAGAAAAAAGGCATAAAAAGTTATATATAAAATTAATTTTCTTTAATATATATTTTCTTTACATGATTAAAATGACGACATTGAATAATAAAACATAAGCTACTTTTATTTCCATTAAAAGGTGATAAAAGGGTGAACTATTTTTCTCCTTCAATAGAAATAAAAAAGTGATACAAAATTGAATTGTTTTTCTCCTTCAATACAATTGTAGAGGACCCTACCTTAGTGACATCTTCAATGTCATGAATATGTTGTTATGTGGATTTTATGTTATATCGTGTAGTCTCATTGTTATATTGTACCACTTAATGACCATTTGTTGTTTTTTTTATATTTGTTGAAACTCTATGTCTCCTTATAATCACAAATAGATCCCATTTCCCTTATGGCAGAGCAAGGTCAATGTATTTTTTTTTACAGTTGGTCTATTAGTGATGTATCTTGATTTTTGAAGGTAATACAAATCTAAATTACAAAATAAATATAGATCCCTATATAAAACATTAAATTTCCTTAATATTTGTTACATATATATGATTAAAAAGAGGATGTTAAAGAACAAAATATAAATTGTTTTATTTTCATTAAAATGTGATAAAAACTTGATTTCCTTTTCTCCTTCAAGATTATGAAATAAGTTGTGCGACAGTAAAATTTAATATTAGTGCATCCATATAAATTAAACCGTTAGAAAATACTAATAGGAATCAAGATGCTTGACTCATGACACATCTCAAATTGTTAATATTTAAAAAAAACTTATAAAAACTAACCAAATAGTAATTTTATTTTAAATTATTATTAATTATATAACAAATAATATATGAGTTAAGCATATATACATTTTTAAAAAAATCTAACAATATTATTAACCATGGAGATTCACCCCTCTTTACCGTGGAGATTCTTAAGCTATATATAGTCTTTTATACAATAACATGGAGTACTAATACCACATGCCCAAAAAACCATAACTCATGTTCATGTGACATTATTTTAATTAATTAATTATATTAAGAGAGTAGAAAGTGCATAACTAATTTTGAGATAAATCTCAACCTTTTAGTTACCCTTCTAATTACTCATCAAGGCAACCAAAAGACTATACATTTAATTGTCAACTCAAGGCTCATTCGGACTTGTGAATTCCCATACACCATATATGTAGTTCACACTTTCTATTTCCATTTGTTTGTGTTGTAATTGTAGTATCAACGATTAATTTTGCAGATGAATCATAGTCAATTTATAAGCTTAGAAATGTGTTGAGAAGTTTACAATACTAAGAGGGGAGGGGATGAATTAGTATTGTACCAATGGATCATCAATTATAAATTTTATATTTTCTTTTAATTAATTGAACATACAATTATTATAAGCACAATATAATAACATATTTGAACTCAACATATGAGTAGAAAATAATACATCAATGAACATAAAACAAGAGAGAAACACATAAGCACATGAGAAAATTGGATATTAGGCAAAAACCCTTCTAGGAGAAAACCACCAAATGATTTTTCTTATTTTTATTCTTTGATATAATCTTATGTTACATCAATCACTCACACCCACTAGTGTACAAGAATCGACTTGTAATATGAGAGAACCTACTCACTCCATGCCACTCCCTGATGGAAGCCACCACTTCTACAACTATATGTAGACACCCATCTATTAGAGGCACCAACTCCCAATAAGTTGAAGGCACCCACCTGCTTGGAAGCACCCACTCTTGAATGGCTTTGCAGATACCGATTTGTTAGAGGCACTAAACCCCAAATATTTTCTCACTCCACCACCTGAAGGAATCCACTACTTCTTAAATTGACAAGCCACCACTGGTCTTAAAGGCCCCAACTTTCAAACCCTTGTGTACCACCTTTCATATATTTTCATACTAGGCCCATGAATCTTTGGTTAAAAAACTATAGACCATGTTTCATCAATTTTCATATTGGATCCACAATCACTCTTTTTTCAATCGTAACAAAATCAAAACTCAAAACCTCTTTGCAACATAAAAATTCTCACTCAACCATAAATACATAAGTAAACCCCACATGCTCTTATCTCTTATCAACAAAGCATCCCACTATCAAAACAAGAATCAACATACATACATATTTCTATCAAGACTAGAAACAACATACACAAAAACCTCAACAACAATATCGTACCATAAAATACACTCAATAATTGTGATGCCTATAACCATGGTTATCTCATAAAAATGCATTGTAATTATTTTGACAAAAATAAAATTTAAAAAGGGGACTGAATCAAGGGACATGAATTGTAGAGTTGAGGAGGAGTTTGATTTCTTGGGATGTTGAGGTATTCTTATGCAATAAAATTTGAATTATTTGGAAAACCATTAAATGTTGGTTGGTGTGTTTAATGAATTGATTTTGATCAAAATTAAATTTGCTACCAGGAGAGGTACATAGGCCTGTGTTGCTTGGGAGATCACTCATAAGACAATAAGGATATGAAGGAAAATTCTAGCCAGAAAAAAGTCAAGGAAGGTACAACAAAAGGAGAGGGAAGGCATGAAAGAGGGAATTCACAATCATGATAACATCATTTAGAGAAGGAAGAATGATCCGGATTTAAACAGGAACACAACAAATTACAGAGATAACCATATACACAAAGATGCAGCGGAAATAATACTTCATTTCATTAATGGAAAATACTGAAATATGCTTACAACCAGAAATGGAAATAAACCAGCTAGGGCGATGGTAGCTTATCTCTGAGAAGAGATGTGGTGGCTACATGCCTCTGAACTGTCTTACAATGATGCTCGAAGGCCTATTTATTGTTGAGAAACAATGGAAAACCCTTAACATTCCAAAACCTAACCCTAGGAGGTGAAACGCCAAACTATGGGCCCTGTTTGGGTAAATTGGTACATCAACTTCCCGGGGTCGTAACTTTGGCATACGATCTCTGTTTGACGCATACAATAGCTCGTTAGAAAGATCTATCCGAGAACTACCACTTTGGGAAGGGAAACATCGGTCCATGGACCCATGTTGCCCCCAGATTTCCCAAAAAACGTCGTTTAGGGCCTCAAAACGGCTCCAGAAGTTCAGGACCCAAAAAACTGCTAAAAATAGTAAGTTGTGCTACAATTAAGGAAACTGAAAATGCTGAGAGAAACAATGGTGGGGGTCTAGGTGGACTTGGCAGGTGGCCACCAATATCCACCTGGATCATTCCTCCCCCCTTAGGAAGCAATGGTCCCCATTGCGTTGAGTTCCTCCATGAGATGAGGAAACTTTTGCTGAACTTGTTCCCTGGTGAGCCACTTGCCCTGCTGAAGGAGTTGGCCTCCTTTGACAACTCGATACAATTGGATATTCTGTTGGCGAGTGTTCTTGATTTGTGTATCCATGATACGATTAGTGGCAGCTTGTTCCATGTAATCTGGATTTAATTCTGTGGGTTTGAGCTGTTCTACAATGTCAGATGTGTCTAGCAATGGTGGAAAGTATGGCCGAATGCGGTCCACATTGAACACTGGGTGCAGGCCAAGGAATGGGGGAATGCTGAGCTCAAATGCATTGTCTCCCATAGCGTTAGTAATGGTGTAAGGACCATATCAGAGTGGTCTCAATTTCCGATAGGCTCCAGTAAGGCGTTCCTTTTGCAAATGCAACCAGACTTTGTCGTCCACCTGAAACTTGTGTGGCACCCGATGTTGATCATGTCGATGCTTGTACTTGGCATTTGATTTCTCCAAAATGTCATGGACCTGCTGGCGAATATGTTGGATGCGCTCAGTGAAGCTAGTGGCCTTATCTATTTCGGACTGGACATGAGCTGAATTTATGTGAGTAGCTACAAGTGGCATGGCCACATCAATGGGGCATAGCGACTGTAAACCCAAACCCACCTAAAAAGGGCTATGGCCAGTGGAGCTGTGAAGAGCTCGGTTGTAGTTGTGCTGAACATGGGGGAGGCTCTCGTCCCATATGCGTGGATGCTTTGAGTTATACATGCGCAGAATGTGCACAATCATCCTATTGACAACCTCTGTCTAGCCATTAGTTTGAGGATGGAAGGCTGTGGACTTCGTGAGTTTGGTGTCCAGCATTGACCAGAGACTGGACCAAAATGTGCTGAGAAATCGACTATCCCGAACTGAGATGATGGACTGTGGGATCCCAAAGTGCACCCACACTCGTTCAAAGAAGAGTTTAGCAGTGGCTTCTGCTGTGATATTCTTCTTGCAGGCCGCCATAATGGCCATCTCCGAGAACCTGTCGACGACCACAAAAAACACAGTCATTTCCATGCTTAGTGGAACGAAGGCCTAACATGTAATCCATGGAGATGGATTGCCAAGGTCGACTAGGGGTAGGCAATGGGGTATAGAGGCAGTGCTTCTTAATGGTCGGTTTGGCAATGGCATAGGCAGTACATGATTTGATGTACTTCCCAACATCCTGTCGAAGATTCGGCCAATAGAAGTAATTTTGCAGTACTGCCACTGTTTTCTCGACCCCGAAATGCCCAGCAGCACGACTGTAGTGTGCTTCCCAAATCATCTTGGCACGCTCGCTTTAAGGAACACAAAGGTGACCCAGGTGGCATAACAGGGCATCCTGGAGGTGAAAATCTGGAACATGCCGACCCTCCAAGAGTGTCTGGTATGTGTGGCCGAATTCTGGGTCGCTTTTCTAGAGAAGTGGCCAGTTAGAAGTCTCATGCCCACAAGAGTTGAGCACGGTGGTTAACGCCATGATCGGTGGTCGACTGAGGCAATCTGCAACATTATTGGTGCTGCCCTTCTTATACTTGATATTCAAGTGGAATTGTTGCAGGTATGTAGACCACTTCTGATGGCGATCATTCTGCAATTTCCCTTGGGTCTGTATGAACTGCAGGGGTCGGTGGTCTGTGTGGATGACCGTTTCCTTCCCCAAAATGTAATGCTTCCATTGTTGGCAGGCCTGTACAATGGAATACCTCTTTATCATTAGTGGGGTACTTCCAGACTGTGTCTGAAAGTGTTTCACTATGATATGCCACTGGATGTCCATGTTGAGTAAGGACTGCCCCAATAGCATAGTCAGAGGCATCTGTCTCTACCTAAAATGGTTGTTGTAAATCTCGTAATGTGAGCACTGGTTCCGTGCAGAGGCGATCCTTCAACTCCATGAATGCCTTCAGTTGAGATTCAGAACAAAAGAATTTTGCTTTCGCCCCTCCCTTGGTAACTTGACTCAAGGGCCAAGTAATATGAGAAAACCCCAACATGAACCTACGGTAGAAGTTGGCAAGACCTAGAAAGCTGCAGAGCTCTGTTAGAGTGGTTGGAGATGGCCAATCCCGAATGACTTGGATCTTGGCTAGATCGACATGCGCCCCCTGTTCATCAATGATGTATCCCAGATACTGAACCTGGGTCATGCCAAAAGTGCATTTCTCCAAATTGGCACATAGCTTGTGTTGCCGCAATGTTTGGAGAACCTGTCGGATGTGGTGGAGGTGCTCTTCCCAATTCTGGCTGAAGATCAGAATGTCATCCAAGTATACTACTACAAAGGAGTTGGTGAATGGCTGCAAGATGTCATCCATTAGCCTCATGAAGGTTGCAGGAGCATTCGTCAATCCGAAAGGCATAACCAACCTTTCGAAAAGGCCCTCCTTGGATTTGAAGGCAGTCTTCCACACATCAGAGGGTTCGATTGGTACCTGGTGATATCCTGACTTCAGATCGATCTTGCTGAAATATTTCACCCCCTTTAGTTGGTCCAGGAGGTCATCAATCCGCGGGATCAGGTACCTATTACGGACAGTGATCTTGTTCAGCGCCCGATAGTCAATACAGAGTCTCCACGTCCCATCCTTCTTCTGTACCAACACGATCGGGCTCCCACAAGGCAATGAACTCGAACGGATGTGACCTTTCTGCAGTAATCAAAGAGATGGCAGTAGGTGATGCTACCTCTGGTATCCTGTACAACTTATTTCCCAATGTAATAATAACAGCACGGGGCCTTGATTCATACACAGCATGCCGCTTCCACAAGTATGGCTGTCCTAATAATACATCACAAGCTTCAAGGGGAGCAATGTCACACAATACCTCATCTGTGAAGGGCTTGTAGTTTTATGGGAGGCGACACTACTGGCTCACATGAAGATCTCGTCCTTGGTGAAGCCACCCAATGGTGTATGGTTGTGGATGTGTTGTGGACGGTAAGCCCAACCGCTTCACGACCTCTGCCGAAACGAGGTTCTTTTGACTCCCACTATCAACAATGAACTCTATCGGGGAGCCCTTTACCCACATCTGGGAGTGGAAGAGATGCTCCTCCTCCTCTGGATCTTCAGGTTCATTTTTCTGGATCTTGGCGGTAGCAACAGTGGCGTTGGGATCTGCATCAATGATCTACTTCCCTTTTTCATTCCCCTTATCGGGTTCTGACTCAGAGTCGGAACATGCATCTGATTCTGAAACCTTTAGCTCAGCCACCAGTGACTGCTTGGCCCAACACTCACTTGTGTTGTGAGTGGAGCTCTTATGGAACTCACACCATTTTGCAGTGTCCTTTTTTGGCTTCGCGGCGCTGTTCTTTGCTTGCAGCTTCGGCCGGTTGTCTTGGGCTGTCCCGCCTTGGCTTTGTCCTTTGTTCTGTGGTTTAGGGGCACCTTTCCCCTGCTTTGGATTCGCAGATCCAAAGTCTCACTTCTTTTGTTTAAACTTCTGCTCAACCTTGACGGAATATCAGTATGCTGTGGCGAGCGAGGAGATGTTCAGGAATTGTATTTCTTCCTGGATGTACTTGTGCAGGCAGCCACGGTATTTGAGTATCAAATGTGGCTCCGAATCTTTGATACCCAACTTTGTGCAAAGGGTATGGAAAAGATTGGTGAACTCCGGCACGTCTTGGTCTCTTCCCTGCCGCAGCGTGGTCCACTTTATGTATTCATCCTCATAGCTTCCGACAGGGTAGTACTGCTCCTTGATGGCATCCCAGAATGAATTTCAGGTGGGTGCGGCTGAAAATAGTGAGCCAGTACTTTCATCCTTCTGCTCACAGTAGGTTTCCCACCAGTCCTTGACGTGGGGGGATGCTTTGAGAAGAGCGAAAACAATCTTTTCCCGACTCGAAAATTCATGAACAAAAAACTAACCCTCTAGCAGATTTAACCATTTATCTACGGCATCTGCGTCTATCTCACCCTCGAATATGGGGATTTCAAAATTAACTTGTACCTTAAAGGGCGTGGCATTTCCAGAGTAGCTGCTGGAAGCTGATGCGTCGCTTCTGGGTAGCCGCTAAAGGATCTGGGCAAAGCTGTCCATCATCGCGTTCCGTTGTCGCTCGAGGGCTTCTTCAAACAAGATTTTGATGGGATCTCCTACCCCCTCATCTTTCTTCTCATCCGCCGTGGGAGGCCATCGGGATTTGCGAGGCTGGTCTTGCAAAGGTTCAACCAGTTCAAGCCCTAACTCCTTATATCCCGACCTTGTTGGGGACATGCAAAGAAAAACAGAGAAAAAGCAGACCGCTCTGATACCACTGATCCGGATTTAAACAGAAACACAACAAATTACAAAGATAACCATATACACAAAGATGCAGCGGAAATAATACTTCATTTCCTTAATGGAAAATACCAAAATATGCTTACAACCAGAAATGGAAATAAACCAGCTAGGGCGATGGTAGCTTATCTCTGAGAAGAGATGTGGTGGCTACATGCCTCTGAACTGTCTTACAATGAGGCTCGAAGGCCTATTTATTGTTGAGAAACAATGGAAAACCCTTAACATTCCAAAACCTAACCCTAGGAGATGAAACGCCAAACTGTGGGCCCCGTTTGGGTAAATTGGTACATCAACTTCCCGGGGTCATAACTTTGGCATACGATCTCCGTTTGACGCGTACAATAGCTCGTTAGAAAGATCTATCCGAGCACTACCACTTTGGGAAGGGCAACATCGGTCCATGGACCCATGTTGCCCCCAGATTTCCCAAAAAACGTCGTTTAGGGCCTCAAAACAGCTCCAGAAGTTCAGGACCCGAAAAACTGCTAAAAATAGTAAGTTGTTCTACAATTAAGGAAACTGAAAATGCTTAGAGAAACAATGGTGGGGGTCCAGGTGGACTTGGTAGGTGGCCACCAATATCCACCTGGATCAAAGAAATAAATTAACTAGAGGAAGGCATTAAGTAGAAAAAGATCATGGGTAGGAGGAGGAATAACAGAAGAAAGAAAGTTTCAAAATAAAGGAGAAGGAAAAAGGGAGTGAATCGATTTTGGCTAGAAATTTTGCTGCAGAAATGGTCTCTCATTGGTGAGGAATAATGCCTCTGGATTCCCTATAAATCCAGAGTGTAGAGATGGTTTTATATAGATTCCCTCAGTGGTGTTGGTGGAGGATTGTGGCATTGGATTCCTAAAGGGAGAGCCTCTAAAACTCTTATTGTTGTAGTGGGTTCTCGATTCACCTAAGTGGGTGGAACCATTATGTTAAGGTAAAGACTCCATCTCTAGATTCCCTTGTCACTCTTGGGGTAGAGGAAGTGGGTCTCTATATTCCCTGTGTGTACTTGCGTGGAGAATTAATTTATGTATTCTGTGTGTGCTTGGGTGGAGGTTGTGAACCTCTGGACTCCCTATATGAATGGATTGGCTGCAATTGGGTAACTAGAGGGTGGAGGCAATGGGGCCTATGGACTCCATGTCTATTATTGGGCTGCTTAGTGGTTGGTGGGTGGAGGAAGGAGGTCCTATGGATTCCCTGTTTCAGAAGGAAGTTGGTGTTTAGTCCTTTGAGAAATCCCCCCTCAGTTTCTATAATATGGCTCAAGGGTGACAACTGAAAGTGAACTTGGATGAAACTCCCTATGGTTAGGTGGAGAGTCTTTGTCCTAGACATAATTTACCTGCAAATTTAAAGATAACTATCCTTCTATACTTTTTAAAAGGTTATTGAATTTATGATGCATTTCTGGTCTAAAATGGATCTGGATTTTTGAAATGTAACAGTGTTGTTAATTTAATGAGTATGTGGTTACATTCTTGTGTGGAAATTATGACACTTATATTTGTGATGAAATTATATATATAAATATATTACATGTTTGAAATGAATGATGATGATAAATGAGTTAAGTGTGTGCCTCTAGATTGGAGTGAAGTGTTGTGTGAAATGCTTGTTGGTGTTTCTCATAAAGTATAATATGCAAAAAATGTTTAATGCTTTACATGATAACAAGTATTATGCTATATCCCTGAACTAGAATTACATTATATAGGAAATCCTGATTGTTTTGTTAACCACATATATATAAATAACACCAAAAGTTATGAATTGATACAAGTAGAAGAATGGTCCATGAAAATATGAATTCAAACCAAGAAATGTTGGGCTTGAAGACCCCTTCCATTAATAAATATGATTGCAAGGGACACAATCTACCTTGTTGGGTCTATGTATACACATATATAATTGTTCACTTAGTTACAAGCCTATGAATCCCCTTAGGTGGCATTACACAAATATTGAAAGAATTGTTTCATCTTTTAGGCGTAAGGGTAGACAAAAACCCTTGCATTAAAGCTTAGTGAGACTTGAATTTTAAGCACCTTGGAGGTCTTCTACAAACATCCCGGTGTTGTTCGTTAGGCCCTAAAAGCCCCTGCATAGCACCATAGAACTATTTACAGGCTTTCTTTGGAACATGGAGCTCCTGGAGTGTGGCGAGATAGGAGGATCCCCTTTGGGAGTTCACTACAGGTCGTCAGCAGAGAGGGTTCATAGGATCACGTATGCCAGCCTTCCTCAAATTCCTTATTTTGATACAAGGAATGTCTAAGGACCAAGAACTCATTGGAGTGTTTTTCACCCAAGCTCAAGAGGAGTAGCACTATAGGTTGCTTTAGCAACCCACCACCGCTAGTACCAAATGTTGGTGTTGATATTAATCTTTACAAAACCTATGTGGGACACAATCTACCTTGTTGGGTCTATGTATACACATATATAATTGTTCACTTAGTTACAAGCCTATGAATCCCCTTGGGTGGCATTACACAAATATTGAAAGAATTGTTTCATCTTTTAAGCATAAGGGTAGACAAAAACCCTTGCATTAAAGCTTAGTGAGACTTGCATTTTAAGCAGCTTGGAGGTCTTCTACAAACATCCTGGTGTTGTTCGTTAGGCCCTAAAAGCCCCTGCATAGCGCCATAGAACTATTTACAGGTTTTCTTTGGAACATGGAGCTCCTGCAGTGTGGCGAGATAGGAGGATCCCCTTTAGGAGTTCACTGCAGGTCGTCAGCAGAGAGGGTTCATAGGATCACGTATGCCAACCTTCCTCAAATTCCTTATTTCGATACAAGGAATGTCTAAGGACCAAGAACTCATTGGAGTGTTTTTCACCCAAGCTCAGGAGGAGTAGCACTATAGGTTTCTTTAGCAACCCACCACCGCCAGTACCAAATGTTGGTGTTGATATTAATCTTTACAAAACCTATGTGGTAGAGTAATGGTCAAAATAACCAACGAAAAGTGATTGAAAAAGGGATGAAGCAAGCTCTCATGATGACCATTGAAATCCAAATAGGGCATATCACATAAAGCTTAGAAAGCTTCCTCTGGTCAGGCCATGGAAATGTTCGAGTGAAGTCTTTGATGTGGAGGAGGGAAAAACCTTAAACTTATAATGCAATCATAACATCCCATGGTTGATTTTCTATGTAAGTAAAATATAACCAAGGTCATGGGACACATATTCCAAGCTGAATGTTGGGAAAATCATAGTGATGGGTATCACTAGTGATTAATTAATGGCTATGGAAATTGGCAAAGGAAAACTATCAATAATTAGCATTTATTTATGAAAATAAAGGAAAATAGGAGAAAAGTATGATGAAGAGAAAAAAGTTTGCATTAGGGAAATTCAAAGCAAAATAATGGAAAATGAAGAAAATGGAGGCCTGAATAATAAAAGGGCTTCTGAGGATAAGTTGCTAGCCTTTTGATAGTTTTTATGTGGAGCTCCCATTTCATTCTCTCACTCTCTCACACTCTTTCACACTTAGAGTATTCCTGGAGCATTCTTGGAGCATTTTCACATACATTGGATTTGGAGGAAGAAGAAAAAGGAAAGAAAGAAATCACAAGGGAATAGTTGGATTGATAATCACAACTAGATTTCCTAGGAGGTAACAGGGTGCATGTGTGAGTTCCTTACTAACTTCTAGATGAATGGTATATGCATGTGATTTTCTAGTTATATGTTATCATTGGCACGGAGATTTTCCTATATTGACAATGGTTTCAGCCTTGAAATTCCATTTCCTAGATAACCATGGTGTTGTGGGGTTTCCACATTGTTTTGTGATCGGTGCTCATAATTCCTTATGGTTTTGGGTTCTAACAAACACTCTAGAAACCATGGAGAATCTTAGGTTGAGTTACTAGTCATGGACCTCAAGTTGGGACAAACGCTCTAGAGCCCTTGGTGAGTTGTGCTACTAGTCATGGGAGCCAAGTGATCCGGATTTAAACAGGAACACAAAAAATTACAAATATGACCATAAATATAGAGATACAATTGAAATAATACATCATTTAGTTGATGTAAAATACTGAAATACGCTTACAAATAGAAATGGGAATAAACTAGCTCAGGTGATGGTAGCTTACCTCTGAGAAGAGATGTGGCGGCTACATCCCTTTAAAATGTCTTGCAATGACACTCAAAGGCCTATTTATTGTTGAGAAACAATGAAAAACCATAAATATCCAAAAACCTAACCCTAGGAGATGAAGTGCCAAACTATGGGCCCCATTTTGGGTAAGTTGGTACATCAACTTCCCGGGGTCATATCTTTGGCATGCGATCTTCGTTTGATGTGCACAATACCTCGTCAGAAATATCTATCTGAGGAATATAACTTTAGGATTAGAAACATCAATCCATGGACCCATGTTTCTCCCATTTTCTTAAAAAATGTCATTTAGGGCCTCAAAAAGGCTCCAGAAGTTCAGGACCCGAAAAACTACCAAAAATAGCAAATTGTGCTACAAATAAAAAACTGAAAAACTGAAAGAAACAATGGTGGAGGTCCAAGTGGAATAGGCAGGTGACCACCAGTATCCACCTGGATCATTCCTCCCCCCTTAGGAAGCAATGGTACCCATTGCGTTGAGTTCCTCCATGACATGCAGAATCTTCTGTTGAACTTGGTCCCTACTGAGCCACTTGCCATGGTGAAGGAGTTGGCCTCCTTTAACAACCTGATATAGTTGGATCCTTTGCTGTCGGGTGTTCTTGTTCTACATGTCCATGATCTGATCAGTTGCGGACTATTTCATGCAATCTGGATTTAACTCTGTAGGTGTGAGTTATTCTATAGTGTTTGATGTGTCTAGCAATGGTGGGAAGTATGGTCAAAGGTAGTCCACATTGAACACTGGGTGCAGGCCAAGGAATGGGGGAATGCTGAGCTCAAATGCATTGTCTCCCACAGCATTGGTAATGGTGTACAGAACATATCAGAGTGGTTTGAGTTTCTGATTGGCTTCGGTAAGGCATCCCCTTTGCAAATGCGACCAGACTTTGCCGCCGACTTGAAACTTGTGTGGCACCCGATGTTGATCATGTCACTGCTTGTATTTGGCATTTCATTTCTCTAGAATGTTGTGTACATGCTGGCGGATATGTTGGATATTCTCAATGAAGTTGTTTGCCTTACCCGTTTCAGACTTGACATGAATCGAATCTTTCTGAGTAGCTGCAAATGGCATGGCCACATCAATGGGACATAATGGCTGGAATCCCAAAACCACCTGAAAGGGGCTGTGACCATTCGCGTTGTGGAGAGCCCGGTTATAGCTATGTTGGACATGGGCGAGGTTCTCATCCCATGTGCGTGGATGCTTTGAGTTTTACATGCGCAGAATGTGTACGATCATCCTGTTTACGACCTCTGTCTGGCCATCAGTTTGGGGATGGAAATCTGTGGACTTAGTGAGCTTGGTGTCTAGCATTGACCAAAGACTGGACCAAAATGCACTGAGGAACTTGTTGTCCCGATCTTAGATGATAGATTGTGGGATCCCAAATTTTACCCACACTCGTTCAAATAAGAGTTTAGTAGTGGCTTCTACTGTGATATTCTTCTTACAGGGCACCATCATGCCCATCTTCGAGAATCTATTGACGACCACAAAAACATAGTCGTTGCCATGCTTAGTAGAAGGAAGGCCCAACATGTAATCCATGGAGATGGATTCCCAAGGTCGACTAAGGGTAGGAAGCGAATTATAGAGGCCTTGCTTCTTGATGGTTGGTTTGGAAATGGTGCAGGAAATGTAGGATCTCATGCACTTCCTGACATCTTGTTGAAGATTCAACCAATAGAAATACTTCTGCAGTACTACCACCATTTTGTCAACCCCAAAAGGCCTAGCAACTTGACTAGAGTGTGCTTCCCAAATCATCTTGGCATGCCCACTTTAAGGATTCTCACAAAGGTGACCCAAGAGGCATAACAGGGTGTCCAGGAGGTGAAAATGTGGAACATGTTGACCCTCCAAGGGCGTCTAGTATGTGTGGCCGAATTCTGGGTCTTTTTTTGTAGAGAAGTGGCCAATCATAAGTCCCATTCGCACAAGAGTTGAGAACCGCGGTTAACGCCATAATCGATGGTCGGTTGAGGCAATCTGCAACATTATTGGTGTTTCCCTTTTTATACATGATATTCAAATGGAACTATTGCAGGTATGTGGACCACTTCTGATGGCAATCATTCTGCAACTTCCCTTGCGTCTGTTTGAACTGTACGAGTCGTTGGTCTATGTGGATAACCATTTCCTCCCCGAAAATGTAATGCTTCCATTGTTGGCAGGACTGCACAATGGAATACATCTCTTTGTCATAAGTGGGATACTTCCGGACTGTGTCTGAAAGTGTCTCACTATCATATGCCACTGGATGCCTGTGTTAAGTAAGGAATGCCACAAGAACATAGTTAGAGGCATCTGTCTCAATGTCAAATGGTTGTTGCAAGTTTGGTAATGCAAGCACTAGTGCCGAGGATTTTTCATATCAAAAGGATTTTTCTTTCACTCCTCCCTTGGTGACTTAACTCAAGAGCCAAGTGATATGAGAGAATCCCAACACAAACCTGTGATAGAAATTGGCAAGACCCAGAAAGTTGCGGAGCTCTGTCAAAATGGTTGGAGCTGGCCAATCCCGAATGACTTGGATCTTGGCTGGATCCACATGCGACCCGCGTTCATTAATAATGTATCCCAGATACTAAACTTGGGTCATGTTGAAAGTGCATTTCTCCAAATTGGCACATATATTGTGTTTTCGCAGTGTTTGGAGAACTTGACGAATGTGATGGAGGTGCTCCTCCCAACTTTGGCTTAAGATTAGGATGTCATCGAAGTATACCACTACAAATGAGTTGGTGAATGGCCACAAGATATCATCCATCAACCTCATGAAGGTTGCAGGAACATCCATCAACCTGAAAGGCATAACCAACCATTCAAAAAGGCCCTCCTTGGCTTTGAAGGTAGTCTTCCACACATCGGAGGGTTCGATTGGTACCTGGTGATATCGTGACATCAAGTCGATCTTGCTGAAATATTTTTCCCACTTCAGTTGGTCCAGAAGGTCATCAATTCGTGGGATTGGGCACCTATTCCAGATAGTGATCTTGTTCAGTTCCCGATAGTCAATACAGAGTCTCCAAGTCCCATCCTTCTTTTGTACAAACATGATCGGGCACCCATAGGGTGATGCACTTGGTCGGATGTGACCTTTCTGCAATAGTTCCTAAATCTGCCACTGGATTTTGTCATTCTCCATAATGGAGCACCGATTGATTGGTCCATTGAGCAGTGGTGCACCTAGGGTCAGATCGATGGAGTACTTGACCTGGCAGTGTAGAGGCACCCCTACTAGGGAGGTGAAGATGTCGTCGTACTCCTCCATGGCCTTGTTCATCTATTGTTGTCATGCATTGGGGCCTTGTCTAGAGGTCATGGCCACCGTCTTCTTCTTTCCTTAAGGGTGTATCATCAGGAAAACAAATTTCCCAGTTTTGAAAATGAGCTTACTACATTGTTTTGTAGCAACTAAAAATATGGTGATAGGCGATGCTACCTCTGATATTTTGTAAAACCTTTTTGCCAAAGTAACAATAACAACACGAGGCCTAGACTCATATAGAACATGTCACTTCCACAAGTATGATTGGCCTAATAATACATCACAAACATCAAGGGGAGCAACGTCATACAATACCTCATCCTTGAAGAGCTTGATGTTGTATGGAAGGCGACATTGTTGGCTCATGTGAAGATCTCGTCCTTGGTGAAGCCACCTGATGGTGTACAGTTGTGGATGTGTTGTGGTCGGTAAGCCAATCCGCTTCACGAACTCTGTCAAAATCAGGTTCTTTTGGCTCCCACTATCGACAATGAACTGTAGCAGGGAACCCTTTACCCACATCTAAGAGTGGAAGAGCCACTCCTCCTCCTCTGGATCTTAGGGTTCCTCCTTCTAGATCTTCGTGGTGGAAACGATGGCTTTGGGCTCCACATTGATAATTTGCTTCCCTTTTTCATTCCCCTTATCGGGTTTTGACTCCGAGGTGGAACATGCATATGATTATGAAGACTTTAGCTTGGCCACTAGTGACTTCTTGGCCTGACACTCACTTGTGTTATAAGTGAAGCTCTTACGAAAATCACACTACTTTCCCATGTCTTTCTTTGGCTTCACAGTGTTGTTCCTTCCTTACGGTTTTGGAGGGTTGTCCTGGGCCACCCTACCTTGGCTTTGTCCTTTGTTCAGCGATTTGGGGCACCTTTTGCTTGCTTTGGATTCATAGATCTAAAGTCTCGCTTCTTTTGTTTAAACTTCTGCTCGATCTTGATAGTGTATCGGCACGTCGTGTCGAGCGAGGAGATGTTAAGGAACTCCATCTCTTGCTAGATGTACCTGTGTAGGCAACCACATTATTTTGGAACCAAATGCAGCTCAGAATCCTTGATACCCAACTTTGTGTGAAGGGTATGAAAGATATTGGTAAACTCCAGCACATCTTGGTCCCTTCCTTGCCGTAGCATGGTCCAATTTATGTATTTATCCTCATAGATTTTACCATGGTAGTACTATTCCTTGATGGTATTCTAGAATGAATTCCAAGTGGGTGCGGTTGAAAACAGTGATGTTGTATTTTCATTCTTCTGCTCGCAGTAGGTTTCCCACCAGTCCTTGATGTGGGAGGTAACTTTGAGAAGAGAAAAAGTAATCTTTTCCCGACCAGAAAAATCATGGACAAAAAAATACCATTCTAGCAGATTTAACAATTTATCTATAGCGTCTGCATCTATCTGACCCTCAAATATGGGAATGTCAAAGTTAACTTGTACCTTAAAGTGTGTGGTGCTTTCAGAGTAGCTTCTAGAAGTAGATTTCTCACCCCTAGGTAGTCACAGAAGGATCTGGGAAAAGTTGTCCATCATCGCGTTCCTTTGTCGCTCGAGGACCTCTTCGAGTAAGATTTTTATGGAATCTTGACGCATTAGCATCTAGGCCTAGCTAGCAATGTGATGGTGTGGTCACATGTTGTGGCCAATGAAAGTTTGGAGGAAGAATTGGTTGTTTAATTTTATTAATTGCAAAGTATGAAAGTAGTTAATTGTTTCCTAATTCTGAACAGAATTGGGAATAAGTGGCAAGTGATCCTCCCTGTGCGGAGATCAAGCCAATTAGTTATATTGATTAGTTAGGGTAGGATATGATTTCTAAGTATATAGTAAATTCCTTCATTTGTGGAAGGATATGGTTAGATAGGACAAATATGTATTTCCGTTTCTTTTCTGAAGGGAGGAGGAACAATGAGATAGGATTCACAATGGACTTGTAAGCCTATGGGTAGATTAGGAATAGAGTCCACTAATTTGAAGAATCAAGCCAGAGAGGAAAGATTTAGGAGAGGATTGAGTAGAGCGAGAGCAAGTATAGTGTGTGGATTGTGTTATGAAAACAAAGATCTTTCATTTGTGTAATCGGGCCAAGGCGAGACTCGGTAATTATTTTATTGTGAATGAATGATGTTGTTTTTATGATTGATTATCGAGCCTGCGGAAACCCTTGTATGCTTTCAGATTCTTTCTATTCGGCTTGGGTGATTATGCCTTCCTTTTGTTATGTTTAATGCCTAAATCGTATGATTGATAGAATTTGGGGCTTTATTTCAAATATCCTTGTTTGATGTCGGGTCGTCGAAGTTTATTTCATAGTTTTAGTTCTGTGAGCAAAAATCCCATTTACACTAAGAATTGTCACATAACACAGAACTGGATCCGAAATCTGGATTTGAAATCTTATAAAGGGTGACTTATATCCATATTGGGTCCGTAAGAATATCAGATCAGTGCTTTACAGTGGACAGAGCCTGGCTTGGAGGATTGCGACTATGTGATGTGCGATTAAATCGTAGCCGTTAGATTGCGATCAACCGTGATCATTAGATCGCGAAAGTAGTTGGCTACAGTGCATGGTATTTCAGGTGGCTGAAGAATTGTAGGTGGTATTGAATGGTGATCACCCAATCCCATTCACCCTTCGACACGTAGTAGCGAAGGTGAATTGGGAAACCGCTTTGTCTAGCTATTAATCCCCATGTTAATTATCTACCTGAAACAATTGTGAACTGTTGGATTGGAAAAGGGAATGAACGGTGGAGATCAGCCGATCAGTGATCGGTGATTAGAGTGCGCAATAGGAAGGTGATGGACCGAGAGTGGACCTACGGATATATGTGAATGTGGATATAAAATATTTGAGATGCGAATATATGTGTGGAGCAGGGTTTTTCGTGCATTTCCTGTGTTTCTACGTATTGTGATAAAGTGTTGATCGGGGTTTTAAGGCTAAAGTGGAATAAAACACTTCCGATAATGTAATGTGTTCCAATAGTGTAAGTGATCCCATTTTTAAATGAAAAGCACCAAACTACGCTTCTGATATGTATATGTAGGCATGGAGCTTTAAAGGCTTATAAGGGTGAAATAGTCCTGAAGGTGTTTAGGTTGTGGCAGCCATGTGGTTGCATCATTTTTGGTATCAGAGCAAGGATGTTTTGCTTATGAAGATTTATGATACAAAAGGTATGAAAGTTGCAGAAGTTCAATGAATGGCAAAGTTTGGCACCAGACTACAGTAGTAAGACTATAGAAGAAGTTTTGGAAGTTCTTAGAGACTGTAGTAGAACCTCATTCCAGCCGAGGCTTGGAATAGATAGGGACAGAGGAGTCCTTAAGAGAAGTGAGTGGAGCAACAAGAGAGAGAGAGAGCAAGATTGCTCAATGTAAGTTCTAAGGAAAGAGGACTTGGAGACCAGGCAGAGGAGAAGCTTGGTGAGAAGATCAACTTAGAAGGAAGTTGATTGGTTGCAGGTGTAGAGCTCACACATAAGAGAAGATGGCTATGGAAAGTCATATGGAAGGTTCAGAAGAAGGCTACAAGATGAATGAGAAGGGTTCTCAAACAATCTATAGGAAACAAATGAGTCAAGCAGAGATTGACAAGAAAATAGCTTAGATAAGAGAAGCACTCGATGTGTTAGTAATGCTACTAGAGGAGAACCAAAGACAAGGTTGGGTCTTGAAGAGGAAGCCAGTGAAGTGGCCTAAGTTGTAGAGAAGGCTGCAACAAAGATAGGTAAAGTGGTTGATGGAAAACCTTAAAGAAGTAGAGGCAGAAATGGAAGTTTCCATTTGTAGACCAGAACAGGGTGAAATGTTGGGTGAAGAGGATAATGAGAGATCAGTTGAATATCTCATGAACTATTGGAATAGTTCAGAACAATTAGAAGATATGATGACAAGGGAAGTAGATGAGGTAATGGAGCCTTGTGATTTTAATTCTCATAGTTTGTGTATGTTTGCAGGATATGTAGAGGATGATGGACAGTTGGGTGAAACTGTAACAAACAAGAATGAAGATCTTGAGGTGAAGTATGATGGAGGATGCCTTTTAGAGGAAGAAGGTGCTGATTTATTGCGGTAGAAAGAGTCCATCGATGAATATCTATTTGGTGTAATACAATCAAATGAAGTTGATATGGACCAGAAGTCTAATGAAAATGCCATAGTGGTATTCAAAGAAAGTAAGCAAATGAATTTGTCCGATGAAATTGATGAAAGAAATTTGCAATATGATAGTGCAGAAAACATGATAACTCAGGAGGATTGCAAGATAAAGAACAATGCTGAGAATGGAAGTTGTGATGAACTGTCAGAGAGATTTCACATGGAAATAGAATTCTTGTAAAGATTGCTCAAGGAACCTAAAGGAGAAATGAAACTTTCAGAACCTGACAAATAAAAGGAAATGGTTATTATGCACAATAAGGATGAAATGTCTTTAACATTTATAGAGTTAAGTAATTGTTTAGACTCTTCAGTTAATGATGTAACTGTAGGTATGGGAGACAACATTAATAAATATTTTATTGAAATCAGAGAAATTGAGCAGAGATTATTTGAAGGTGAGATGAAAGATCAGGAACAACAACGAAGTTATGTCCTCAGAGACATGAAGGAGACAAAATAATTAATCCATCAAGATAAAGATGGAAGGAGCCAACAATTTAAAAGCAATGATCAACTACATGGGAGTGAATTTGAGGAAGG
Organism: Pinus tabuliformis; assembly: GCA_031772625.1. NCBI lineage: Eukaryota > Viridiplantae > Streptophyta > Pinopsida > Pinales > Pinaceae > Pinus > Pinus tabuliformis. Next base: position 790,766,250 of record CM062808.1, read on the forward strand.
CATTAGATTGCAGGAGTATAGAAACTGGAAGCAGAATGAAGAACAAGAGATTAGTCTGGCAGTAATGAGAACATAAGTAAATATAATAACAGAGGAGTTACAAAAGAAGACAAATGAAGATCAAAGATACAGATGGAGAATGAAGAAACTAGTCAAGTGGAAGCTATTGCAACAGAGTTGGAATGACAAGCTGATAAGCGAGTTCAGGGAACTTGAACAAATTCATATTGATTTGTTAGAAAAGGATAGGTTTAAAAGAATGGAGTTAGAGCAAGAAGGATATGTTGAAATCTAGAATATCTATGATGGAATATTGGTGCTTGAAGCATCAAAAGAGGATGGAAGGTATTGTATTTTTAAAACTGAAAATTGTTATTTGTTTGCAGGTCATGTAAACTTGAGGGAAGACAAGTAGATATTGGAAACTATCAAACCAACAGGTGGAAAGATGACTACCCACATTCATATGAAGAATAAAGAGGAAAGTTAAAGTCAAGTGAAGGAAGATGTCCAGTCAGATGACATCCAAAGGATAAGTCAAAAGGTGGATGGCAGAGGAATTATTGAGATCAAAGAAGTGTTTGGAAAGGAAGAGATCCATTTATATGAACACAGAACAAAGAGTTTTCTCAGGAAAACTGATGAAGCTAATACAAACCAAGAGGAGAATATTATGGTGTATTCAGGAAGTGGAAGTCAACTGGAAGAATTGATGATGAAATTATTTGAGGATACCTTGGTGTCTCATAGTTTTGAAACTAATATTTTGTGTGTAAATGAAGGATACATTGAAGTAAGGCAACTGTTTAAGTTTATCATGAGGGAAAGAAAAGAAAAGATATGATTTTTCAGAAGTTAAAGGAAGGAAATTCACATAATCTTGTGATGCAAAGGGAAGAGTAGTTGTTAAACATAGCTGTGGTAAATTATGCAGATATTAGACAACTATTGAAGACTGAATCCAAAGGAGAATAGCTATTGAAGGTTGATATAGAAGACTTTGTAGATATTAAACAATTATTGAAGATTATTGACCTTGAAGAAAGCCAGAGTAAAGAATGACTAAAGACAGATGTTGCAGACAATGAAGTTAGTGAAGATCACGCAAAGATCTTGGGAGAAATTCCAAATGAGATGGCAGATTTGTTGCATGAGTCAATTATTTTGAAGAAGAGGCAAGAAAACCAAGGAATAAGTGATCAAACTATACAAACAGAACTGAATGAGAATGAAGAAGTTGTCATGGATGACAAATATGGAAAAGAAGTTGTCAGAAGTGTTGGCATAATAAGGGAACAAGGTAAAGAATTTGTGTTTTGATGAATTGATTGATTCTGGTGAAGATTTATATGTAGAAACAAGGAAATGTGAAGTCAATTTGAAACAAGGAGTTGATTATAAAGATCAGATCGAAGTAAGGAAGGGTGAGATCAAAATGTCTTAGAAAGATGGAATGATGTTGAACCTACACTATGGAACTGTTCAACTAGAGATGAGTTCAAGAGATGATAGTAATAGGATTACTATTGTACCACAAAGATTTATTGATGAATAAGAGGCTAAAGATGACATTTCAAAAGCAGACAAATATGATACCATGATCCTTGAGGTTGAAAAACTTAAGTTACTAGAAGAAGAGATATTCCAAGTATCTAAGCAAGTAGGAAGAATTCTTAGTTTTCAAGGAATTTGTGGAGTTGCGGGTATACTGAGAATTGAAGTAAGAAGAGGTGAAGCCATGAATGAGAAACCAGAAGAAGGAACTGGAATTATTGCAGGGGATCAATGGAGAAGGCATTTTTACATTTCAGAAATGTATATGGAAAAATATTAGCATAGGGATTATGATGTTCTTATGCAAGAACACATCCAGTTGCAGGACGATAGTGTTCATCACCTGAGAAGTGAAGTGGACAAAGAAATTGATGAGTTGTGGAAACTCATACAACAACATTCCAATAAACTAAATAGAGGACAAAAGAAGGAAGGAAGGTTGGCTGGAAAGAATGGTACAACTAAAGGTAATGGTAAATTGCAAATTATAGTGTGGAAGCTTGTCATAAATTGTGATGAACAAAAAGCAGTAAGATTTATGGAAGAGGCAGCAACAGATAGTGAGAGCATAGCTAGTGTGGCACTGCAACATAAAGTATGGAGACCTTGAGAACAACAAACAACAACAGTAACCAAGGATAGACTACCAAACAAAGTATGGGATCTAGGAGGATACATATTAGAAGCACATGATCAGGAGATCATGATTATTTTTAACCCTGGGAGTTTGATGCATGAGCATCTAGACCTGGCCACTAATGTGATGGTGTGGTCACATGTTGTGGCTATTGAAAGTTTGGAGTAAGAATTGGTTGTTTAATTTTATTAATCGTAATGTATGTAAGTAGTTAATTGTTGCCTAATTCTGAACAGAATTGGGAATAAGTGGCGAGTGATCCTCTCTGCATGGAGATCAAGCTAATTAGTTATATTGATTAGTTAGGTGTTGATGCCTCGAAAATCGCTGCAACAGCAATGGGGGATAACCACCCGGTCTGGACCTTAAAGCAGCTCCTTTTCCATTTGGTGTGGTGGCTCCCACTGGTTTAACTAGGTCCAGTTACCTTCTCCCTATCACTATTGGTTTATTATATATCTTTAACTACCAATAGGTAGGGATATCAGATCAATTCATCTTGCTAATCAAGCAAGAGAATCACCCTTAAGCTGATTTGGGTTCAACCAAGCCACAATTAAAATTTTGCCTCTTTGAGAAGAGGACTTAAAAGAATGTAGAAATTACTCTAAATGCAAGCTTATTCCAAGATGCAAGAAAAAGAAACTAATCTTAATTCTATCTTAATTAGGTAAATATAGATCTAACCCAACCAAGAGCAAGATATTTAATGTATTGGTATTTTAAATATCTCTTGTTTATAATGAATATCAAGTTAATGAAGTAGTTCAATTAACTGATATTATGGATATCAAAACACATTCTATTGAGACCTCTTAACTGAAATAATAAACCAACAACACTCAGGAAGTAGTTCACAAAAGTGATATTGATTATTAGATCAGTAAATCCAATGATTAAAAAATATATGTGAAAATAGTTCACAACACATTACCATTCAATAAATCAATTTATAAGGCAGATTTCTGAGTAAATAGTTACTCAGAAATCAGAAATTAATTCACAAGAACAGAGGTACATAATAACAACATTGAGACAAATTACCCATATTGACAATAGTGCACAAACATGCATAAAATGAGACATTCATGTTACCATAAAAATGAAACTGATATTTGAAACAATAGTATTAGAAATACCAATTTATTGCATCCATTTCTTTGTCCCTGGTCTCCAACAGCTCTTTACATTGCTTGAAATTCTGCCTTCAAACTAAAGCCACAATAGTGCAAACTTTGCCCATCTTGCATAATTCAAGATACAAAGGAAAAATCCTCAATATTCCCCAGATCTGAGATTTTCTCTCCTCTCCTACAACTCTAAATTCCTATTACAAAAGTTCTTTCAGAAGTGTAAAATTCTGGAGGAGAGTAGCCCCTTGTTACATTCTGCAATCTGTTATTTATAATATTTGCAAAGGAATTCTTGAGAGGAAAGTTTGTTGAAGGTAAATCTGCCAAATCCAATTTTATTTGCTCAAAAATTCTAATCTTCAATTGTTGGAGCATTCTTATTGACTGAGATCCTTTTCTCCGTATTTCTTCCACTGTTTTCCTGCAAAAAGAAATCAAAATAAATTAAAATGCGACAATAAAATCAAAATGTCATTGTTGGCATTTAAAACAAATCCAATCAAATACAATTAAATAAATAATTGAAAATAAAATGTAAGCTTTCTATTGATGCTTGGGATGGTTTTAATTGGCCAAGAATATCATTGACGAGCGAATCTGCAATTAGAAGAGGCTTGGGAAAATGAAAATAAAACTCAGAAAATTGATTTTGTTTTCAAAATTCGGAGCTTGATCTTCTGCCTGATTTTTGACCCAATAAATGACCAAATCTGTTAGTGAAACCTCCTCAGAAATATACTCCTTGATTTTATCTTTCCAATGAGCTGTCCTGGGCCTCATTTGGCCAAGTAAAACTCAATCTATGGGCCTCCAAAGTTGGTGAGTCAATTCTGGCACAATTCTGGAATTTCTGTTGCTGGGCTAAAAATCAAAATTCTAGTTAAAAATTAAATCCTAAATTAGAATTCTAATTATCTAATAATTAATTCTAATTTAATTGTTAATTATGAACTAAACTAATTAATTAATAAAATATTATTAATTAATCTAACTAATTAATATAATTAACTATTTATAACCAATTAATATTAATCTAAATAATATCTTAAATTTAATTTATTTAAATTAATTATATTACATATACTAATTAATTTAAAAATTATTATTTAAATTAATAAATATTATTTCTAATATTAAATTAATCCTACACTACCTCACTTCACTTACCTTTCTTTATTCATTCACTCATCGTATGAGTGAGTTGAAACTTAAAACAAAACCCAAAGCTTAGAAAAAGACTTACCCTAATGCACTAAGACACTTGGTTTTCATGATCGACGATCGGGGATATGAGTGTATCGGCAATTGGGGGTATGGTAGGTATCGGGTTTGTTTAAAATATGTCCCGATCAAAACTTTCGACCCGATCCCCCGATGCAATAAAAATTATTTTTTATGTTATATCTTTTTTTTTTATATATATATTTTATGTTTTAAATTTTGATTTAATCAAATTAATTATATTTAATATTAATTAACTTAATTAATTTAAAATTTAATATTGAACATCAATTTTTTATTTTGGTTTTATTTTAATGAAGTAGTTATTTATTTTCTAAACTACGGCAACTTCGATGATAAAAATAAACTACAGCCACTTAGATGTTTGGGTTTTCGAGATTAGTTATCTATTTTGAAAATTGGAATACATTACGAAAATCCCGATGCTTCATGATTTGGCTGGATAACTAAAAATGGAAAAATGTTAGTAAAAACTCACTATGGGTTAATATTTAAAATGAATGCATTATTGAACTAATTTATTTACAAAATACAATATTGTACATTTTATGCATTTTTAACTCAGGGTACATAAATGATCAGATTTTCAAAGGAGTGCCATTTCCAAACCAGTTGACCAAATGAGGCGAAACAAGCATCAATGGGAAGCTTATAAAAAATATATTTTATCAAAGCAATCAAAACAAGAATCCAAAGAAAATGAAAAATTAACAAAAGCGTAGGGCAATCAACTAAATAAAAATCCAAAAAGGTGTTTAGCCAAAAATTTTATAGAAAGGGTCCCCATTATTTGAGTTGAGCAAGTCAATAATGGGGGGGTTGTGTTTTCACCACAACAATGGCGACACACGGGAGAAGAACCAGTTATCTCTGTTTGATATGAATGAGATTTTCCTAAAATTAAAGTAAAAATAATTAAAGAAGAGAGAATTATGTTTGAAATGTTCGACTAGGTTCATTAATCTGAATAAAAGCCAGAATCATCTAACTGTAAATTTTCTTAAAATTTCTCATAAATTAAAATATTTCAAAACTCTATATCAATCCTTAATTAGTTGTAGAGATAAAGCAGGGGTCACTTTACAGCTTAGCTTTTAAAATATACTCATTTGTCATAGGTAGAGCCACTGCTACCAGCAAACATCTATAGTTTCGATAGGGTTACCTTTTAATCATAAATTATTCAGAATCCCATCTATTTAAGAATTATTGATCTAGAGATAAATCCATTTATATATGTTTATTTTTTTTATTTTATTTTATTTTTATTTTTATTGTTCTTAAAAGCCATTGTCCTAGTTTGGTAACCAGATTGTTGACAATGTCATTCACTGGTTATAATTAGGCTGAACAAGTTGGCTCGTGATGAGACCCCTTGTCTTATAATTGTTTGCAATCATAAGCCATTACCCTTGTTTGTTTAGCAGTCTTGGTAATGTCAGCTTATTTTTCCCCTATGATCATGGTAAGCAAGCTCATGATGAGACCTCTTATCTTTTAAGTTTAAATATATTTTTGGATTACACTCTAGAAAAATAAGACTCTTTGGGATGGGGAGAATTATTGACTCCTTAAGAGTTAAGAATGACAATTTCAGAGTTAAAGGTGCTTTGTTGTAAAGTGTCTTTACTTGGTTATTTAATAACTTTTCTTTGACTGATAATAGAACTTTGAAAGAAATTAATAAAATTTTGAAATCTCAAAATAATTACAATTTTGATGAAAAAGAAATTTCTCCAGATTTTATGATACTTTACCAACTTCTCTTTATTGGTAATCTCTTCCTTAAGTATGTCTACCTTTATAATAAGAAAATCAAACTTTACTAAGAGATTTAAAAAAAAAAACTAATAGGTGACCATTAGCAATTTTTCCCCATGCATGCCAACCATTGTTAGGTAACAAGTAGGCCTTCTATATAAATCATGGCAAATTCACCAAAATCAAAATTGAAAACCAAACGAAAAGAATTCTTATGCTAAAATGAGAAAAGAAATCAGCAAACAAAAATGAAGAAATTGAAAAGTGAAAGGAAAATCTAAGTTTTGAAATACAAACTCTAACAAGAATGGTTATACCATTGTCTCAACAATATGAAGAAAAAGAAAATAATCGCGTAAACATTTCTTCTTATGTCGAGATTTAGAAAAATCATACCTTGCAAGGTTGTAAGTGTTTTAGGTTTTTTGGATAGTAGTGACGATAAAATTTAGCCACCATGAAAATTTTCTGTTTGATATCGATCTTCTTGTTTCAAAGCATCATCTTAATCATTTTCTAATGAACGAAATGCTTAAAGAAACAAGCTAAAGGTTCAGAAACATCCTGGTGTAGCTATTTCGATGAAGATTATCACTGCTTATTGAAATAAAGCCAGGAGAAGAGTATATGACTTCGAAAATATGATCTGGCCGAGGATTGAAAGTTTTTATGAAGAGCTGCAAAACAGATTTATATATCAGCATAATTTGCAAGCAAAAACTAAAGTAAATTAACGAAATGGAAATTAATGAAATTGGGTAAATGAATCTTACCATTGGATAATTCCTTTTGATCTTACTTGAAAGGTATCAATTTCTCCAAACTCGCTGACTCGTTATTTTAATTAACATTAAAAACATGAAGAAGTCAAACTAACCAAAATCCTGTAACCCAAATCATTATTTATTTTATTTAAACTAAAGCAAGCAGTAAAATGTAAAAATGGAATGCTTAGTGTTCAAGGGAATTGAAATTTAAAGAAATTCATTAGAAATGAGAATGAGAATTTGCAGTAACGAATGTTTCTCAAAATATTATAAGTTTCATCTAAACTCCATGATTTTATAAATTGTTCAGAATCCAGACCAAATCCAAGATAATAAAATTTAAATATGAAGATAGAGAGGTCTTGAATTCCATTTTTAATTATGGAATTATATATTTAAAACCGAAATATATGAGAAGTCAAAATGATTTAAATATACTGCAAATTGGTCATTAACTGCTTTCTTACCGTCGAAGCTCGCTTTTAAAATAACATATTGCCGTATCGGATGATTCGCATCACATGTTTCTTCACCATGTTTCAAGTTTAATTTGCAAGACTTCACCTTTGTTGCTATGCCATATATTGATTAAATGTTAATGGCTTAGAAGCATGCATTGGAAGTTATCGCATCGGAGGTTGCAATGGCAAATTGCCGATATGAAAAGATGCGATGAGAAGATGTGCTATGAGATGGAGCGATCACATCAATAAAGAAATATTATATCGGGGATCGGGGCATATTTACATTGTGCTTCCCACATCGCACATCGTAGAGTCGGAGATGTGATGTGAGCATCAATACAAATGCGATGAAGCGATTGCGATATCGGTGATGCTAATTGGTGATCGGTAATCGGCGCGATCGGCAATCGGTGATCGCGATCGGCAATCTTAAGCACATGATGTAACAATACTTGATACGCCGATATGCGATGAAGAGTGGACCCGATAATTTTATGATGAAAATTTAATAACATATCGGATCCGAGACATTGGCCCTTTAAAATTATACCCCTACTTTATTGCGATTGAATGGACACGATATTTTATAAACTTGATTTGAATTTCATATCGGATCTGGAATTATGTGGTCATCACAATATTGGTAAAGTCGTTTATCGGAGATCAACGATTCATGATAATGAAAGTATATTCAACTGCAAACCTCCGATATGCAAAATGTGATATGACATATGAGCGAGGTAATACATCAGAGATATTTTATAAACAATTTGTTATAAAAAATGCTAAAAGCTACTTCCGATGAAATATTTCACTACAAATGGTTGTGAATTGAATGATGTGATATCGGAATGAAATTATTAAAGAAGATGAGCGAGATGGTAGTATTGCGAATATGTATTCACCGTAGTATTAGAAATATGAAAACCAAATTGAAATGATGAATGAAAGCAAAGTTAAAGAATGCTCGAATTTCAAATAAAATTTCCTTGAACCTATTGCAAATTTGAAATGGGTTTGCTGCTTACTTCAAGTTTTGAAAACAAATGAAAACCTGTAAATAAAACAGAACAAACATAAATAATAAACTAAGGAAAAGAGAAACTAATAATAGATGAGAACGAACTTGTAAATACGTACGTGGAAGGAAATTGTCTGCAGATTTCACCTCATGAATCTTCAAATACTTCCTTGGATTTATCAAAATTCTGACTTCATTCAACATTATCTTATTATTTATTCTAAATCGGAGTGAGCAATCAACCTAAATAAAATATATTTATTCATGTTCAGGAAATATAAAATTTACCAGAAATAAATATGAAAATAGTCTTCCATTTTGAATTGAAACAACAATTTATTATCTCTGCTTATTCTGAATAACTTGAGAGGAGTCTGTATTGTTATAGTGACTGTTCAATAATGCCTTTAGTAAATGAATATGATGTGTATTGTAGCATCAAATAATCAACTAAAGATCAGAATGGGATAAAGCCACTAATTGTGGAAAAATATCAAAACACATTTGAATGTGTGCACCCAGCAAAATGGACATCCTTAAGGTCAACTTTAGCAAATTCCGAGGAAGATAATATGAACTTCATATGATTACCACAAAAGGTTAGACTGATTAATAATGATTGAATTAGAATTAAGCTTATCATAGACAGTCATACATTTCACAGGATAATGGGATCATGAAGCTTTTATATCCTCAAAACCTTTATCATATAAATTTCAAAAGAAAATCTTAGAAGGAAATCTCAAAATGAAGAAAAGTGGCTTTGAGGCGGTCAATGCCAAGTGCAACCTCAATTGAATTTAATCAAGACATTATTCAAAATAAGCAGAGTAGAGGTATTGCTGCAAGAAATTTAAAAAGGAAAACAAGAATTAAGACTTTCTGATAGGAAGAAAATGTTTTCATTGAACATGTATGAGAAGGGCTGACTGCTTTGTTTTATTTTTTTAATCTACAAAATTGTTAAAAATAAATTAACTACATAAAACAAACTAACTAAATTAATTCTACTCCTATTCTAACCATATACATGAAAATGACTAGGTATAGTCATATTTCCAATGTAACCATTCTCTCATTTTTATTTCTGCATATATGTACAGTTCAAATGTTAGTAATACAAATCTAATTGAACTAAGGAAAATAAATCTGAAATAAGAATGTACAGTTATTGTTAACAACTTTATTAAATTTTCTTTCTCTAGAAATTTCCTTTCCAATTGAATACCAATTGGATCATAAAAGTCTGGATGGATTTCTATTAATGATTGAGAAATGTTCAAAAGAGGAGATGAAAGGCCAGATTGTGGATATGAACTTTTACATTCAAAGGCGTGGAAAAAATTGTTAGTGTTATGTACAAATGTTAAGCTATTAACAATTTTCCTTGAAGGAAAACTTTCCAAATATTTTTCAAATGAATCAATGAAAAATGAATGGAAAACTGTTAAACACAATTGAAAATTATTAATTAAATTAGATTGCTGGCCAGATTGTAAAAATACATTCTCTTGTTGGTATTGCCTTTGAGAAGATAGAAGCTTTCGATAAGAAATGAACATCAATTGACATTGACATGTTAACAGCTCTTGATGTTCATGGTTATAATATGAAACTTCAATTTCCCAATAACGCAATTCATCAATTGAGTGTTTGATAATAAAGTGCTCAATATGGCAGCATAAAGTGTTAAAACTCTGAAAAATAAAATCAAAAAATAAATCTAATTATAAACAAAATAAATGAGGAAACAGAAATAAAATAAAATCACTATTCGTACAACTAATGTTACAGCACAATTGGGATCGTTTTGAAATAATTTCTTTTTCACAAGGATTGGCCAGAATTATGGAATTTGAGTAATTTTGAATTCCAAATTGTGAATTAGAAAACAGATTATGATTATGAGTAGGAATGAGAGCTTGATCATGATATGAATCATAAATTGGAATTTTTTCTTGAATGGTGAAATCATGAAGATAATTTGCCACTCTAAAATGAGGATAGGTTGGAATAATTTCTAAATTGAAACGTTCCTCATTCACAGATGTTATTTGAATTTTCTCATGAGGATTCTCTTGAGAGAAACATAAATCAACATCCTCAATGTCAGAGTAATTATCATAAATGACTTCACAATATTCTCTAAAATTCCCTTCTATCTCATCCAATATATCAAAACAAGGAGGAATAAAAATTTCATGCTCATTAATGGCAAAAGAATGATCAATTATTGTTTCTTTATCTTGATAAAAATTTATTGGTAATTCATTTAGACCATCCTCTTTATTTTCTACAAAATCATTAAGACCAAGAGGGGAAAAATTATCATCATTAAAAATATCAGGATAAAAGGAAAAATGTGAACCTGAAACAATGCATTTAAAATTGTCTCTGTTTAAGAACTCTTGTGCATTATGCTGATTGTAAATTTCACATTCTAAATCATTCCTTTGGGTACTCATACTTTCTTGAAGAAGGCTGTTTTGTTGCTCTGATTTCGGCATTTGCTCATCACAGAAAAATTCAGAAATTTGCATAGCAGTTTGCATTTTATTATTTACTTTGATTGCTGCTTGTACTTGTTGATTTGCAATCTGATTTTCTGAATTTACTTCATAGTAGCTTTCATATTTCAAGGTGGCTCTTTCTCCGAAATTGCTGTTGTTGTCTTCTTGCATTTGAATAGAAATATTTTTCAAGCTTTGTGAAACCACTTCATCACAATTTATTTGTACATCGAAATTGGAATTCTCATTTATGTTGGAAGGGAATAAGACAAACCTTGAACTAATTTCATATGGATTGGGAATGAGAGGAAGAGAACAAATATATTCAAATCAATTTGATGATTCTTCTTCTGTAAGTTTATCTTCAACTTTAAATCTTAAACAATTCAAATGAAATCGAATATTAAAATCATTAACAGACTCATTTTCAAACCTTTGTAGATATTCAATTTCCTCACATACCTGTTCATAATCATAGCCATCAAATTTACAAATGAAAATTGTAACAAATTGATCCCAGCTGTGAATTGAGGCAACTAGAAGAGTTCTACACCAGTTTCTAGCTTTTGCCACAAATGTGAGAGTAAAAATTCTACATAAGATGCCTTCATCAATTCCTTGAAAATCATAATTTGAAACATTTTGAATAAATTGAAGGACATGATTAAAAGCAGAAGAATTTCTCTCACCATTAAACTTTACTTGAGACAAGAGTCTTACCACTTCGGGTGGAGTATTGGAAGATGCACGTCCATGGATACAACTCCAAATTGGAAGCTTAAGAGGAGCCATCGTGATTTAAACAAAGTGTTAAAATTGGAAAGACTCCAATAGAAAAAAAGTCTCAGGCCCTCCTTCTAGCACCAAAAATGTTGATACCTCCAAAATCACTGCAACAACAATAGGGGATAACCACCCGGTCTAGACCTTAAAGTAGCTCCTTTTCCGTTTGGTGTGGTGGCTCCGACTGGTTTAACTGGGTCCATTTACCTCCTCCCTATCGCTATTGGTTTATTATATATCTTTAACTACCAATAGACAGGGATATCAAATCAATTCTTCTTGCTGATCAAGCAAGAGAATGACTCTTAAGCTGATTTGGGTTTAGCCAAGCCATAACTAAAATTTTGCCTCTTTGAGAAGAGGACTTAAAAGAATGTATAAATTACTCTAAATGCAAGATTATTCTAAGATGCAAGCAAAAGAAACTAATCTTAATTCTATCTTAATTAGGCAGATATAGATCTAACCCAACCAAGAGCAAGATATTTAAAGTATTGGGATTTTAAATATGTCTTGTTTATAATGAATATCAAGTTAATGAAGTATTTCAATTAACTGATATTATGGATATCAAAACACATTCTACTGAGACCTCTTAACTGAAATAGTAAACCAACAACACTCAGGAAGTAGTTCACAAAAATGATATTGATTATTAGATCAGTAAATCCAATGATTAAACAATAATATGTGAAAATAGTTCACAACACATTACCATTCAATAAATCAGTTTATAAGGTAGATTTCTGAGAAAATAGTTACTCAGAAATAAAAAATTAATTCATAAGAACAGAGATACATAATAACAACATTGAAACAAATTACCAATATTGACAATAGTGCACAAACATGAATAAAATAAGACATTCTTGTTACCATAAAAATGAAACTGATATTTGAAACAGTAGTATTAGAAATACCAATTTATTGCATCCATTTCTCTATCCTTGGTCTCCAACAACTCTTTACATTGCTTGAAATTCTGCCTTCAAACTAAAGCCACAATATTGCAAACTTTGCCCATCATGCATAATTCAAGATACAAAGGAAAAATCCTCAATAATCCCCAGATTTGACATTTTCTCTCCTCTCTCCTACAACTATAAATTCTTATCACAGAAGTTCTTTTAGAAGTCTAAAATTGCAGAGGAGAGCAGACCCTTGTTACATTCTGCAATCTCTTATTTATAATATTTGCAAAGGAATTCTTGAGAGGAAAGTTTGTTGAAGGTAAATCTGTCAAATCCAATTTTATTTGCTCAAAAATTCTAATCTTCAATTGCTGGAGCATTCTTATTGACTGAGATCCTTTTCTCCATATTTCTTCCACTGTTTTCCTGCAAAAAGAAATCAAAATAAATTAAAATGCAACAATAAAATCAAAATGTCATTACTGGCATTTAAAACAAATCCAATCAAATACAATTAAATAAATAATTGAAAATAAAATGTAAGCTTTCTATTGATGCTTAGGATGGTTTTAATTGGCCAAAAATATCATTGACGAGCGAATCTGCAATTAGAAGAGGCTTGGGCAAATGAAAATAAAACTCAGAAAATTGATTTTGTTTTCAAAATTTGGAGCTTGATCTTCTGCCTGATTTTCGACCTAATAAATAACCAAATCTATTAGTGAAATCTCCTCAAAAATATACTCCTTGATTTTATCTTTCCAATGAGTTGTCCTGGGCCTCATTTGGCCAAGTAAAACTCAATCTATGGGCCTCCAAAGTTGGTGAGTCAATTCTGGCACAATTCTGGAATTTCTGTTGCTGGGCTAAAAATCAAAATTCTAGTTAAAAATTAAATCCTAAATTAGAATTCTAATTATCTAATAATTAATTCTAATTTAATTGTTAATTATGAACTAAACTAATTAATTAATAAAATATTATTAATTAATCTAACTAATTAATATAATTAACTATTTATAACCAATTAATATTAATCTAAATAATATCTTAAATTTAATTTATTTAAATTAATTATATTACATATATTAATTAATTTAAAAATTATTATTTAAATTAATAAATATTATTTCTAATATTAAATTAATCCTACACTACCTCACTTCACTTACCTTTCTTTATTCATTCACTCATCGTATGAGTGAGTTGAAACTTAAAACAAAAACCAAAGCTTATAAAAAGACTTTGCCTAATGCCCTAAGCCACTTGGTTTTCATGATCGGCGATCGGGGATATGAGTGTATCGGCAATCGGCATCGGGGTATGGTGTGTATCGGCAATCGGCATCGGGGTATGGTAGGTATCGGGGTTGTTTAAAATATGTCCCGATCAAAACTTCTGACCCGATCCCCCGATGCGATAAAAATTATTTTTTATGTTATATATTTTTTTATTTTATATATATTTTATGTTTTAAATTTTGATTTAATTAAATTAATTATATTTAATATTAATTAACTTAATTAATTTAAAATTTAATATTGAACATCAATTTTTTTATTTTGGTTTTATTTTAATGAAGTTAGTTATTTATTATCTAAATTCAGCCAATTCGATGATAAAAATAAACTACAGCCACCTAGATGTTTGGGTTTTCGAGATTAGTGATCTATTTTGAAAATTGGAATAAATTACTAAAATCCCGATGCTTCATGATTTGGCTGCATAACTAAAAATGGAAAAATGTTAGTAAAAATTCACTACGTGTTAATATTTAAAATGAACGCATTATTAAACTAATTTATTTACAAAATTCAATATTGTACATTTTATGCATTTTTAACCCAAGCTACATAAATTATCAGACTTTCAAAAGAGTGCCATTTTCAAACCAGTTGACCAAATGAGGTGAAACAAGCATCAGTGGGAAGCTTATAAAAATCGATTTTAATAAAGCAATCAAAACAAGAATTCAAAGAAAATGAAAAATTAACAAAAGCGTAGGGCAATCAACTAAATAAAAATCCAAAAAGGTGTTTAGCCAAAAATTTTATAGAAAGGGTCCCCATTATTTGAGTTGAGCAAGTCAATAATGGGGGGGTTGTGTTTTCACCACAACATTAGGGTACGATATGATTTCTAAGTATATAATGAATTTCTTCATTTGTGAAAGGAGATGGTTAGATAGGACATATATGTATTTCCCTTTCTTTTTTGAAGGGAGGAGGAACAGTGAGATAGGATTCACGATGGACTTGTAAGCCTACGGGAAGATTAGGAACAGAGGCTACTAATTTGAAGAATCAGGCTAGAGAGGAAAGATTTAGGAGAGGATTGAGTAGAGCGAGAGCAATTATAGTGTGTGGATTGTATTATGAAAACACAAATCTTTCATTTGTGTAATCGGGCCAAGGCGAGACTTGGTAATTATTTTATTTTGAATGAATGATGCTACGTTTATGATTGATTATTGAGGCTGCGAAAACCCTTGTATGCTTTCAGATTCTTTGTATTTGGGCTGGGTGATTATCCCTTTGTTTTGTTATGTTTAACAACTAAATCGTATGATTGCTAGAAGTCAGGGCTTTATTTTAAATATCTTTGTTTGATGTCAGGTCGATGAAGTTTATTACATAGTTTTAGTTCCGCGAGCGAAAATCCCATTTACACTAAGAATCGTCGCATAACACAGAGCTGGATCCAAAATCCAGATTTGAAATCTTATAAAGGGTGACTTATATCCATATAGGATCCTTAAGAATATTAGATCAATGCTTTACAGTGGATAGGGCCTAGCTTGGAGGATTGCGACTAAGCGGTATGCAATTAAATTGTAGCCATTAGATTGCAATCAACCGTGACCGTTGGATCACAAAAGTAGTTGGCTATAGTGCATGGTATTTTGGGTGGCTGAAGAACTATAAGTGATATTGAATGGTGATCACCCGATCCCATTCACCCTTCGACATGTTGCAGTGAGGGTGAATAGGGAAATTGCTTGATCAGGCGGTTAATCCCCGTGTTAATTATCTGCCCGAAATAGTTGTGAACCATTGGATTCGAAAAGGGAATGAATGGTGGAGATCAGCCGATCGAGAATTGGTGATCGTAGAGCGCAATAGGAAGTTGATGGACCGAGAGCGGACCCTCCGATATATATGAACGTGGATGTAAAATATTTGAGATCTGGATATATGTGTGGAGTGGGGTTTTCTGTGTATTTCCCACATTTCTATGTATTGCGATAAAAAGTGTTGATCGGGGTTTTAAGCCTAAAGTGGAATAAAACACTTCTTATAATGTAATGGGTTCTCATAGCTTAAGTGATCCCGTTTTTAAAGGAAAAGCACCAAACTACGCTTCTGATATGTATATGTGGGCATGGAGCTTTAAAGGCTTATAAGGTTGAAATAGTCCCGAAGGTGTTTAGGGTGTGGCAGCCATGTGGTTTCATCCGCCATGAGAGGTCATCGGGATTTGTGAGGCTAGTCTTGCAGAGGTTCATCCAGTTCAAGCCATAACTCCTTATAGCCCTGTGATCTATGAGAATTTATAGTATTTAATTGTTGATATTATGGCTGAGTTGCCATGGTTTCTATGTTGGTTATTTTCTGGTTGTATGTTGGTTATATGATGAGTATTATCTATGAATCTTGTCATGAATTTTTTAATTATTGATTGGATGATGAATGAATGGACTAATAAGCGGCATTGCAACTATATGGAGAGGTATAGTGCCTTCTTAGTGATTCTCAGAGGAATGTCAGACTATTATGATCAAATATGCGTTCATGACCTATAGCTTACATGTTTTCCATGTGTTTGATGAAACGTCTAGTTTGTTCTAGGAAGACTAGATCAATTTTTTTATTTGAGCGTGAATGTTTAACTTTTTCCTCATGTCAATAATGATTTTGTAAAGTTTCATGTAGTTATGGGTAGTACTCTAGAAGTTTGCCTGGAATTGCAGCTCAGATATCAGGACCGCACGCTCTTAACTAGGCAAGTTAGGTCACAACTGGATGGAGGCAGTGTTGTGCATGCGATTTTGTTAGGCATACAAATCGATTGCGTGGACAAGAACGATATCCCTAGACATCAGAGAATTCTAGTAACAAAAAAACAAAGAACTACTACATTTCCCTAGGCTACGATTGGTTGAAACAAAAAATATGATAGAGGTCACTTAACATTTAATCAAAATGCCTGATCAATTCCCTTTCAGAGCTTTCGACCATCAACTTCTCCTCAATCCTTTAGAGATCATTCCAGCACTTCCCACAACTTCTCCATGATGTCCTGAAGGAGATCTGCATAGAAATAAACATACACAAGATCAAAGCATCCAATATATAGCATAAAAGATAAATGAACTAATTAACTCAATCATATATCATAAATTGATCAATATACAATAATAATTTATGTGGGTCATCAAGGAATCTCATAAATGATATCAAAGAAGACATAATTGGGAAAGAGAAATTGTTTTAATATTAATAAAATGGAGAATAAACTTAAAAACTCAAAGTCTTTATATTACAAGTCTCTTCTCACAATCTCCAACGCCCCCCCCCCCCCCCCCCCCCCCCCCCCTACACCTTGAATGAATAGCCTCCCAACCTTATTTTTGTGGCATAAGCTTACTTCCAACAATCCTCTGCAATCCCTAGGCCTGTGTTAGCTTTATAGGCCAAGAGTGGGAAGTTTGGGATCAATTTCCCAAGGGATGAGATCTACTAATGGTGCAATATGGGTTCCACAAAGAGAGGGAGTAGCTCCATGATGGGATGGATCACGGTTAAATAGGAATCCATTCAAAGCTTGTTAGTTGGGAAAGATATGACTAAAAATGCTTCTAGACTTTACCTTTTATTTTTACATGGGTTAAGTAATCTACATAGGCCATAGCATAACACAAAGCACAATGATGCACAATTTCTAATGGACCGTTTTGCGTATGCGCAATAATTCACTAGGGAACTATGCAGGAAGCCAAAATAGAATTTAGAGCTATGGGGTGAAAAACATTTATTCTCTTTGGGATAGTTTGGGTTCTAGCCTTACAAGGGGATGCTTTGGAACAAATTTATGGATAGAGAAAGATTCAAATTGTTGGTCACTTGCCTAATGCAACAAAATGACATGTAACGGATTGCCCCCTAAAGTGCAAAGTTAAAAGAGATGTTTCAATGACTGAAGTACTTTATCATGCGAAGGTTTGGGTTAGAGACTGCAATCAGAGACCTGAAACAATTAACCAAACGTTACAATGAAATATATAATAATCGTTGAGGTAGGCATTCCCATACTCAGATTATAAATGTCTGAAAGAACCAATATGGAAATACATCTGAAGATCCATGTTAACAAAAGACATAGTATGGATGCGACCATTAATGGATCCATGTTTATGTTGTAGTAGATACAACCACTCTCCAAAATTTTTCCTTAGCTTTATTTTTTAGCATCTCTACCAAACATCCTTAGTAGGATGTCTTGCACTGTAAAGTACATAAGCTTCATTGGTTTTTGTAGGTTTTAACCCCGTACAAAAATTACTTGCATACGAATTCTAAAACACAGAAAATAAACAATGCGAGAGCATAACACATAAAACACATATACACAGAGATTTTCCCCTGGATTCAAAAACTGACTGCTAGCTTGATTTTTCATTATGTTCCTTTCAATGTTACAATACATATTTATACATGTCGTAGCATCCAGTACCATGGACTGAAAACCATCGTGTCCAAAACCATGGACCGAAAACCATTGCATCCAAAACCATGTGCAAAAATCATGCACAAAACCATAGGTAGGTCTGCCCAACCTAATGGAGGCAGTGTTCTAACCCTTCCACCTTGCAACTTCAACTTCACTTTTCCACGACCAACGATTGTAGACTTCCTATCATCCCCTAAGAAGACATCACCACCATCGTATTTCTCATACTCGCAGAACCACTCTCTATGGGGAGTGAAGTGAAAGGATGCACCTGAGTTAATCAATCATGCCTCATGATCTACATGTGTACTTGAAGAAGCCAAGTACACATCCCCACTTTCATCTAAGGTGATTTTCGCCTTTGCAGAAGGAGCATCATCAGAACCCCTTCCTTTGTCAAGAGCCTTAGAGTTACAGTCCCTTTTGTAGTGCCCTTCCTTTCCGCATTTCTAGCAAACCACCTTTATAGGTTTTCCTGGAGATTTAGATCTCCCTCTAGATTTAGATCTCCCACTCGATGACTTATTTTTGTTTTTGTTCTGGGATCGTCCTCGTATAGACAAGGGATCACCATTCTGGCTCTCCATATTTTTCCATCTCATCTCCTTTATCAACAAGGATGAGACTATTTCATCAAACTACAAGGCAGTTCCATTTCTACCTATTGCAACAACCAGACTATCCCATGAATCTGGTAGAGAACACAACAAACTGATGCACTTATCTTCATCTGAAATTTTAATATCAATAGATAATAACTGACTTACCACAGTATTAAATGAGTTCAGATGCTCTATCACTGAGTCTCCATCTTTCATCTTCAGATTATATAGATTTTTTCATAGGAACAGTTTATTCACCAAAGACTTAGATTGGGACAAAGTCCCTATCTTGTCCTGCAAAGCCTTCATCATAGCTTCCCCTGATCCATTCAACAACACTGAATCTGAGACACACAATCGTATTGTGCTCTTTTCCTTTCGATCCAACTTCTTCCATTCTTCATCAGAAACTCCCGTTGGTTTAATACCCAAATCTACCACGATCCATTGATCTTTATCCACCAACTGATCCTCCATCTTGAGTTTCCATAACTCAAAACTCTGACCATTAAATTTCTCGATCTCTCTCTTTCCACTGCTCCCCATCTTCTTTCACCACCAGAATCGATCCTGCAGATCTCCCACTAAACGGGGTCTACCACAGGCCTGAGTGAAACCCCTTAGCAACGAAGGCATCCCCTTGAAGCCAAAAGAGCTTCGATACCAAATGTAGGTTTTAACCCCGTACAAAAATTACCTGCATACGAATTCTAAAACACAGAAAATAAATAATACGAGAGTATAACACATAAAACACATATACACAGAAATTTTCCCATGGATCACAAAACCAGGACTACCATCTTGATTTTTCATTATGTTCCTTTCAATGTTACAATATATATTTATACATGCCAAAGCATCCAATACCATGGACCGAAAACCATTGCATCCAAAACCATGTGTGAAAATCATGCACAAAACCATAGGTAGGTCCACCCAACCTGATATAGGGTCCAAAAAAAATTTACCAGGGCATTGCCTCAGACCTCGTAGAGGGGCCCCCCTCAAAACTTCTGGATAGGGGGAGCTTCTGCCCCCCCTGTGACCCCACTGCTGCGCGATCGACGCAATGAAGGGGGGGCTTTGTCCCCCCTCTAACCCCACGGTTCACTACGTAGGCTAGTCATGGAAAGAATAACACAACCCAATAGTTTTCAGCAGCTTGCCAACTTGTGCATGATTGTTTTCTTCACTCCCCTCACAGGCTGCCACTCTAGACTTGGGTCAGTGTTGGTTGAGCATCTCCCTCAAAAAATTGTGCAATTCTGGATGGGAACTAGTCTTCCCTCTAGAAATTACACAAATCTAATTGGCAGCCTACTGGGCTCAGAAATTGCACAATCCAGTCAAACAACCTTCCTCGAGAAAATTGCGCAATATGGTTGAGTGCAGCTCAGCCTAGAAATTTCATAATTTTGGGCAGTAGTTAGCTACTTCTCCCAGAAATTGTGCAAAATGCCCTCTTAGTCAGGTAGGGTGTTGCATGTGCCTTCAGGTTGACCGGTTCCCTCTAGACCGAGAAAACTTTACTTTCATGCATTCGTTTCTTTTTCCCGAAATAGAAAAAAGAAACATGCACAAAGCATCCCTAGATTTTAGGGATCTATTTTTAATAGTTGGAGGTTACATGCAGAGATCGTTTTAGAAACTTTCCTCCAAGTGCCTCTTTTCCCTAGATTCGTGGCATGCGCGTCATGAGCCTCAAATTTATTTATTCGACGCTTCAGATCTCATTCTTCACATGGATCTTGGAGCTCTAACATCCCACAACACATCTAGGAGTCTTCGGCACATCCAGCTCAGCCATTTCCACGTAAGTCTGCTTTACTTGTCATTTGCAGCATTTTTGTCAATTTTTGTGTTTTGGCTTGTGTGAGCGTTGTCTCCTTGATTTATGTGAATGCTTGCTATTGTTTGCATGCATGTTAGTCTGTATAAGCATTGTTTTAGTGTTAGTTGGAATCTCACTGTTATCGCATCCATGACACTGTTTTGCACGAAAGGTCGCCAATTCAACGACCCATTTCACACACATGCATGTTTTCCCATTTTCTGAGTCTTGCATTTGTAGTTTGCATGCATGATCATTCACTCCTGCCTACAATTAGTATCTCCATGAATTCACATCTTCATATGCTTTCAGTTGCCCGTCGGCGGGTCTAGGAAACCTTGGCCCAGACTCTACCTTGCCCGGAAAAAATTGCGCAATTCTGAGAGGGAAGGCTCTTCCTTCCTCCCAAAAAATTTGAAATTCTAGCCAATCAGTGCCCTCCAGTCTTGCTTTGTGCAATTATGAGAGGGAGTGACTGCTTGCCCATAAAATTTCGCAATGCAATCCCTGGGCCTACATCACTTGCCAGCTGAAATTGCGCATTGTGCAATCTCATTACCCAACAGGGCAGTCTGGATTGCACATTGGGCAATTCCAGCAGTCAACCAGCCTCCTGACAATCCAGCCTGCCTTTTGCATAGTTCCACCAATCAGTCTCGCGGCCTCCCAGTGAAAATTGTGCAATCCTTGCCAACAATTTCCTAGGTGTGTTGTATGTCATTCCTCAATTTTTCTTTGGTTTTAACTGAAAAAATTATTGGCATGCATGTCTCCATGTCTCCAGATATAGTAGGTTTTCATCTGTCTCTCGGCAGTTTAGGATCAATGGCCTCCAAGAGAGCAGGGTCAAAGGACACTAGCGATAGCGCTACTAGATAAGGAGTTAAGCAAGTGTCTACGAGTTTGCCAATTTATGAAGACACCCGGATGATCATAGACAAAGACATCAAGCTGAAATAGAAAGACATCAATGGTGCATTCTCAAGCACATTTGGGGAAGATCTTAGAGACTGCCAAGTCTATGTGAACATTCAAAAGTCTGACTTGTACTGGCTTTCATGTAGGTATTCTGTGTTCCCATGCGCAGTAGTAAAAAATCTAGACAAAATCATTTTGTAGACTTTGGTAGGAACAAACAACTCCTCACTTTTCCAGACTCTAGTTCTCAAATCACTACCACCACGCAAGCAAAGGTACTCATGGTAACCTATTTCTAGGACACATTATGGTGCAACCAATTTATGTACTTTTTTAGGACTCTCCCATTTTTCTCGAAAAAGTTGGCACTCTACTTAGAGGGATGAAATTGTCATTCTTTCAGAGAGTACATGCTATGTCAACATTATTTAAAATAGCCTTCCGCTTACTTACCCATGTAATTAGGGAAAATGCATGTGATCTAAATCCTACATCTAGTGCCATATTTGACTTTCTTAAGGAAATGAGATGAGTTCAATATTGAATAGCTATAAAAGATGAAATTTCATTGCCTTTTCTTTGTTCTAGCACATCTCTTTTGCCACAGGTAGTGGAATGTGACCATAATGATTGCCTGCTATAAATTTCACATATATTATGGCAGCACCGAGAATCTTTGAGGACAGACTACTAGTAGAGTTGTGATGTAAACATACATTGTAGAAAGGTCTTTCATTCAAGTCTAGTCCTGCTTAGCAAATGGTCACACTAAAAAAACATGACCAACATTTATTGGATTGCATCTGTTCAAGTTGTTTTAGGAATCTTTCCTATTAGGAATGCCATGTTCAAAGTTAATGAAGCAAGAAGCTGTATCTTAAAGTAAAGACTTGCATCCCAAATAGCCTGCATCATTTTGTGCTATTTATTTTTTCCATTATTGAGATTCTATCTTCTGTTTAATTTTTTTACAATATCATGTTGAACATTAATTTCAATTTTAGTTAGAATGTTCCAAAGGAAGAATTATAGATCAGAGAATTGTAAATAAGAATGCCTCAATTAGCAACTCTTGTGATGGAGCACAACAAAAAGCCCAGCATCAAGCCCATTAACCTCAGAGGAATTGATGCATGTCTATCTTCTTTAACAATCATTTTAGGATTCTTCCAATGATGTAGATTTTCAGCATGGAAAATAATAATAATATTACAGCTCTGCGGAATTTGGGGATCACTCTTGTCTCATTCCACAGACGACTTCCTTCTTTGGTCGAGTCAAAACGCCAGCTACAGCCAGATCTGAGCACTTTCGATTTAATGTTGCCAGTTTGCTTTAACATGGATTTCCACGTGACTCCACCACAATTTCTCCTTTTTGGGGAATTTGATGGCAAAAAAAAAGCAGAAAACTCTTCTTAGGATTCGTTTAATTCTAACCACACCATTCTGCAGATCTGCGATACTCAGTTTTATGCCCAAGCTTCTTAGATAGATAGATAGATAGGGTTTGAAAATATCAATGGATGCCCTTTGTGTTCCAATCCTCCTGAAACTGAACAAGTCATTAATTCTTCAGTGGGCACAATCCCTCAGAACATTTGAGACTATGTTTGTCCGAGTAGATAATTTTTGGGGAAAGCGATCGAAAGCTATAAACGGCAGGTTATTCAAATTTTAATTTTTCCTCCTGCTTCTCTGGATTTAGAAAAGTTTAAAACTTGTGCTTAGAAGTTATCTAAACCAGCATGTTTTCTTCTTATATTAAATCTGACTTTTTTTAAACTCAAATTTTCTAATGCATCGAAATAGCACTACCGTTCACGGGTTCAAGTACACATTCTCAAATGCTCATGTCTGTAATGTCTCTGTTTTCCACATACCTTAGGAAATTTCTCATTGCTTTATCCCGTAATATGCAAAGAAAATGCGTGCTCTAGCTTTCAGATAATTGGTTTTCCTGCAGGATGCTGCAACCTGCAACGTTCCGTAAAGGGCTTGAATTTTCGGGCATGCGCTAATTCTTGCTGATATTGTGTTGTTTACGCGAGAGCAATGGTATCTGTTCTCTGTCTGGGCAGATTGGGAGGCCTGAACTGGCAGGAGGGGCTCTCTCTATCGGCTTTACAAACATAAGAGATTATGTGTCTGCACGAAATTTTTCAAATAAACAACTAGACCGCTTCCAATGCAAAACCCAGGCTTTAAAAAATCAAGGCGACCCACAGTCCAAGTGAAGTTAGGTTTACTTGCCTGGTTTTGCAGTTCTGATCGCGAGACTGTGTCCGAGCTATGGGAAATGGGGAGCGGTTTAGCCTGGTGTTCACGTCGCGCTCTGCTTGTTTGAGAGTTCTGAAGGTGATCGGTGTTCTGAAGGCGAGCGATTGGGGGAGTCACGCGTGCTTTCGCCTCCGTTTGAAATCCGACCACCAACTGCAAACACTCCATTGCCCGTAGCGCGACGTAACCCCGCGTCGTCCGGACGAGAGGATCTGTCAGACAGATACCAGGAGGACTTAATGTGGAAGGGTGGCGGAGCAATGCGTGGTTGGCGAAAGGTGGTGGAGGGTGGCGGAAGGAATTGCCGATTGCTGGAGCCGGAAGTTCTCCCGGGCGGTCCGGGAAACTGGGCAATTCCTTCGCCTAGTTAGACTAGGCCGTTGGCATTGAGCTTCTTGGTGCCATAAGTGCGAATCAAACATTCGAACGCTCATGTCCATAAGGCTTATGATTATCGTCCTTTCAAGCCTTCGCGACGACTTTCTTGTGTCTTCCTGTCCATGGACAGCCTCCAAGGCTGAACCAAGAGTCTATAGCAATGCAAACATCAGAGATATCAAGTGCTATATTCAAAGGCCATTTCTACCGTACAGAAATATGGCCATTGGATTGTAAGAAATAACCACGTATTCCATACCTGGTAAGAAGTGGAATTGCTTATAACCACCATACCGCTGTTGCACAGGTTCCAGAATTCTCCATTCCATAATATGGAGAGAAAAATGGATGGCATGAATAAAAAGAAGGGCGAGATTAATGCTATTAAGGCCTGCAATTTCAAATTTATCTTACTTGTCAAGTGGAAATTTAAATGAGTCATTTTTTACTTATTTTTTTACCTATGACCTTGTCTAAATTTTCAAGCGGTTATTTTTAGAAGAGGAATATTCTAAATATAATAGCTATTGTGTAGCTTTATAATGTATTTATTTTTTATATGTGATTTTGACTATATTTTCAAGTAGTTATGTTGAGAAGAAAAATACTTTAAATATAATAGCTATTGTGTAGCTCTATAAGATATATATATATATATTTTTATGAAATACATCTAAGCTGTGTTTAAATAGAGAATGCTACTACGAATTTGAATTTGTTTATATTCTTTTTTGTGTTGTTGAATTATTATTTTTTCCAGCAGTTTTACTAGAGAATGGTGATAAGAAATAGATATTCTAAATTGTTTAAATTATTCTTTGTCTAAATTATTCTTAGAATTTATAATAGGCAATTTAAATACTTATATGTTAAATTTAAAAATTTACTGTTTCACATTTTTTAATATTAGTGATTCTTGAGGTTTTACAATTTTCTTTCACAACTCAATCAATCTAGTGACACGATCGGGGAAAACTACATTATCTTAAAGGGTGACATTTTATTTGTAAAGATTGTTTGGAAAATTTTCTGGTTAATTTTTCCATCTAATTTGTCTACAATTCTGTAGACATTCATTGAAATCACAAGTTTGATAAGCGAACTCTTCACAATCAAAGTCCTTATGAGAAGCAGAGATTGTTTGGAAAGTTTTCTGGTTTATTTTTCCATCTAATTTCTTTAAAATTTGGCTGATATTCACTAAAATCAGAAGTGTGATGGGTGAACTCTTCGCAATCAAAACCTAACAAAAATTTTCTAAAAAACTGAATCTATACATGTAATAAAAAAACTAACTTAAACCACATAAATCAAAATTTTGCCACAATTTTTTTTACCAAATTCCTACTAAAAATTAGCTAAAAGCTCCAAAAATATCTCACTTTATAACTACAACGTAATTTTATAAGGCGACCGCACCGCCTCTGGCTCGGTTGCCCTTGTACATGAAAATAGATAATCTGGACATGGAATGTTATAGAACCTTTCATGTTGGGTGGCTATGAGTAATTGACAGATTGCCGAAGGTTTGAAAATCTAAATAATTAATATCGGTTAAAAATATTTGTTAATAAATTATATTTCTTTTATAATGTTACAAACGTTTCTCCACTTAAACATATGCAAGTGTTTTTTCAGATCTTGCTGCAAGTAATAAAACGTCCAAAAACGGAATTTGAAGTGTTTTTCAAAATCAGGTGTACCATTAAGGTTTGAAAATGGTGTTCTTTTTTCATCGTTTAAATTAAAATATTAAACAATTGCGTAACCTAATTAAACCAGGTTATATGAAAGCTGATTTATACTCATTAATTTAATATTTATTTTTAAATGTTTTGTAAATTCAAATATATTAGATTGAAATTAAGGTTTGAAAATGGTGTGTTTTTTTCATCGTTTAAATTGAAATATTAAACAATTGGGTAACCAATAAAACCAGCTTATATGAAAACTGATTTATACTCATTTATTTAATATTTATTTTTAAATGTTTTGTAAATTCAAATATATTATATTGAAAATGTTTCATGTTTCTGAGTTTTTATATTTTGATTTTGATTTTATATTTTTGTTAGATTTATATTATAAATGTATAATTAATATTGTTTAACTATGTTATGTTTAATTATAGTGAAGCATAATCAACCATGGTTAACATGGTTTAACTATGAACATCCATGGTGAACATGGACAACATGGACTACCATATTCATGATCAACCATAAATTGATCATATTTAACCATAATAAACTATGTCCCAATTTGGTTATCAAGCTTAACCATGGTCAATTTGGTCAACCTTCTTCAACTATTAATGTAATATTAACATTAACACCAATGGAACATCAACCATGGTCAATTGAGGTTGACAAATATTAATATTATAATACTCAATATTAATGTCACATAAATACATTGTTACATTAGTTGTTGGCCATAGTCAATTATGGATAACGATTGCTAATATTGTCAACCCTCTCCATCTTTAATCATCTATCATCAACCATCAATAATTATCAACAACGATTTCATAATCTACCCCATACATGTTCACCAACGACTAACAAAAGCACATCAATAAAATTATTGATATAGTTTGATTCATATTAGTGAAAAATAATATTAATCAAAATATATAAACTATTTT
This sequence comes from Pinus tabuliformis, assembly GCA_031772625.1. Classification (NCBI taxonomy): domain Eukaryota; kingdom Viridiplantae; phylum Streptophyta; class Pinopsida; order Pinales; family Pinaceae; genus Pinus; species Pinus tabuliformis. The sequence continues at coordinate 790,793,421 of CM062808.1, forward strand.
ATTAATAAAATTAAATTAATTAATTAATAAATATATTTCAAATAACGTGTGAAAGAATGATACTAATTTCTCTGGTTTATTTTTGGGTTGACATAGTAGTGGAAAGTATTTACAAAATATACATTAAACAATAAATTTATATTTTATAAAATAAACCTACAATATATATAAATTAAATATCAAATTATAAAAACTTGTAACATGAAATATTTTCAATTTAATATATTTGAATTTAGAATTCATTTAAAATAAATATTAAATTAATGAGTATAAACCAACTTTCATATAATCTGGTTTTATTTGGTTACACAATTGTTTTTTTTTTTTGTAAACTGAGGCGGTATTCTATTACTGAAAATAAGAGATATTACATACATAGGCAGGTCTCAACCCGCCCTTAAGGGAAACCGGGTGACCATCGAAGGTTTTTAACAGCCATCCAAAAAAAGTATATGACCAGTCTATCTAACCATGCAAAAAGCCCAGCTATTCTTGCTACAATCAAACTGTTTTTTCTTTGAAGCATTACCATCCAATATTACAAAAGACAAAAAGAAATAGATAAAAACCTCCTTGCAGCAATTCCATATCCTACTGATTCATTGTATCTGGCTTGGGCCCGCTCTCTGCCTTGACCTCCATTCCACTCGCTTTAAACATCTGCAGAATCTTGTCCATCTTTCTGTCTTGCATAAGAAGAGTAACCTGGATATTCTTCAGCTCCCTTTTGAGGGTGGGGATTCCTTGAGCCAATTCCACCATCTCCATGGCCACCTGCTCCATAGCTTTGGCCAATAATCTCTTCATTCCCCAATAAACATGTAATGACTGCTTGTACAAGGACATTCTTCCTCTTGTGTGCCCCGGGTCAAGGATAAACCTCTCCCAATCTTCCATTTCAGGATCTGAAATTTCCTGCATGGCCTCTTCCTCTAAGTGGTCAATAATTCTTCTGATATTTGGGTTTGTTTCATGAAGATATGCTTCCTCTGCCTCTTGCAGTTTTTTCCTCATATCTTTCTTCCCTCTTTTTCTGCCTCTGACCTCACTAGCTGATCCCTCCTCATATTCAGATCTTTGAGCCCTGCTCCCTCGACCTCCGCATCCGCCAGTCCTCCCTCTACCCCTCTGGTTACCACGTCCTCGCATTCCTCTGCTCCTTCCGCGTCTGCCACCCGCTCCCTCTTCCTCATCTTCCTGAACCTCATTCTTATCTTCCCTATCTCCCGTTTCATTGATGTTCTGCTTCCACTTACCAACTTTACGACCCATTGCCCGACGTGGCTCCTCATCTGAAATGTAGTCTCGTATATCAAACTCTTCCTCCGACTCATCCGGGATGTCAAGATAAATCCTCTGTAAGGTTTCCTCTACAAGACTCTTTCCTTTCTTGTCTAAATTCGCCCCCTTGCTTCGCGTCCACCTGCCTTCTCCCCTGTCTTGGTTCACAGTCATGTTGCTTGCCTTCGTCTGTTGCAAATTCGTAACTCTCCCCCTCACTTTGCTACAGTTCACTCCTGGTTTCTTCCTTTTCTCCGTTCGACTGCATGCAAACACTAATGTATCCCTGCTCGGCCACCTTTTCTTCTTGAAACTTCATTGCTGCCTGTCCTTTTCATTAATACGCGTCTCATTTACTCGATCATGATATGAGACGTACGCTGTCTCTCTGACACTTCCACCTCTCGTCCTCGATACCTTACCCACTTTCCTCCTTGGGATGATCATTCCTCCCATGGTTTGATTAAACTCACCGTCCATGACTTTAATTCCATATACTCGCTTCTTCATACGCCCTAGTCCAACATTAATTATCCTGTCTTTTCCCCTCCTATCCATAATCAGGAGGCGGCTAATCATTCCTTTCTGGTGCAGTCGCTTCATCATGATCCTGTCTTAATATATTTTTTAATGCGTTCCACCTTGGATCATCCTGAAATGATAGCCAGCTACCATCCATTACCCTGTTCGGCGCTTCACTTCCCCAGTTGGCTAATAAATCGGCTGCTCGATTACCATTCCTCAAAACATGATTTATCATTGTATATTCTATCGTCCTCAGCAACCCTTCTATGTCTTGTATAATCCCTGCTGTCCGCCAACTCTTCGCCACATGATCCCATCTTTTGCCATCTCTTAATTTCCTTAACATATCTATCGTGATCTGGGAATCACCTTCAATTTCAAGATTCCTATATCCGTTTCGAACTGCGATTCGAAGTCCATTATGTACTGCCCATAATTCCGCTTCGTTGTTCGTCATTTCCCCTCCCCATTCAGCATACGCCCACCGTGTAATACCTCTACTATCTCTGAAAATGCCCCCCCAACCTGCTTGTCCAGGGTTACCCTTCGATGCCCCATCGAAATTCAATTTGATCCGTCTATCCCCTAGAAGTCTAAAATGATTTGGGCTTTGCATGCAATATCTATTTCTCCTGTCTGTATTGGGGTAGATCATCGTAAAGTCGATATTCAATTTTGAAACTATTCGCTGTTCCTCCGGGTTCAGCTTCCAATCATCTTCGTCCCAAGCTTCAGACAAAACCGTTTCTTTTATCGACCTACATATTTCATCCCAAATTCTTGATTCTTGGCAACTTTTGTCTCTAAAGAGTCTTCGATTTCGCTCTTTCCAAACCTCCCAGATTACGAAACCAACCGCCAAATTCCATAGCCTCCTTACAACTTTACTTTGAAAATTCCCCTTTCCCCATTGAAGTAGGGTATTCCTAAGGCTATCTGGATCCCTATTTGACTTACCAAAGAGTACCCTAAGTTCTTCCCATAGACTCTGAGTATATATACAGCGATTCAGTAGGTGCTCCTGATTCTCTATCTCTTTACTACACAGGTAACATCTTGATGGTCCATTCATTCCTCGTTTCTGAATATTGTCCCAAGTCAGGATCCGTCCTCTGCACACCAACCATGCAAAATATGTTACTTTTGGCCACCATTTTCCTTCCCAAATCTTTTTCCAGTCCATTGGTTCATCTTCCCTTTCCTCTTTCGTTTCCCAGTAATATGATTCTTTGACTGTAAACATCCCCTTCATCGCTTTACCCCATCTAAGGATATCTTTACCTTCTCTGATCTTAATTTTCCTTGATTCTATTTCACTGATATACACTTACCCAGTCTCCGGACTGATACTATCATCCCATTCCTGCGGCCTTTTCCAGACTCTCCATATATCATTTAATGCTTCTCTTCTCCAATAGTCTCTCACATATTCCATTCTTGCTCTTTGCGATGTTGCTTGGACTTCATGAAGAGGTTGGTTCCTATTCATCTTATCATGCTGTTGCCATCCTTCCTCCCAAAATCTTGCTGAACTACCTTCGCGGATTTCCCAGAAGGCCAGGTTCCTAACTATATCCTTATTATTTCTTGCTAAATCCCATATTTGTGATCCTCGTGGAGTTTCTTCTATTCTTAGACGCCCTTCAATTGTACCTGGCATATCATATTTTTGGTTCCATATTCTTTTCCACACATCAGTTCCCCCCTGTACCCATCTCCACCATAATTTCGCCCCTAAAACCTTATTTACTATTTCCGGATCTCTTACTCCAAGGCCTCCTTCCTCTTTCCTCTTGATTACATGCTTCCATGAAACTACAGTCCATTTTTTCTGTTGCTTAGGTCCCCCCCAAAGAAATTTACCCAATATTTCCCTCAATTTAGAAAAAACGCCTTTGGGAGCAGCCATAATGGACAGGTGATGTATGGGGATAGATAATAATACCGATTTTAAAAGGATAACTCGACTTGCTAAATTCAGCAATCTGAACGACCAACTAGCTAATCGTTTCCTGATCTTTTCCAACAAGCTCTGCCAATTCCTTATGCGGTGTGAGTTTATATCCAGTTGAATGCCCAAATATTTAGTAGGTAACTCTCCCTGTCTAAAGCCTAGAACTCTGGTTAAATGAGCTTTGACAGCTTCAGGTGAATTAAATATAAAAGTACAAGATTTATCATTATTGATCGCCATACCTGAAGCGTTCATGAAAACTTCTAAGACATTCTTGAAACTTCTCACCTCTCTAAGTGATGCTTCTCCAAATAACATGAAATCATCAACAAACTGTTGATGTGTGATGATTAGATTATTCCCCCACAACCTAATGCCTTTGATTCTTCTTTCGCTTACTTATTTTTTAAGTTTTCTACTTAATCCTTCCATAGCCAAGGTGAATAAGAACGGAGAAATTGGGTCCCCCTGCCTAATGCCCCTGGTGGCATTAAACGTATCTGTAGGAATACCATTGACCAAAATTGAGAAATTCGGAGTAGAGATCATGCTGATTATCCATGCTATCCACCTGTTCTCAAATCCAAAAGCTCCCAAAACCTCGCTGAGATAATTCCAGTTCAATCGATCATAGGCCTTAGACAAATCCAACTTCATAAGCATCCCTTTCTTTTTCCTCACCTTTAGGGAATGTATCACTTCCTGAGATACCACTATACCATCCAAGATTTGCCGACCTTCCACAAAACCAGTCTGTTCAGGCGCAATTAAATTGGGTAGGAGAGGTTTCAACCTTTTCACAATCAGGGTGGATATAATCTTATAGATAACATTACACAAGGCTATGGGTCTAAAGCCCTGTGGTTCTTCCGAAGTATTACTTTTAAGAATCAAGGTCAGAAAGGTTGAGTTAATACCTAGCCATATTCGTTGTCTTATTCGTGATTCTTCTACCGCCTCCAATATCTCTTTGCCTATAAAGTGCCAGCTTGCCTGGAAGAATTCCACTCTATACCCATCCGGACCTGGAGCCTTGTTCTTACTCATATTCATCACTACTTCTTCTAATTCTTCCAAGGTTACTACCCGCATTAGTGCCTTGTTTTGGTCCTCTGTTACTATTCTTGGTATCTCCCTGCAGATATTAGTAATGGCTTCCCCTCTATCCCTTTGATTTTCCGTTAGAATCTCCTTAAAGTAGTCAACTAGAGTCTTTTCAATATCTGCCTGTTCTATCACTCTTTCTCCTTCTGCATTCTTAATTGAAAAAATTCTATTCCTCTGTCTATGTTGGATCATAGCTTGATGGAAGAATTTTGTATTTCGTTCGCCTTCCCTTAACCAGCGTACCCTTGATTTTTGTCTCCACAAAATCTCCTCTTGTTTTCTTCTCTCCTCTAACTGACTGATAATTCGCCCTTCCTCCCTACTCTTCTCTTCGTCCCTGCCCTCCAATATTATTTTTTGCTGGATGTCCTCCATTTCTCCTTCTAATTTCTGCTTTGCCTCCATAATGTTACCAAATTCTTTCCTATTCCAATCTTTGATTCTTTGTTTTATTTCCTTGAGCTTCAATTGTATAGTATGCATTTTCCCTTTGCCCCTGATAGTGCATTGATTCCACCAATCTTCCAATTTCTTTATAAATTGTGGGTCTCTAAGCCAAAAAGATTCGAATCTAAAGGGTTTCTTCCCTTTGACCTGCTTGATATCAATATCTACCCGAATGGGCCAGTGATCAGAACCAAGGCTAGGGAGGATTGTAGCTTCAATAAACACATCACGATTCAAAATTTGCTCCGAGAGCAGAAATCTATCCAGTCTGGACGCAATTTGGTTCTGTCCTCCTCGTCGATTGTTCCAAGTATGTACCCCATTCGTTGTATGAATATCTACTAACCTCAGGTCCCTAATCATATCGTTGAACTCCTCCATATTCGGATCCTCTCTCCTTATTCCCCCTCTCTTTTCTCCTAAATTCCTGATCATATTAAAATCCCCTCCTATCATCCACGGGGTGTTCGGGATTAAACTTCTCATAGTGTGGAGGTTCTTCAAAAAATCTTTCCGTTCTCTATAATTATGGGGCCCATACACTCCGGTAAACAAGATTCTTTCCCCCATCCCCACTAATCTAAACAGACCTGAAAGGATTCTAGGCAAAGTAAACCAGTGTTCAAAAATTACCTCTTCCGGGTTCCACAAAATAGCCAAGCCCCCTGCTGTCGCTACTGCATCTAGGGCCATAACCTCGTATCCTAATTTCAGTTTCCTTATAGTTTTTGTCATCTGTTGACTTTCCATTTTCGTTTCCTGGATTACCATAATACTTGGCTTGTCTTTCTTCACTCTTTCCTTCAAATATCTCTGTTTCCCTTGACTATTTAGTCCCCTAATATTCCAGCTTATAACAATCATTTAAAACTTTTTAGGAGTTTGTAGAAATACCTCTGACAGAGGTATCACCCTTCCTGAATTTACTAGAGTCTCTCCCACTGCTTGGATTGATTCATTTAACGTTCTCCTCCCTTTTTTTCTTCCACTCTTACCTTGGCTATCCCCTTCTAGACTTTGGGAATCCTGATTGCTTTGATCTACCCTGTTTTCTATAAATCCTGCCTTCTTCTCCTTATATCTTTGAAAGGTTTCCTTATACAACTGTTTCTCTTTTTCTGGGATGAATCTTTCGTCCAATTTTTTCCAATCAGTTAGTAGTTTCTTCATTATTTTTTCTTCCTCTGTACCCACTTCTTTTACAATCTCCGTACCCTTCATTGATTGTTCTGTGATATTGTCGTGTCGTACTCCCTCCTCCCCTTCCGGCTCTCTGCTTGGGCTCCTACTTTTTCTCTTTCCATCTTTTATGATTTCCATTGGAGCTGTCTCATTAATCTCCTTTTCCTGTTCCATTGGAAGTTTCTCATTAATCTCCTTATCCTGTTTTTCTCCTTCAACCTCTTCTTCTTGCGTTTGAAGGATGTTGAACTTGTTTTTACTTTCAAGTGTTGAGTTCACTTCCTTGGATTGCAGTTTTGGAGACCCAAGATTTGGTTTCCTTCTCCTCTGTACCTCTTTGAATTCATTTACTTCTCCTTCCATTCCTTCTCTTGTCCTGATTTCCTCCTTCTTGTCCTTCTCTGCTTCCACTATTATAATTTGTGGACAATCCTTTGCAAGATGTCCATATACATGACAGCGTCTGCACCTAAACGGTATATGTTCGTAATCAATGGGTTGCTGCCAAAGTTCATCGTGATATTCAAGCTCAATAGATTCCGGTAAAGGGGCTGAGATATTCATGTATACACAGATCCTTGCATAAGAAGTATATTTTCCCCTTTTCGTCGATTCTGCCACCTTCACAAAAGTACCAATCGAATTTCCAATTCCTTCCAATATTTCAGGATCCCAAAATTCATCCGGTAGCCCAAATAATCTAACCCATATCGGGGCTGCCATTATTTTCTCTTCATCAGGGTTGTATCTATCTTCCCAATATCGTGTGAATAACCCCGCATTATTCATAAAGTGTGGTCCCTCCTCAAAAACCCTTTCCTTATCCTGTAAGTTTGCAAAGATGACTGTAAAGAATCCCTTGGCCCCCAATTTGAGATCTATATGTCCTCTTGGTTTCCATCGCTGCTGAATCCATCTCGTGAGGTCCCTTTCAGATGGCCAGTACCCTATAAACTTACATATTAACTTACATATTTGGTTACACAATTGTTAATATTTTAATGTATGATGGAAAAAAAATGCCATTTTGAAAGCTTTAATAGTATACCCGATTTGGAGAAACAATTGAAATTCCCTCTTCGTGGATCTTTTTATTGGTGGATATTTTTGTGACTTGAAACCTTTAAGTATACCCGATTTTGAAAAAAAATAAAAAAATTCCCTCTTGATGGATCTTTTTATTGGTGGATATTTTTATGACTTTTAGTAAGATTTGAAAATACACTTATTTAGTAGAAAGCTTTTTATTTTAACTTCTGATGGAGTTAGGTTATTTGATTTTTTTTAAAATAAAATTTAACCTAGATTAAATTTGGAGTGAATATATCTAGAATATGTTTCATCTTAGTCGTAATCCATGGTTGTGGCACGACGAAGCATTAAGCGACTAGAAAAAAATATTTAAAATAAAAATGTAGCTGGAATATATTAGTTGGAAGCTGGAAGCTGGATAGAGATATTTTACCAAACGAATAGAGGTATACCCATGAATAGGTAAAGGTTAAGCTTATCCAACCATACCCATAGCCATAGGTCCATGTTAAGCTTATCCAATCATACCCATCCTATCCACTCTCTCAGCTTCTATTCCCCTCTCTAGAATGGTGAAAATTGGCAGTGATGACACGTGTGTAATGGCGGTTGTTTCATCATCTCATAATGTCGCATGTGAATATGGTAACTACTTTTGACTTTCAAAAAATAGTTTCGATGCTATCATGGTTCGGGTGAGGGTTGGTAGTTTTCATTTATGTGGTCTTTGTTAGGGTTTCACACTTTTAATTATGTGTGATTTACAAGACTTCCCAAAAGACCTTAAAGTCAAGTTACCTCTCTGCAAAGTGAGGGATGTTATCCCAAGCATGTCGCCTAATTCTGAGTTACAACTTATGCCAGTCTTTCACGTCAAGTCGTTAGGTATACATTATTTTAATTGTTTTCTCTTTTTCTTAGCCTCAAAGTGTGTGTCAAGCTCTTGTCGGATTTGTGCCTTTGCCTTTGCCTTGGTGAGTGTCCCAATAGATGGGATCGCATGTGCGCACAAAACAACATCCATTATTCTGAATACATGTGCATGGGAAGCCTGCAAACTAGTGATGAGTTGTGGAAGTTATTCATAGTTCCAGATCTGATTCCAGATGCGTGCCTTCATCTCAACTGCTCTGGGCTTCATCATCTTGGGCAAGTGTAACAGGGCTCCCTTATATCTCATTTTCCATGTTTGCATGTGATCAACAACAGTATGCAAGTTTGACAAGATACATTCTCTCCTACCACATTGTTGTTGTCAACCATTGAGATGGATAACGGCCTTATGCATAGTACCAAATATGGAATACAATGCATGCATGACTGTCTCAAGAGATGATACTTCATCCAGTATCACCTTCTTCAACTCTGCTCAGGCAGATGCTATAACCAGTTTTCCTCCCTGTTTGGTCGTTTGTAACTCCTTATTCATTCACTCTTTCTCGGATATTAAGAAGTGAGCACTCGAGCTGGTGGCTTCGGCATATGCTTTGGTAGCATTGGCCAATGTTGTTGGATGCTTGCGCACGTCAGATATGATCACTCGTTCTTCAAACTACACAGCATATGTGTGATCATCCGGAGTAGACACTCCGTGTGATTTCACAACTCTATGTTGTGACTCATTGAATGATATGTTATGCATCTCTTCTTCTGGATTGTCTCCAAGGATTTCAGTGTCTCCTTGGTCGGTTGGGACTTGCTCTGCCTTCGAATCCGATGAAGCTGGTGGGTTGACCTCTTGTTGGAAAGGCATGAGATCAATGTCATGCTCTAACTCTGGCTACTCCATCTCTGTATCCATCTTCTCAAGTGCTCGTTCAATCTCTTGAGCGGGGTCCTTCTCTTGCGACTGCTCACCCTGTCTTCTTTGTGCTAGCTATTTGGATGAGTCTACTACCTGTTTGGGTGCAGTTTCAACAATATGTGCATGTTATGCCCCTTGTTGCATCTATCCCTACTATGCTTCCTTCTCCTATCTACGCAACTCTCGTTCCTTCCAAAGTTTCTCCTTCAACTGATGCAACCCTTCACTATTTCCTCCATCCATTGTTTTTCTCTCTGCCTCTGAATGGTCCTCCTATTGTGATGTTGCCTCTTCACCTCTATTGCCAAATCTGATTTCTCCACAACTGGGTTTGCTCCAAACTTACAGCTTTGTTTTTCCTTTGTGCTATCAACAATATTTCTCTTGCCTTTGTCGAGCATCGGTATGTTTACATCTATTGTTGTTGTTGTTGGTGTTCTCCTGGATGTTGCTTTGCTAACCATTCCACAACATTGCCGACCGATTCATTGGGCCTTGAGAAGCTGTGACAATATCTCCATGGGTCTTCCTCAGCCCAATGACATGCCCTGTGGATTCACGAAAACTGTACTCTCGTGCAATGATCCTTCACAAAACAATGTAGGTCATACGGATTAAAGCTGCTAGTGATGAAAGGATATTTCTTGAGCTCTTCTGTTTCGACATCCACATGCTTGAGATTTCATATCTCGGATAACCCGAACCATAATGGAAGAGTGGACCAAAGTGCCTTCTTCTTCCAATGTAGCCTAGCTGATAGTCATGCCAAGATGTGGTATGACACTTCTTGCATGATGAGCTTGTCCGTGGAAAACTTCGGTAGAACATGTGAAGGCTTCTCTTCATTGTACATCCATATGAAGGTGCGAAACAGTGAGGCATACCAATCCAATATGTCGATCAGTGCCTCCATTGATGCCTTCGACATGCAAGTTGGATCCTGCTCAAATGTCATCTTGTACATCGAGGTGACAAAATGATCTGACAGGTGTGTGATGACTCCTCGAAAGATGCATTCAGAAAACAATTTACAATAAGTATTGACAGAGATTTCCATTGGTGTCCATGCCCACCTCAAACCTGGGAACTCCTGACGGTCACAGATTGCATCCAAGATGTAAGCGGACAGTAGATTTCTTCTTGCTGACCTTTGGGTGGCTTCTGAGCTCCTGTTACTTGTTCCTTCAACCTGTGAGCCAATATGTCAGACTAGTTGCATGCTTTGCCTTCACTGACCAGTTGGTCCAATGCGATCACCCAACTCTGCGAGAAGGCCCCCATGCTCTCTTAGTCATACAAGCGACATGAAAAGATGACCAAGTACTGATACGCCTTCGACAGTATATTCATCTTGTAAATCTTGTTGGGTGTCATCCTGAATTTGGCTAGCTCCTTCACCCAATTCTTAGAGATCTCCCTGGAGTTGGCATTGTTGTTGGGTATGCTAAAGGGTGTCTCCATGGTGATCACTAGATTTAGAAAGTGGTACATCTACTGATAGTCTTGTGCCCTGAACGTAACAATCTATGTCCCACTGACACTACTCAATATCATTGTCTCTGGGTTAGTGTGCGAGACGATCCAATGTATCATGTCTGCGCATGGGAACACAGGATACCTAAATGAAATCTGGTACAAGTCAGACTTTTGAATGTTCACATAGACTTGGCAGTCTTTAAGATCTTCCCCAAATGTGCTTGAGAATGCATCATTGGTGTCTTTCTATTTCAGCTTGAGGTCTTTGTCATTTATCATCTTCGTGTCTTCATAAATCGGCAAACTCATAGACACTTGCTTAACTCCTTCTCCAGTAGCGCTACCGCTAGTGTCCTTTAACCCTGCTCTCTTGGAGGCCATCGATCCTAAACAACTGAGAGACAGATGAAAACCTACTATATCTGGCGACATGGCGACATGCATGCCAATAATTTTGTCAGTTAAAACCAAAGAAAACTTGAGGGATGACATGCAACACACCCAAGGAACTGTTGGCAAGGATTGCACAATTTTCACTGGGAGGCCGCGAGACTGATTGGCAAAACTATGAAAAAGGTAGATTGGACTGTCAGGAGGTTGGTTGACTATTGGAATTGTGCAATGTGCAATCGAGACTGCCTTGCTCGATGATGAGATTGCACAATGCGCAATTTTAGCTAGAAAGTGATGTAGGCCCAGGGACTACATTGCGAAATGTTTTGGGCCAGCAGTCACTCCCTCTCATAATTGCACAAAGCAATATTGGAGGGCATTGATTAGTTAGATTTTCACATTTTTTGGGAGGAAGGAAGACCCTTTCCTCTCAGAATTGCGTAATGTTTTCCGGGAAAGGTAGAGTCTCAGCCAAGGATTCTTAGACCCGCTGACAGGAAACTGAAAGCATATGAAGATGTGAATCCATGGAGATACTGAGTGTAGGTAGGAGTGAATGATCATGCATGAAAATTACAAATGATAGACTCATAAAATGGGAAAACATGCATGTGTGTGAAATGGGTCGTCAAATCGGTGACCTTTCGTGCAAAACAATGTCATGCATGTGACAACAGTGAGATCCCAACGAACACTAAAACAATGCTTGTACAGGCTAACATGCATGCAAACAATAGCAAGCATTCACATAAATCAAGCAGACAACACTCACACAAGGCAAAACACAAAAAGTGATAGAAATACTGCAAAAGACAAGTAAGGCAAACTTACGTGGAAATGGCTGAGCTGGATGTGCCGAAGACTCCTAGATGTGTTATGGGATGTTAGAACTCCAAGATCGATGTGAAGAATGAGATCTGAAGCATCGAATAAATAAATTTGAGGCTCATGACGTGCATGCCACAAATCTAGGGAAAAGAGGCACTTGAAAGAAAGTTTCTAAAACAATTTTTGCATGTAAACTCCAACTGCTAAAAATAGATCCTTAAAATCTAGGGATGTTTTGTGCATGTTTCTTTCTTTTATTTCAGGAAAGAGCAACCCATGCATGCAAGTCAAGTTTTCTCAGTCTGGAGGGAGCAGTCAACCTGAAGGCACATGCAACATCCTCTTTGACTAGGAGGGATTTTTGCACAATTTCTGGGAGGAGCAACTGACTACTGCCAAAAATTGTGCAATTTCTGGCCTAAGCTGCACTCCTTAACCATATTGCGCAATTTTCTTGAGGAAGGTTGTTTGATTGGATTGCGCAATTTCTGAGCCCAGCAGGCTGCCAGTTACATTTGTGCAATTTCTAGAGGGAAGACTGGTTCCCATCCAGAATTGCACAATTTTTTGAGGGAGATGCTCAGCCAATGTTGACCCAAGTCTCGAGTGGTATTTTGTGAGGGGAGTGAAGAAAACAATAATGCACAGGTTGGCAAGCTACTGAAAACTGTTGGGTTGTGTAATTCTTTCCATGACTAGCATATGTAGTGAACCAGGAGGTTAGAGGGGGGGCAGAGCCCCCCCTTCGTTGTGCCGATTGCGTAGCCGGGGGGGTCACATGGGGGGTGAAAGCTCCCCCTGTCTGGAAGGTTTGAGGGGGGCCCCCTCCACGGGGTCTTAGGCAGTGCCGTGGTAAAAAAAAAATTGGACCCTATATTAGGTTGGGCGGACCTACGTATGGTTTTGTGCATGATTTTCGCAAATGGTTTTCGATGCGATGGTTTTTGGTCCATGGTTTTGGATGTGATGGTTTTTGTTCCATGGTATTGGATGCTTTAGCATGTATAAATATGTATTGTAACATTGAAAGGAACATAATGAAAAATCAAGATGGTAGTCCCGGTTTTGGGATATAGGGGAAAATCTCTTTGTATATGTGTTTTATGTGTTATGCTCTCGCATTATTTATTTTCTGTGTTTTAAAATTCGTATGCAGGTAATTTCTTTATGGGGTTAAAACCTACATTTGGTATCAAAGTTGTTTTAGCTTCAAGGGGATGCCTTCATTGTTGAGGAGTTTCACTCGGGCCTGTGGTAGACCGCGTTTAGTGGGAGATTTGCGAGATCGATTCTGGTGGTGAAAGAAGATGGTGAGTAGTGGAAAGATAGAGATCAAGAAATTTAATGGTTAAAGTTTTGATTTATGGAAACTCAAGATGGAGGATATGTTGGTGGATAAAGATCAATGGATCGCGACAGATCCAGGTATTAAACCAACAGGAGTGTCCGATGAAGAATGGAAGAAGTTGGATCGAAAGGAAAAAAGCACAATACGATTGTGTGTATCAGATACAGTATTGTTGAATGTATCAGGGGAAGCTACGATGAAGGTTTTGTGGGACAAGTTAGGGACTTTTTACCAATCTAAATCTCTGGTGAATAAATTGTTCCTACGGAAAAAGTTGTATAACATGAGGATGAAAGATGGAGACTCGATGACAGAGCATCTGAACGCATTTAATACTGTGGTAAGTCAGTTATTATCTATTGATATTAAAATTTCAGAGAAGGATAAGTGCATCAGTTTGTTTTGTTCTCTACCATATTCGTGGGATATTCTGGTTATTACAATAGGTAGAAATGAATTGCCTTGCAGTTGGATGAAATAGTCTAATCCTTGCTAACGAAGGAGATGAGAAATAAAAATATGGAGAGCCAAAATGGTGATGCCTTGTCTATACGTGGACGGTCCCAGAACAAAAACAAAAATAAGTCATCGAGTGGGAGATCTAAATCTAGAGGGAGATATAAATCTCCAAGAAAACCTGTAAAGGTGGTTTGCTGGAAATGCAGAAAGCAAGGGCACTACAAAAGGGACTGTAAATCCAAGGCTCCTGACAGAGGAAAGGAATCTGATGATGCTCCTTTTGCAAAGGCGAAAACCACCTCAGATGAAGGTGGGGATGTGTACTTGGCTTCTTCAAGTACACATGTAGATCATGAGGCATGGTTGATTGACTCAGGTGCATCCTTTCACTTCACTCCCCATAAACAATGGTTCTGTGAGTATGAGAAATACGATGGTGGTGATATCTTCTTAGGGGATGATAGGAAGGCTAGAATCATTGGTCGCAAAAAAGTAAAGTTGAAGTTGCAAGGTGGAAGGGTTAGAACACTACCTCCATCAGGTTGGGCAGACCTACCTATGGTTTTGTGCATGATTTTCCCACATGGTTTTGGATGCTATGGTTTTTGATCCATGGTTTTGGACGTGATGGTTTTCAGTCCATGGTACTGGGTGCTTCAACATGTATAAATATGTATTGTAACATTAAAGGTAACATAATGAAAAATCAAGCTGGTAGTCCCAGTTTTTGAATCGAGGGGAAAATATCTGTGTATATGTGTTTTATGTGTTATGCTCTCACATTTTTTATTTTCTGTGTTTTAGAATTCGTATGCAAGTAATTTTTGTACGGAGTTAAAACCTACAAAAACCAATGAAGCTTATGTACTTTACAGTGCAAGACATCCTGCTAAGGATGGTTGGTAGGGAGGCTCAAAAATGAAGCTAAGGATAAATTTTGGAGGGTGGTTGTAGCTACTACAATATAAACATAGATCCATTAATGGTCGCATCCATACTATGTCTCTTGTTGACATGGACCTTCATATGTATTTCCGTATTGGTTCTTTGAGACATTTAAAACCTGAGTATGCGAATGCCTACCTCAACGATTATTATATATTTCATTGTAACATTTGATTAATTGTTTTAGGTCTTCGATCACAGTCTCTAACCCAAACCTTCACATGATAAAGTACTTCAGTCATCAAAACATCTCTTTTGACTTTGCACTTTAGGGGGTAATCTGTTACATGTAATTTTGTTGCATTGGGAAAGTGACCAACAATTTGAATCTTTCGCTATCCATAAATGTGTTCCAAAGCATCCCCTTGTAAGGCTATAACCCAAACTATCCCAAAGAGAATAAAATTTCTACACCCCATGGCTCTAAATTTTATTTTGGATTCCTGCATAGTTCCATAGTGAATTATTGCACATACACAAAATGGTCCATTAGAAATTGTGCATCATTGCGCTTTGTCTTATGCTATGGCCTGTGCACATGACTTAACCCATGTAAAAATAAAAGGTAAAGTCTAGAAGCATTTTTAGTCATATATCTTCCAACTAACAAGCTTTGAATGGATTCCTATTTAGCCGTGATCCCTCCCATCATGGAGGTACTCCCTCTCTTTGTGGAACCCCTATCGCACCATTAGTAGATCTCATACCTTGGGAAATTGATCCCAAACTTCCCACTCTTGGCCTATAAAGCTAACAAAGGCCCAGGGATTACAGAGAATTGTTGGAAGTAGGCTTATTGATTTGATATTCACCCTATGAGTGCCATCAGTTAAAGATTTATTAACTAAAGGTATTACAGACACATGTGCTGGTGTGTGTGTTCTATGTTATTGAAACAACGGATCGATCAGATTGCCAATACATAGAAAATGAAATGGAAAGACAACAGAGAAATACAGTAAGCAACACAAAGACACAAACAATTTTAATAAGGAGTTTACCCTATTCTCCAGGACTACGTCTCCAATCAAGCTTCAGTGGTGACCTTATTTTATTGTGTCTTTCAGCAGAGAAATTACAACACAGGGACTCAATATGAGTTCTCCTGAAGCAGATTTTGCTTGGCAAGGTGGTTGCTGGATTCCCCAAGCCACTCGGAGTACACAGACTCTTCTTCTTCCTACCAGCTCTGTGACCCTTGGTCTACAGTGGAAAGAGCCAAATGTGATGCTCAGTCTAGACAGATTCCTCTATGGGAAGGCTTGAATCTTCAAGCTCTCTGGTGCTCGACACTGCCTGTGGTCAGCTCGACCCTCTGTCTCTTCTACTTGGCTTTACTGTTCTCTGTGTTCAGTCCTCCTCTCAGGGTTCATTGTTCACTGTCTCTCTTGGTCACTTGGACTCTTCTCAATTTTGGTTCCAAATCAACTCTAACTGGTTCGACCGTCTCTGTTCATGGCTTTAGCCATTCGATCCCTATGCCTGTTCGGTTCCTCTTCTGCCTGCGTCGATTCACCATCTACAGCTGCGTTTGGAGTTCCTATGTTCAACATCATCATGAATGCTCAAGGAGTGGCCACTTTTCCTCCTCTAAATGGTGCCAGCATGCTTCGTCGGTTCGTTTCTTCGGTTATGCCGTGGATGTGTTCTTTCTCCACTGTGGTGGTCAAATGGATTCCAAATCCCTTTAGAATAGGGCTTAATTCCCTGTTAATTCCGCTTCTTTCCATCGGGCGCAATCTTAGCCGTCCAATCTGGGCCCTCCAGATCTAACACCATATGCACATTTCACGCAGTTGACTTGCTCGACTGATAGCACGCGATCAACGACAGTTTTCTCTCACCTCCACCTGCCACGCATCGATCGATGTATGGAATCACTCTGCTCCTGTCTAAAACCTGTTACCATTCAAGAGCACCCCGATCAAAACCTCCGGTTTCCAAAGCGTGGGTCCCGCCTTTGTACTTTAGCGCTTTTACCTTTTCCCACCGACGGTCCTTCGATTACCCCACACGACCTGGTGCTCGGGTTTTCCCATTTTGGCCCTATTCGCTTAGCGATGTGTGAGCGCTAATCGCGCATCAAAAACCTCACCCTTTCTCCATTCCGGGGCTCCCAGGGGCTACTTTGTCTTTCTGCATGGTCTCCATGGGCCTCAGTCAGTGCGCTTTGACCAAGGTCCTCGTCGTTGCACGTCGGCTGCCATGGCCACTGGTTCAGGGTGTTTTTGATACTGTTTTGGATTTCATTAGAGATTTGTTCGACCTGATTTAGTCATGGTTCTTGACAGTCTTTCTATGGATCCAATTCGGATCACTTATGCCACAAAAATAAGGTTGGGAGGCTATTCATTCAAGGTGGGGGTGTTGGAGATTGTGAGAAGAGACTTGTAATATAAAGGCTTTGAGTTTGTAAGTTTATTCTCCATTTTATTAATATTAAAACAATTTCTCTTTCCCAATTATATCTTCTTTGATATCATTTATGAGATTGCTTGATCACCCACATAACTTATGATTGTATATTGATCAATTTATGATATATGATTGAGTTAATTAGTTCATTTATATTTTATGATATATATTGGATGCTTTGATCTTGTGTATGTTTATTTCTATGTAGATCTCCTTCAGAACATCATGGAGAAGTTGTGGGAAGTGCTGGAATGATCTCTAAAGGATCAAGGAGAAGTTGATGGTTGAAAGCTCTAAAAGGGAATTTATCAGGCATTTTGATTAAATGATAAGTGACCTCTATCATATTTTTTGTTTCAGCAAATTGTAGCCTAGAGAAAGGTAGCAGTTCTGTGTTTTTTTGTTACTAGAATTATCTGATGTCTAGGGATATCACTCTTGTCCACAAAATTGATTTGTATGCCTAACACAACCACATGCACAACACTGCCTCCATCTAGTTGTGACCTAACTTTCCTAGTTAAGAGGGTGTGGTCCCGATATCTGAGCTGCAATTCTAGGCCAACTTCTAGACTACTACCCATAACTGCATGAAACTTTACAAAATCATTATTGACATGAGGAAAAGCTTAAACATTCACGCTCAAATACAAAAATTGATCTAGTCTTCCTAGAACAAACTGGACGTTTCATCAAACACATGGCAAACATGTAAGCTATAGGTCATGAATGCATATTTGATCATAATAGTCTGACATTCCTCTGAGAATCACTAAGAAGGCACTATACCTCTCCACATAGTTGCAACGATGCTTATTAGTCCATTCATTCATCATCCAATCAACAATTAAAAAATTCATGACAAGATCCATAGATAATACTCATCATATAACCAACATACAACCAGAAAATAACCAACATAGAAACCATGGCAGCTCAGCCATAATATCACCAAATAAACACTATAAATTCTCATAAATCATAGTAAGGAAATATATCATATTAACACGTGAAAATACCAACCATGTTAAGGACTTGCACGTACCACTCGACCATAGATTGGGATGAACTAAATCTCTCTTTCAGCCAATCACCCTTGTGCCATATTCCAAACATGAATGTTGGATCTCATGGAATAAACCAAAACAAAACCAAATGAGAGGTTCCAAAGGTCAAACCACCTCAACCCTTGACAACAATGATTCCACCTCTACAGTCGAGCTTCACTAACATTAGCCAGATCGGTCTCTACCAAGTTATTAAGGGCTCCAAGAACTAGTAACTCAATGCAAAACCTTTTAAGGCTCTAGAGCATTTATCCAACTTGGTGATCCACGTGGATATTGGTGGCCACCCACCTAGTCCACTTGGACCACCACCATTATTTCTTTCAGTTTTTCAATTTTCTTATTTGTAGCACAATTTACTATTTTTGGCAGCTTTTGAGGTCCTGAACTGCTGGAGCCATTTTGAGGCCCTAAACGACATTTTTTGGGAAAACTGGGAGCAAGATGGTTCCATGGACTGATGTTGCTCATCCTAAAGTTGTAGTCCTCAAATAAATATTTCTAATGAGGTATTATGCATGTCAAACGAAGATCATATGCCAAAGTTACGACCCTGGGAAATTGATGTATCAATTTACCCAAAACAGGGCCCATAGTTTGGTGCTTCATCTCCTAGGGTTAGGTTTTTGGATGTTTATGGTTTTTCATTGTTTCTCAACAATAAATAGGCCTTCGAGCCTCATTGTAAGACAGTTCATAGGGATGTAGCCGCCACATCTCTTCTCAAAGATATACTACCATCGTCCGAACTAGTTTATTTTCATTTCTGTTTGTAAGTGTATTTCAATATTTTACATCAATGAAATGAAGTATTATTTCTACTTCATCTCTGTATTTATTGTAATATTAGTAATTTTTTGTGTTCCTGCTTAAATCTGGATTAGTGGTATCAGAGAAGTTTGCTCTTTCTCTATGTTTCTTTGCATGTCCCGAACGAGGTTGGGTTATAAGGAGTTAGGGCTTGAATTGGATGAACCTCTGCAAGACTAGCCTCGCAAATCTTGACAACCTCTCATGGCGGATGCAACCACATGGCTGCCACACCCTAAACACCTTCGGGACTATTTCACCCTTATAAGCCTTTAAAGCTCCATGCCCACATATACATATTGGAAGCGTAGTTTGGTGCTTTTCCTTTAAAAACGGGATCACTTAAGCTATGAGAACCCATTACATTATCAGAAGTGTTTTATTCCACTTTAGCTTTAAAACCCCAATCAACACTTTTTATTGCAATACATAGAAACGCAGGAAATACACAGAAAACCCCGCTCCACACATATATCTGGATCTCAAATATTTTACATCTACATTCATATATATCAGAGGGTCTGCTCTCGGTCCATCGACTTCCTATTGTGCGCTATGATCACCAATCCCCGATCAGCTGATCTCCACCGTTCATTCCCTTTTCCAATCCAATGGTTCACAACTATTTCAAGCAGATAATTAACATGGGGATTAACCGCCCGATAAAGCGGTTTCCCTATTCACCCTTGCTGCTATGTTTAGAAGGGTGAATGGGATCAGGTGATCACCATTCAATATCGCTTACAGTTCTTCAGCCACCCAAAATACCATGCACTATGGCCAACTACTTTCGTGATCCAACGGTCATGGTTGATCGCGATCTAATGGCTATGATTTAATCGCATACCGCATAGTCACAATCCTCCAAGCTAGGCCCTATCCGCTCCTGGTATGGATATAAGTCACCCTTTATAAGATTTCAAATCTGGATTTCGGATCCAGTTCTGTGTTATGTGATGATTCTTAGTGTAAATGGGATTTTTGCTTGCGGAACTAAAACTATGTAATAAACTTCATCGACCTGACATCAAAAAAGGATATTTCAAATAAAGCTCTAACTTCTATCAATCATACAATTTAGGTGTTAAACATAGCACAACAAAGGGATAATCACCCGCCCGAATACAAAGAATTTGAAAGCATATAAGGGTTTTCGTAGGCTCAATAATAAATCATAAACATAGCATCATTCATTCACAATAAAATAATTACTGAGTCTCGCCTTGGCCCGATTACACAAATGAAAGATTTGTGTTTTCATAATACAATCCACACACTATAATTGCTCTCGCTCCACTCAATCCTCTCCTAAATATTTCCTCTCTGGCTTGATTCTTCAAATCAGTAGCCTATGTTCCTAATCTGCATGTAGGCTTACAAGTCCATTGTGAATCCTATCTCACTGTTCCTCCTCCCTTCAAAAAAGAAAGGGAAATACATATATGTCCTATCTAACCATCTCCTTCCATAAACGAAGGAATTCATTATATACTTAGAAATCATATCCTACCCTAACTAATCAATATAACTAATTAGCTTGATCTCCATGTAGGGAGGATCACTTGCCACTTATTCCCAATTCTGTTCAGAATTAGGCAACAATTAACTACTTACATACTTTGTAATTAATAAAATTAAACAACCAATTCTTCCTCCAAAATTTCATTAGCCACAACATGTGACCACACCATCACATTGGTGGCTAGGCCTAGATGCTCCTGCATCAGACTCCCAAGGTTAAAAATAATCATGATCTCCTGATCATGTGATTCTAATTTGTATCCTCCTGGATCCCATACTTTGTTGGGTAGTCTGTCCTTGGTTACTGTTGTTGTTTGTTTTTCTCTAGGTCTCCATACTTTATGTTGTAGTGCCACACTAGCTATGCTCTCATTGTCTATTGCTGCCTCTTCCATAAATCTTACTGCTTTTTGCTCATCATCACAATTTATATCAGGCTTCCACACTTTAATTTGCAATTTACCATTACCTTCAGTTGTACCATTCTTTCCAGCCAATCTTCCTTCCTTCTTTTGTCCTCTATTTAGTTTATTGGAATGTTGTTGTATGAGTTTCCACAACTCATCAATTTCTTTGTCCACTTCACTTCTCAGGTGATGAATACTATCCTCCTACAACTGGATGTGTTCTTGCATAAGAACATTGTAATCCTTGTGCTAATATTTTTCCATATACATTTCTGAAATGTAAAAATGCCTTCTCCATTGATCCCCTGCAATAATTCTAATTCCTTCTTCTGGTTTCTCATTCATGGCTTCACCTCTTCTTACTTCAATTCTTAGTATACCCGCAACTCCACAAATTCCTTGAAAACTAAGAATTCTTCCTGCTTGCTTAGATACTTGGAATATCTCTTCTTCTAGTAACTTAATTTCTGCACCCTTAAGGATCATGGTATCATATTTGTCTGCTTCCGAAATTTCATCTTCAACCTCTTCTTCATCAATAACTCTTTGTGGTACAATAGTAATCCTGTTACTATCATCTCTTGGACTCATCTCTAGTTGAACAGTTCCATACTGCAGATTCAACATCATTCCATCTTTCTGAGACATTATGATCTCACCTTTCCTTGCTTCGATCTGATCTTTAGAATCAAGTCCTTGTTTCAAATTGACTTCACATTTCCTTGTTTCTGCATATAAATCTTCACTAGAATCAATCAATTCATCAAACACAAATGCTTTACCCTATTTCTTCATTATGCCAACACTTCTAACAACTTCTTTTCCATATTTGTCATCCATGACAACTTCTTCGTTCTCATTCAGTTCTATTTGTACAGTCTGATCACTTATTCCTTCGTTTTCTTGCCTCTTCATCAAAAGACTTGACTCATGCCACAAATCTGCCATCTCATTTGGAATTTCTCCTAATATCTCTGCATGATCTTCACTAACTTGATTGTCTGCAACATCTGTCTTTAGTCCTTCTTTACTCTGGCTTTCTTCAAGGTCAATAATATTCAATAATTGTTTAATATCTACAAAGTCTTCTATATCAACCTTCAGTAGCTATTCTCCTTTGGATTCAGTCTTCAATAGTTGTCTAATATTTGCATAATTTACTACAACTATGTTTCACAATTACTCTTCCTTTTGCATCACAATATTATGTGCATTTCCTTCCTTTAGCTTCTGAAAAACCATATCTTTTCTTTTCTTTCCCTTATGATAAAATTAAACAGTTGCCTTACTTCAATGTATCCTTTATTTACACACAAAATATTAGTTTCAAAAGTATGAGACACCAAGGTCTCCTCAAAAAATTTCATCATCAATTCTTCCAGTTGACTTCCACTTCCTGAATACACCATAATATTCTCCTCTTGGTTTGTATTAGCTTCATCAGTTTTCCTGAGAAAACTCTTTGTTCTATGTTCATATGAATGGATCTCTTCCTTTCGAAACACTTCTTTGATCTCAATAATTCCTCTGCCATCCTCCTTTTGACTTATCCTTTGGATGTTATCTGACTGGACATCTTCCTTCACTTGAATTTAACTTTTCTCTTTATTCTTCATATGACTATGGGTAGTAATCTTTCCACCTGTTGGTTTGATAGTTTTCAATATCTACTTGTTTTCCATCAAGTTTACATGACAAGCAAACACATAACAATTTTTAGTTTTAAAAATACAATACCTTCCATCCTCTTTTGATGCTTCAAGCACCAATCTTCCCTCATAGATCTTCTGGATTTCAACAGATCCTTCTTGTTGTGACTCCATTCCTTTGAATCTCTCCTTCTCTAACAAATCAATATGAATTTGTTCAAGTTCCCTGAACTCGCTTATCAGCTTGTCATTCCAACTCTGTTGCAATAGCTTCCACTTGACCCATTTATTCATTCTCCATCTGTATCTTTGATCTTCATTTTTCTTCCTTTGTAACTCCTCTGTTATTACATTTACTTATGCTATCATTACTTCCAGACTAACCTCTTTTTCTTCATTCTGCTGCCAGTTGCTATACTCTTGCAATCTAATGCCTTCCTCAAATTCACTCCCATGTAGCTGATCATTGCTTTTAAATTGTTGGCTCCTTCGATATTTATCTTGCTGGATTAATTCTTTTGTCTCCTTCATGTCTCTGAGGGCATAACTTCCTTATTGTTCCTGATCTTTCATCTCACCTTCAAATAATATCTGCTCAATTTCTTTGATTTCAACAAAATATATATTAATG
This sequence comes from Pinus tabuliformis, assembly GCA_031772625.1. Lineage (NCBI taxonomy): Eukaryota > Viridiplantae > Streptophyta > Pinopsida > Pinales > Pinaceae > Pinus > Pinus tabuliformis. Next base: position 790,816,702 of record CM062808.1, read on the forward strand.
CTGTCTCCCATACCTACAGTTACATCATTAACTGAAGAGTCTAAACATTTACTTAACTCTATAAATGTTAAAGACATTTCATCCTTATCATGCATAGTAACCATTTCCTCTTCTTTATCAGTTTTCAAAAGCTTCATTTCTCCTTCAGGTTCCTTGAGCAATCTTTCCAAGAATTCTATTTCCATGTGAAACTCTCCAGTAGTTCATCACAACTTCCATTCTCAGATTCATTCTTTTTCTGGCAATCCTCATGAGTTATCCTGTATTTTGCACTATCATATTGCAAATTTCTTGCATCAATTTCATCAGACAAATTCATTTGCTTACCTTCTTTGAATACCACTATGGCATTTTCATTAGACTTCCGGTCCATAACAACTTCATCTAATTGTCTTACACCAAACAGATATTCATCGATGGACTCTTTCTGCTGCAATAAATCAACACCTTCCTCCTCTAAAAGGCATCCTCCATCATACCTCACCTCAAGAGCTTCATTCCTGTTTGTGACAGTTTCACCCGATTGTCCATCATCCTTTGCATATCCTGCAAACATACACAAACTATGAGAATTAAAATCACAAGGCTTCATTGCCTCATCCAATTCCCTTGTCATCATATCTTCTAATTGTTCTGAACTATTCCAATAGTTCATGAAATCTTCAACTGATCTCTCATTATCCTCTTCACCCAAAATTTCACCCTGTTCTGGTCTACAAATGGAAACTTCTATTTCTGCCTCTACTTCTTTGAGGTTTTCCATCAACCACTTTACCTGTCTTTGTTGAGCCTTCTCTACAACTTAGGCCACTTCACTTGCTTCCTCTTCAAGACCCAACCTTGTCTTTGGTTCTCCTCTAGTAGCATTACTAATACATCGAGTTCTTCTCTTATCTAAGCTATTTTATTGTCAATCTCTACTTGACTCATCTATTTCCTATAGATTGTTTGAGCACCCTTCTCATTCATCTTGTAGCCTTCTTCTGAACGTTCCATATGACTTTCCATAGCCATATTCCCTTCTGTGTGAGCTCTACACCTGCAACCAATCAACTTCCTTCTAAGTTGATCTTCTCACCAAGCTTCTCCTCTCCCTGGTCTCCAAGTCCTCTTTCCTTAGAACTTGCATTGAGTAATCTTGCTGTCTCTCTCTGGTTTCTCCACTCACTGCTCCTAAGGACTCCTCTATCCCTATCTATTCCAAGCCTCAAGTGGAATGAGTTTCTACTACAATCTCTAAGAACTTCCAAAAGTTCTTCTACTGTCTTACTGCTGCAATTTGGTGCCAAACCTTGCCATTCATTCAATTGCTGCAACTTTCATACCTTTTGTATCATAAATCCTCATAAGCAAGACATCCTTGCTCTGATACCAAAAATGATGCAACCACATGGCTGCCACACCCTAAACACCTTCGGGACTATTTCACCCTTATAAGCCTTTAAACTCCATGTCCACATATACATATCGGAAGCATAGTTTGGTGCTTTTCCTTTAGAAATGGGATCACTTATGCTATCAAAACCCATTACATTATCGGAAGTGTTTTATTCTACTTTAGCCTTAAAACCCTGATCAACACTTTATCGCAATACATAGAAACACGGGAAATACACGGAAAAGCCCGCTCCAAACATATATTTGCATCTCAAATATTTTACATCCACGTTCATATATATCAGCGGGTCTGCTCTCTGTCCATTACCTTCCTATTGTGCACTCTGATCACCGATCCCCAATTGGCTGATCTCAACTGTTCATTCCATTTTCCAATCCAACGGTTCACAACCGTTTCAGGCAGATAATTAACACGTGGATTAATAACCCGATAAAGCAGTTTCCCAATTCACCCTTGCTGCTACGTGTCGAAGGGTGAATGGGATCGAGTGATCACCATTCAATGCCACTTACAGTTCTTCAGCCACTTGAAATACCATGCATTGTAGCCAACTAGTTTCGTGATCCAACGATCACGGTTGATCGCGATCTAACGACTACAATTTAATCACATATCGTATAGTCGCAATCCTCCAAGCCAGGCTCTGTCCACTCTAAAGCGTCGATCTGATATTCTTATGGACCCGATATGGATATAAGTCAGCCTTTATAAGATTTCAAATCTGGATTTTGAATCCGGTTCTGTGTTATGTGACGATTCTTAGTGTAAATGGGATTTTTGCTTACGGAACTAAAACTATGTAATAAACTTCGTCGACCCAACATCAAACAAGGGTATTTGAAATAAAGCCCTGACTTCTATCAATCATACGATTTAGGCATTAAACATAACAAAAGAGAGGGATAATCACTCGGCCTGAATACAAAGAATATGAAAGCATACAAGGGTTTCCACAGGCTCGATAATCAATCATAAAAACAACATCATTCATTCACAATACAATAATTACAGAGTCTCTCCTTGACACGATTACACAAATAAAATATCTCTATTTTCATAACACAATCCACACACTATACTTGCTCTCGCTCTACTCAATCCTCTCCTGAATCTTTCCTATTTGGCTTGATTCTTCAAATTAGTGGCCTCTATTCCTAATCTACCCGTAGGCTTACAAGTCCATCGTGAATCCTATCTCACTGTTACTCCTCCCTTCAGAAAAGAAAGCGAGATACATATATGTCCTATCTAACCATCTCCTTCCACAAATGAAGGAATTGACGATATACTTAGAAATAATATCCTACCCTAACTAATCAATATAACTAATTGGCTTGATCTCCATGCAGGGAGGATCACTTGCCACATATTCCCAATTCTGTTCAGAATTAGGAAACAATTAACTACTTACATACTTTGCAACTAATAAAATTAAACAACCAATTCTTCCTTCAAACTTTCATTAGCCACAACATGTGACCACACCATCACATTGTTGGCTAGGCCTAGATGGTCATGCATCAAGATCCTATCAAAATTTTGCTCGAAGAGGTCCTCGAGTGAGAAACGAATTCGATGATGGACAACTTTGCCCAGATCCTTCTGCGACTACCCAAGGGCGAGACATCTACTTCTAGTAGCTACTCTGAAAGCGTCACACACTTTATGGTACAAGTTAACTTTGACATTCCCATATTTGAGGGTCAGATAGATGTAGACGCTATAGATAAATTGTTAAATCTGCTAGAAGGGTATTTTTTTGTCCATGATTTTTCCAATCGAGAAAAGATTACTTTTGCTCTTCTCAAAGTCGCCCCCCATGTCAAGGACTGGTGGGAAACCTACTGTGGGTAGAAGAATGAAAGTACAACATCACTGTTTTCAACCGCACCCACTTGGAATTCATTCCAGAATACCATCAATGAATAATACTACCATGTCAAAATATATGAGGATAAATACATAAAGTGGATCACGCTACGGCAAGGAATGTACCAAGACGTGCCAGAGTTTACCAATATCTTTCATACCCTTCACACAAAGTTGGGTATCAAGGATTCTGAGCTACATTTGGTACTCAAATAACGGGGATACCTACATAGGTACATCTAGCAAGAGATGGAGTTCCTTAACATCTCCTCGCTCGGCACGACATACCGATACATTGTCAAGATCGAGCATAAGTTTAAACAGAAGAAGCGAGACTTTAGATTTGTGAATCCAAAGCAAGGGAGAGGTGCCCCAAATTGCTGAAAAAAGGACAAAGCCAAGGCGGGGTGGCCCAAGACAACCCTCCAAAGCTGTAAGGAAGGAACAACATTGCGAAGCCAAATAAGGACACGGGAAAGTGGTGTGAGTTCCGTAAGAGCTCCACTCACAACACAAGTGAGTGTCGGGCCAAGAAATCACTGGTGGCTGAGCTAAAATCTTCATAATCATATGCATGTTCCACCTCGGAGTCAAAATCCGATAAGGGGAATGACAAAGGGAAGAAGATTATCAATGTGGAGCCCAAAGCCACCATTTCCACCACGAATATCTAGAAGGAGGAACCCCAAGATCCAGAGGAGGAGGAGTGGCTCTTCCACTCCCAGGTGTGGGTAAAGGGTTCCCTGCTACAATTCATTGTCGATAGTGGGAGCCAAAAGAACCTCACTTCAGCAAAGGTCATGAAGCAACTCAGCTTATCGACCACAACACATCCACAACTCTACACCATCGGGTGGCTTCACCAAGAATGAGATCTTCACGTGAGCCAACAGTGTCACCTTCCATACAGCATAAAGCTCTTCACGGATGAGGTATTGTGTGGCATTGCTCCCCTTGATGTTTGTGATGTATTATTAGGCTAACCATACTTGTGGAAGTGACATGTTATGTATGAGTCTAGGCCTCGTGCAGTTATTGTTACTTTCACAAAAGAGTTTTACAGAATATCGGAGGTAGCACCGTCTATCACCATCTCTTTAGTTGCTGCAAAACAATGTAGTAAGCTCATTTTCAAAACCGGGAAATTTGTTTTCCTGATGATACACCCTCAAGGAGAAGAAGAAGATGGCCACGACCTCGAGGCAAGGTGCCTATGGATGATAACAATAGATGAACAAGGCCATGGAGGAGTACGAGGACATCTTCACCTCCCAAGTAGGGGTGCCTCTGCACTGCCAAGTCAAGTACTCCATCAATCTGACCCCAGGTGCACCACTGTTCAATGGACTAATCTATGGACGCTCCATTATGGAGAATGATGAAATCTAGAGGCATATTCAGGAATTGTTGCAGAAAGGTCAAATCCGACCGAGTTCATCACCCTGTGGGTGCCCCATCATGTTGGTACAAAAGAAGGATGGGACTTGGAGACTCTGTATTGACTATCAGGTGTTGAACAAGATCATTGTTTGGAATAGGTACCCGATCCCACGAATTGATGACCTTCTGGACCAATTGAAGTGGGAAAAATATTTCAGTAAGATCGACTTGATGTCAGGATATCACCAGGTACCAATCGAACCCTCCGATGTGTGGAAGACTACCTTCAAAGGCAAGGAGGGCCTTTTTGAATGGTTAGTTATGCCTTTCAAGTTGATGAATGATCCTACAACATTCATGATGCTAATGGATGATATATTATGGCCATTCACCAACTCATTTGTAATGGTATACTTTGATGACATCCTAATCTTCAGCCAGAGTTGGGAGGAGCACCTCCATCACATCCGACAGGTTCTCCAAACACTGCGAGAACACAAGCTATGTTCCAATTTGGAGAAATGAACTTTTGGCATGACCCAATTTTAGTATCTGGGATACATTATTGATGAATGGGGGGTGCATGTGAATCCAGCCAAGATCCAAGTCATTCGGGATCAGCTAGCTCCAACCATTCTGACAGAGCTCTGTAGGTTTCTAGGTCTTGCCAATTTCTACCATAGTTTGGTGTTGGGATTCTCTCATATCACTTGGATCTGAGGTCAAGTCACCAAGGGAGGAGCGAAAGAAAAATTCTTTTGGTATGAATCTCAACAGAAGGCATTCACAGAGTTGAAAAATTATCTCTGCTCGGCACTAGTGTTCACATTACCAAACTTTCAACAACCATTTGAGGTCGAGACAGATGCCTCTAACTATGTTATTGTGGCATTCCTTACTCAACACAAGCATGTAGTGGCATATCATAGTGAGACACTTTCAGACACAGTTCGGAAGTATCCCACTTATGACAAAGAGATGTATTCCATTGTGCAGGCCTACTGAAAATGGAAGCATTACATTTTTGGGAAGGAAACAATTATCCACACAGACCAATGACCCCTGCAGTTCATATAGATGCAAGGGAAGTTGCAGAATGATCGCCATCAGAAGTGGTCCACATACTTGCAATAGTTCCATTTGAATATCATGTATAAGAAGCAAAACACCAATAATGTTGCAGATTGCCTCAACCGACCACCGATCATGGCGTTAACCACCGTTCTCAACTCTTGTGGGCGCGGGACTTATGATTGGCCACTTCTATACAAAAGAGACCCAGAATTTGGCCACACATACCAGACACTCTTGGAGGGTCAGCATGTTCTATATTTTCACCTCCTGGACGCCTTGGTATGCCACTTGGGTCACCTTTGTGAGAATCCTTCAAGCTAGCATGCTAAGATAATTCGGGAAGCACACTCTAGTTAGGTTTCTAGGCATTTTGGGGTCGAAAAAATGGTGGTAGTACTGCAGAAGTATTTATATTGGTCGAATATTCAACAGGATGTCGGGAAGTACATCAGATACTGCACTAACTACATGATTTCCAAACCAACCATCAAGAAGCAAGGCCTCTATACTTCGCTTCCTACCCCTAGTCGACCTTGGGAATCCATCTCCATGGATTACGTGTCGGACCTTCTTTCTACAAAGCATGGCAACGACTGTGTTTTTGTGGTCATCAACAGATTCTCGAAGATGGCCATGATGACGGCCTGCAAGAATAATATCACAGCAGAAGCCACTGCTAAACTCTTATTTGAATGAGTGTGGGTACAATTTGGGATCCCAAAATCTATCATCCATGATCGGGACAACAAGTTCCCTAGTGCATTTTGGTCCAGTCTCTGGTTGATGCTAGACACCAAGCTCACTAAGTCCACATATTTCCATCCCCAAACTGATAGCCAAACATATCTTGTCAATAGGATGATCATACACATTCTGCACATGTACAACTCAAAGCATCCATGCACATGGGATGAGAACCTCACCTATGTCCAACACAGCTATAACCAAGCTCTCCACAGCTCAAATGGCCACAACCCCTTTCAGGTGGGTTTGGGATTCCAACCGTTATGTCCCATTGATGTGGCCATGCCATTTGCAGCTACTCAAGCAGATTCGATTCATGTCCAGTTCGAAACTAGTAAGGCAAACAACTTCATTGAGAACATCCAACATATCCACCAGCAGGTACACGACATTCTAGAGAAATAAAATGCCAAATACAAGAAGTGACATGATCAACATCAAGTGCCACACAAGTTTCAGGTGGGTGACAAAGTCTGGTTGCATTTGGAAAAGGGACGTCTTACTGAAGCCTATCAAAAACTTAGACCACTCTGATATGTTTTGTACACCATTACCAATGCCATGTGAGACAATGCATTTGAGCTCAGCATTCCCCCATTCCTTGGCCTGCACCCAGTGTTCAATTTGGACTACCTTTGACCATACATCCCACCATTGCTAGACACATCAGACACTATAGAATAACTCACACCTATAGAGTTAAATCTAGATTGCATGAAATAGTCCACAACTGATCAGATCATGGACATGCAGAACAAAAACACCCGATAGCAAAGGATCCAACTATATCAGGTTATCAAAGAAGGCCAACTCCTTCACCAGGGCATGTGGCTCACCAGGGACCAAGTTCAGCAAAAGTTTCCTCATGTCATGGAGGAACTCAACGCAATGGGTACCATTGCTTCCTAAGGGGGGAGGAATGATCCAGGTGGATATTGGTGGCCACCTGCCTATTCCACTTGGACCTCCACCATTGTTTCTTTTAGTTTTTCAGTCTTTTATTTGTAGCACAATTTACTATTTTTGGTAGTTTTTCGGGTCCTGAACTTCCGAAGCCTTTTTGGGGCCCTAATTGACTTTTTTAGGAAAATAGGAGAAATGTGGGTCCATGGATTGATGTTTATAATCCCAAAGTTGTAGTCCTTGGATAGATATTTCTAACGAGGTATTGTGCACATCAAACGAAGATCGTATGCCAAAGATAAGACCCCGAGAAGTTGTTGTACCAATTTACCCAAAATGGGGCCCATAGTTTGGCGCTTCATCTCCTAGGGTTAGGTTTTTGGATGTTTAGGGTTTTCCATTGTTTCTCAATAATAAATAGTCCTTCAAGCCTCATTGTAAGACATTTCAGAGGGATGTAGCTGCCACATCTCTTCTCAGAGGTAAGCTACCATCGCTCGAGCTAGTTTATTTCCATTTCTATTTGTAAGCATATTTCAGTATTTTACATCAATTAAATGAAGTATTATTTCAATTGCATCTATATATTTATGGTCATATTTTTATTTTTTGCATTCCTATTTAAATCCGGATCACTTGGCTCCAGGGACTAGTAGCACAACTCAACAAGGGCTCTAGAGTGTTTGTCCCAACTTGAGGTCCATGACTAGTAACTCAACCTAAGATGCTCCATGGTTTCTAGAGTGTTTGTTAGAACCCACAACCATAAGGAATTATGAGCACCAATCACAAAACAATCATGTGGAAACCCCACAACACCATGGTTATCTAGGAAATGGAAATTCAAGGCTGAAACCATTGTCAATCCAGGAAAATCTCTATGCCAATGATAACATATAACTAGAAAATCACATGCATATACCATTCATCCAGAAGTTAGTAAGGAAATCACACATGCAACATGTTACCTCCTAAGAAATCTAGTTGTAGTTATCAATCCAACTATTCCCTTGTGATTTCTTTCTTTCCTTTTCCTTCTTCCTCCAAATCCAATGTATGTGAAAGTGCTCCAAGAATGCTCCAGGAATACTCTAACTGTGAAAGAGTGTGAGAGAGTGAGAGAATGAAATGAGAGCTCCACCTAAAAACTATCAAAAGGCTAGCAACTTATCCTCAGAAGCCTTTTTATTATTTAGGCCTCCATTTTCTTCATTTTCCATTATTTTTCTTTGAATTTCCCTAATGCAAACTTTTGTCTCTTCATCTTACTTTTCTCCTATTTTCCTTTATTTTAATAAATAAATGTTAATTATTGATAATTTTCCTTTGCCAATTTCCATAGCCATTAATTAATCACTAGTGATAGCCATCACTATGTTTTTCCCAACATTTAGCTTGGAATATGTGTCCCATGACCTTGGTTATATTTTACTTACATAGAAAATCAACCATGGGATGTTATGATTGCATTATAAGTTGAAGGTTTTTCCCTTCTCCACATCAAAGACTTCACTCGAACATTTCCATGGTGTGACCAGAGGAACTTTTCTAAGATTTATGTGATGCGCCCAATTCGGATTTCAATGGTCATCATGAGAGCTTGCTCCATCACTTTTTCAGTCACTTCTCATTAGTTATTTTGACCATTACTCTACCACATAGGTTTTGTAAAGATTAATATCAACACCAACATTTGGTACTGGTGGTGGTGGGTTGCTAAAGCAACCTATAGTGCTACTCCTCCTGAGCTTGGGTGAAAAGCACTCCAATTAGTTCTTGGTCCTTAGACATTCCTTGTATCGAAATAAGGAATTTGAGGAAGGCTGACATATGTGATCCTATGAACCCTCTCTGGTGACAACCTACAGTGAACTCCTAAAGGGGCTCCTCCTATCTCACCACACTCCAGGAGCTCCACACTCCAAAGAAAGCCTGTAAACAATTCTGTGCCGATATGTAGGGGCTTTTAGGGCCTAACAAACAACAATTTGATGCTTTTAGAAGACCTCCAAGCTGCTTAAAATGCAAGTCTAACTAAGCTTTAATGCAAGGGTTTTTGTCTACCCTTATGCCTAAAAGATGAAACAATTCTTTCAATGTTTGTGTAATGCCACCTAAGTGGATTCACAGGCTTGTAACTAAGTGAACAATTATATATGTGTACACATAGACCCAACAAGGTAGATTGTGTCCCTTGCAATCATATTTATTAATGGAAGGGGTCTTCAAGCCCAACATTTCCTGGTTTCAATTCATATTCTCATGGATCATTCCTCTACTTGTATCAATTCATAACTTTTGGTGTTATTTATATATATGTGGTTAACAAAACAATTAGTATTTCATATATAATGTAATTCTAGTTCAGGAATATAGCATAATCCTTGTTATCATGTAAAGCATTAAACATTTTGTTGCATATTATATGTTCTGAGAAACACCAACAAGAATTTCAGAAAACACTTCACTCCAATCTAGAAGAACACACTTAACTCATTTATCATCATCATTTGTTTCGAAGATGTAATATATTTATATATATAATTTCATCACAAATATAAGTGTCATAATTTCCACACAAGAATGTAACCACATACTCATTAGATTAACAACACTGTTACATTCCAAAAATCCAGATCCATTTCAGACCAGAAATGCATCATAAATTCAATAACCTTTCAAAAAGTATGGAAGGATAGTTATCTTTAAATTTACAGGTAAACTATGTCTGGGACAAAGTCTCTCCACCCAACCATAGATAGTTTCATCCAAGTTCACTTTCAGTTGTCACGCTCAAGCCATATTATAGAAACTGAGGGGGGATTTCTCAAAGGGCTAAACACCAACTTCCTGCTTCCTCCACCCACCAACCACTCAACAACCCAATAATAGACATAGAGTCCATAGACCAATTTCCTCCACACTCTAGTTACCCAATTGCAACCAATCAATTCATATAGAGAATCCAGAGGTTCACAACCTCCACCCAAGCACACATGGAATACATAAATTAATTCTCCACACAAGTACACACAGGGAATACAGAGACCCACTTCCTCTACCCCAAGAGTGTCAAGGGAATCCAAGGATCGAGTCTTTACTTTAACATAATGGTTCCACCCACTTAGGCGAATCCAGAACCCACTACAACAATAAGAGGATTTAGAGGATCTCCCTTTAGGAATCCAAGGGCGCAATCCTCCACAAACACCACTGAGGGAATCTATATAAAACCATCTCTACACTCTGTATTTATAGGGAATCTAGAGGAATTATTCCTCACCAATGAGAGACCGTTTTTCCACCAAAATTTCCAGCCAAAATCGATTCACATCCTTTTTCCTTCTCCTTTATTTTGAAACTTTCTTTCTTCTATTATTCCTCCTCCTGCCCGTGATCTTTTTCTACTTAATTCCTTCCTCTAGTAAATTTATGTCTTCCGTCTCTAAATGATGCTATCATGAATGTGAATTCCCTCTTTCATGCCTTCCCTCTCCTTTTATTGTACCTTCCCTGACTTTTTTCTGGCTAGAATCTCCTTCATATCCTTATTGCCTTATGAGTGATCTCCCAAGCAACACGGGCCTATGTACCTCTTCTGGTAGCGCATTTAATTTTGATCAAAATCAATTCATTAAACACACCAACCAACATTTAATGGTTTTCCAAATAATTCAAATTTTATTGCATAAGAATACCTCAACATCCCAAGAAATCAACTTCCTCCTCAACTCCACAATTCATGTCCTTTGATTCAGTCCCCTTTTTAAATTTTATTTTTGTAAAAATAATTACAATGCATTTTTATGAGACAACCATGGTTATAGGTATCACAATTATCGAGTGTATTGTATGGTACGATATTGTTGTTGAGGTTTTTGTGTATGTTGTTTCTAGTCTTGATAGAAATATGTATGTATGTTGATTCTTGTTTTGATAGTGGGATGCTTTGTTGAGAAGAGATAAGAGCATGTGGGGTTTACTTATGTATTTATGGTTGAGTGATAATTTTGATGTTGCAGAGAGGTTATGAGTTTTGATTTTTTTTATGATTGAGAAAAGAGTGATTAGTGGATCCAATATGAAAATTGATGAAACGTGGTTTATAGTTTTTTTACCAAATATTCATGGGCCTAGTATGACAATATATGAAAGGTAGTACACAAGGGTTTGAAAGTTGGGGCCTTTAGGGCCAATGGTGGCTTGTCGATTTAAGAAGTAGTGGATTCCTTCAGGTGGTGGAGTGAGAAAAATTTTTGGGTTTAGTGCCTCTAACAAATTAGTATCTGCAAAGCCATTGAGGAGTGGGTTCTTCCAAGCAGGTGGGTGCCTTCAACTTATTGGGAGTTGGTGCCTCTAATAGATGGGTGTCTACATATAGTTACGGAAGTGGTGGTTTCCATTAGGTAGTGGCTTGGAGTGAGTAGGTTCTCACATATTACAAGTCGATTCTTGTACACTAGTGGGTGTGAGTGACTGATGTAACATAAGATTATATGAAAGAATAAAAATAAAAAAAATCATTTGGTGGTTTTCTCCTAGAAGGGTTTTCGCCTAATATCCAATTTTCTCATGTTCTTATGTGTTTATCTCTTGTTTTACGTGCCTTGATGTATTATTTGCTACTCATATGTTGAGTTCAAATATGTTATTATATTGTTCTTCTATTAATTGTATGTTCAATTAATTAAAAGGAAATGTAAAATTTATAATTGATGATCCATTGGTAGAATACTAATTCATCCCCTCCCCTCTTAGTGTTGTAAACTTATCAACACATTTCTAAGCTTATAAATTGACTATGATTCATCTGAAAAATTAATCTTTGATACTACAGTTACAACTCAAACAAATTGAAATAGAAAGTGTGAACTACATATATGGTGTATGGGAATTCACAAGTTCGAATGAGCCTTGAGTTGACAATTAAATGTTTAGTCTTTTGGTTGTCTTGATGAGTAATTAGAAGGGTAACTAAAAGGTTGAGATTTATCTCAAAATTAGCTATGCACTTTCTACTCTTTTAATATAATTAATTAATTAAAATAATGTCACATGAACATGAGTTATGGTTTTTTGGGCATGTGGTATTAGTACTCCATGTTATTGTAGAAAAGACTATATATAACTTAAGAATCTCCACAGTAAAGAGGGGGTGAATCTCCATGGTTAATAGTATTGTTAGATTTTTTTCAAGATGTATATATGCATAACTCATATATTATTTGTTATATAATTTATAATGATTAATAATAATTTAAAATAAAATTATTATTTAGTTAGTTTTTATGAGTTTTTTTAAATATTAACAATTTGAGATGTGTCAAGAGTCAAGCATCTTGATTCCTATTAGTATTTTCTAATGGTTTAATTTATATGGATGCACTAATATTAAATTTTACTGTCGCAGAACTTATTTCATAATCTTGAAGGAGAAAAGAAAATCAACTTTTTATCACATTTTAATGAAACTAAAAACAATTTATATTTTGTTCTTTAACATCCTCTTTTTAATCATGTATATGTAACAAATATTAAGGAAATTTAATGTTTCATATAGGGATCTATATTTCTTTTGTAATTTAGATTTATATTACCTTCAAAAATCAAGATACATCACTAATAGACCAACTGTAAAAAAAATACACTGACCTTGCTCTGCCATAAGGGAAATGGGATTTATTTGTCATTATAAGGAGACATAGAGTTTCAACAAATATAAAAAAAAACAACAAATGGTCATTAAGTGGTACAATATAACAATGAGACTACATGATATAACATAAAATCCACATAACAACATATTTATGACACTAAAGATGTCACTAAGGTAGGATCCTCTACAATTTTATTGAAGGAGAAAAACATTTCAACTTTTTATCACTTTTTTATTTCTATTGAAGGAGAAAAATAGTTCAACCTTTTATCACCTTTTAATGGAAATAAAAGTAGCTTATGTTTTATTATTTAACATCCCCATTTTAATCATGTAAACAAAATATATATTAAAGAAAATTAATTTTATATATAACTTTTTATGGCTTTTTTATTTAAGTAAGTTAGATTTGTATTACTTTTAGAAATCCAGATACATCCTGATAGACCAACTGTCAAAAAATATATAGATCTCAATCTACCAAAAGGGAAATCAAATATCTGGGTTGATATAAGAAGACATGGATTTTCAACAAAAATTAAAGAAACAATAATTAAATATGGTGGTGCCATATGAAAATGAGACTATGCATTATAACATAAAAGTAACATAACAACATATTCATAACTCTGGAGATGTCACTGGGGCAGGGTTCTTTGCACTTGTACCAACTAGCATATAGGGCTTGAACTCACATTGGAGGTTATTGTCTTGGTGTGCCAAGAAAGCATCTAGTCTCTCTAGACAGGGATTTTGTTTCCATTGAACCATCTTAATTTCGTTCAGAAAGGAGATGATATCATTTATGTCCTCATGTTTCTCCTTTAACACTCGACCTAACAGGGTCTTCAGTTGTCAGGTAAAATGATGGAATGCATGTATTGATTTCTTCTTCCCTTTTTATGAAGAGGGTTAGGAATCAAATTAGAAACCTCCTCCATAATTTTTGTATCTGAATATGCTTACTAGTTATGAGTAGCACAAGTCTCAAGCCAACGAATCTCCTCCCAAATGCTAGGAGAAGTCACTGAATGATAAATGGCAGTTGCTTCTTGGGAATTGGTCTAGGCACACCACTAGACTTGCTGGCCATGGCCTCCAACCCCTCTGTGACGGTGCATCTATGGTCATGGCATTAAGGACAAAGAGAAAAGTAACCCAACACAAGGCCAATACAATCAATGCCACGAAGACTGTTGAAAGCTACCAGGTAGAGCCCCCACCCCACACTTTTAATCCAATAGCATAGGAGATATCAGAGAGCATCGAACCACCCCTAAATAATAGATGACCAAATTAAAATCAACATTGAGAAACTCCACCCATCTTGATCTCCAACATAGTCATGCATGGTCATATATGGTTAGCATAGTTAATGGTAGATAACAAGGTCAATCGTGGTTACTATGTTCAAGATGGACAACTACATTCAGCCAAGGTCAACAAATATTAGATTATGATAATTTTAATTACGTTCAACTACATTATATAGATATTGAGTTAAATATCCAGTATTCACCTATTCATTATTGCAGAACGCTTCTTAATTCAACTTAAGGTGGATGAGGATTTTTCCCTTTTATTTTTTTTTAAATTGAGTGTCTAGATTGATTCTTAAGGGAATATGTTGAGCTTAGTATTAATGCTTATCAATTGTGTGTATTAAAGAGTTTTTTAGGTTCCAATTACTTTTAATAGATTTAAAAAAATTAGATTTGTGCCACGTGGCTTCCCGCCCACCAATTTCCTAAGGATTTAAGATTATTCCAATTCTAATAAATATTATTGCTCAAATAAAATCGGTACTTGAAATTATGTCTCTACATTGCTCTTTAATTAACCCTTTGCTGTGATCTGCCTCTTTATCTGGTCCTGATGATGAACCACACTTGTTGGTTCCAAATGCATCAGCCAAATAAGAAAAATATATTTAGAAAAGTGGTCAATTACTTTTAATAATCTAAAAAATTAAATTCATGCCACATGGCCCCCCACCCACCAATTTCCTAAGGATTTGAGATTATTCCCATTTTAAGAAGTTCCTCCATGATAGGTTCCTCATTATTTTTTATAACATTCATATTGATCTAAAAAAATTGTTAATAAATATATTTATTTTCTAATGTTAGGAACGTTTCTCCACTTAAACATATTTAATTGTTTTTTCAGATCTTGCTACAAGTCATAAAAATATCCACAAAGAGGGAATTTCAATTTTTTTTCAAAATCAAGTATACTATTAAAAGGTTTCAAAATGGTGTTTTTTTACATCGTTTACATTAAAATATTAAACAATTGTGTAACTAAATAAAACTAGGTTATATGAAAGCTGATTTATAATCATTAATTTAATATTTATTTCAAATTTATTGTAAATTCAAATATATTAGATTGAAAATGTTTCATGATTTTGAAATAGATTTCAGGGATAATCATATCAAAATTCATTTGTTGATGCATTTTGAACCAGCAAGTGTGTTTCATCATCAAGACAAGATGAAGAATCAAATCATGGAAAAATGTGTTTCGAACCAGCAACTGTTGTTCATCATCAAAACAAGATGAAGAATAAGATCATGGAAAAAAGTTAAAAAGAGAGATCGATCATACAACGGCTAGAAAGAAACAACTTTTTTTTTACCAAAGGAAGTGGCTACAATTGACTTAGTAACAACTAAAATTGACTGGTCGAAGTGATAGGGAAAAATTTGTCAATTAGTTAATTAATTAATTAGTTTATTTGTTAGATCTATTCATTTTTATATTAAATCTATATATAAATACATCTATCAGATAGTAAATAACTAAATTTTTTGAACCTAAAATGAGAACTTTAACACTTAATAAATAATTTATTATCCTCCTGCATATAAAGTAATATTATTAAAGGAAATATTATAAGATGAATTAAAATAAATGTTTATCAATAAGATAATGAATTAGTTAAATTGTTGACTAAGTTTATTTATTCAAATATATATGTCACTAGATATGTAATATTACTTTTAATTTAAAACTAAATAAAATAAAATTTATAATGATACTAGGATAAAAATAAAAAGGTTTAATAATAATTAGTTGTTTATCAAATTAATTTATTTTCATTTAAATGTATAAGTTACTAAAATTATTTAGTGATAAATAAGGATTAAACCTAAAAATTTATCAATTTATCAATTAATTAGTTAATTAGTTTCTATACGCTTATAATCCTAGTTATGATCGAATATAAATTTGCTTATCAACATTACTAAAAACTAAGTAAAAAGTTTTTTTTTTTAAGACCCTAAACTAAGAAAAATAACCTAATAAATAAACAATAAGGGAAGTATATTGTCCTCTTATTATTAATTTAAAGCTAAATAAAATATTAGTAAATTTATAAGAAATAACATTACTAATATTAATAAAATAATTATTAAATAGATGTAATGGGTACTAAAACAAAAATACAAAAAAAAAAATCAAAAGAAAAGGGAACATAGGGGGGATTCAAACCATCCAAAAGACAAGGGAGAAAAACTAGAAAAGAAACCACTAAAAAGGACGAAGAAGGTTAAAAACAGGGGGGGTTAAGAGGAAAGTGTGGGGATCCAACAACTACTAATCTTCTAGTCATCATCCCTATTGATATTGCTTGGCCTCCTTTCAATTTCTATGGCTTCCCTAAACTTATGGTGATGAAAATGAGTAATCTTAGCAATAACCTGGGCTGCTTCAATACATGTATGATGTTTAGTCCTCTCTGCACGTTCAGCCAAAGCTGAAGAGTTGGACCTCCCATATTTGATGTCAGTTGCATACTCATGAATCCTCTGATTAATAGAGCGCCCAATTTCACCAACATAGTGGGTCCCAGAGGAACATGGAATAACATAAACACCTTTCATGTCTTTGGGGTAAACAGGGTCTTTTATAGATATAAGGGAACTATGAATGGTGTTAAGGGGTTTAAAGGTTGAGGGAACATTATGCTTCTTCACGATTCTCGCAATCTTGTCAATGGTCGCCTGGATGAAAGGGAGATTTACCCCACAAATTCGATCTTTAGGGTCTATCTTAACCTTAGGACCTCTACTAGCTTTAAGGAAAGATTTCAAACCTTGGTGCCTACTATATCCATTATTAACAAAAACATTAAGGAGATGGGTTTTCTCTTTATCAAGGTTCCTTTCATCAGATATTCTCAGCGCACGAGTAGCTAGTGCGTTGATAACACCCAACTTTTGAGCAGGGATATGATGAGAGCTTTACAAGATTTATATTCTGATTTTTAATTTGTATATATCGTAGGTTTATGGTATATTTTGTAAATACTTTCCACAATACCATGTCAACGGACAAATAAATGAGATAAATTATTGTTAGTGTAATTTAAAATATAAGTGTATTGTTTCTGATGAAATTATTATTATTATTTAGAAAAAATAAAATATAATTTTATTGTTTCATGTTTTATTTGATTGATATTTATTTATTAGTTAGTTTATATTTATTTATTAATTAGTTTAATTATATTAATAAAATAATCCATAGATATTGATAACATTATTTTCCACTTTTCATATGTCAATCAATATTATATAAATGGAAAAGGATATGAATCAAACTCTATCAACCACTTTATTAATGTGGTTGTGTTACCCATGCATATGGGTTAGATTAGTAAATCATGGTTGACTATGATTGAAATTGTTGACAAGGGTTGGTTATGGTTAATAATAATTAACCATGTTTGTTGAGGATTATTGATGGTTGAGGATGAATGATTATGGTTTAAGGGTGTTGACAAGGTTGGCAATGGTTAACCATGATTGTCCATGGTAAACAACTAATGTAACAATGTATTTATGTCACATTAATGTTGAGTATTATTATATTAATGTTTTTTAATCATGGTCGATCTTACATTGGTGTTAATGTTAATATAAAATTAATGGTTGAAGAGGGATGATGAGGTTGACCATGGTTAATCTTGATGACCATGTTTGGACACAGCTTATTATTGTTAAATATGTTCACTTTATGGTTGACCATGAATATGGTATTCCATGTTTTCCATGTTCACAATGGATGTCCATGGTTTGACCATGTTAACCATGGTTGATTATTCTTGACTATGGTTGGGCATTGGTGAACATGGTTGACCATGGTTGAGCTTGTTTGAAGATGGTTAAACAAGGTTGACTATGGTTGAACTTGCTACCAATGATTGAATCACATGATATCAACTTAGTCTATATTTTTGATACTGCCTCTATTCATGGGATTTTAAGGAATAGCCTAATCTCACTAGATATTGATAAAACCCTCCCAAAATCCTTTTGTGGAACCCCTCCAAATACATTTCTTCTAATAAAAGTAACTAGTATATTTTTCTTGAATACCTCTTTTTATATGTCCATATCTATATATATATATATATATATATATATATATATATAGAGAGAGAGAGAGAGAGAGAGAGAGAGAGAGAGAGATATTATCATTACTATTAAAATAATGATTATGGAAATTTATTTTAATGTGATGGGTATAATATGATTTTTCAATGGGGAAAGTTGTTTGCAAATATTAATAAAAACAAAATTACAATATAGTATATTCAATTGAATTGATTTATTAATTTTATTAGTACAATGACATTACAAATGTTAATGTGGTTGATATAGTCGAATGCTTCACAAATATAATAAAAAAAACTATTGCAACACGAAGAATGCCTTACCAATGCACACATTTACTTGATTAAGCATGTATAAAAATGTTATGGTCAACTTTAACTTGAGAAAAAAAAATGAATTACACAACTTTTTGTAAAATGGACCATTTTGCTAAATAAAATTTGCTTATATATAATGAATGTTTTAAATAATAATGAGGAACCAAATTATTTGGTTTGAAATGTCGACCAAATCCTAATGATGTGATTAATGCGAAAGACATTCTCATTTACAATGAGGAACTTATTAGAATTGGAATAATGTAAAATCCCCAGGAAATTGGTGGGCGAGAGCCACTTGGCACCTAATCTAAAATGATCATGTGTTAAAACTAAAGTAGAATTAATTATGCCAACAATGAAATGAATGTTGACTTAAAGTGTTGAAACTGTGAGAACCACTACAGAGGAGAAAACATAGGTAAGATGAAAAACAAAAGTGAAAACAACAAATACATAGCGATACCAGACAACAAGATTGATTCCAGAGTTCATCCCTGATGGAATACGTCTCCGTGTCCCCTTTCAAGATGCGCGACTGCTTTATTATGATTGAATCTAAGAAGGTCGATTACACAGAAAATTGACCAAACTGAATGTGCACGTAGGCACTTCTGGTCACTAGCATAAGAAATATCCCTGAACCAAATTTCCATCACCTGTCTCGGTTCCCAATTCTGACTCCCAATGCTCCTATTACACTGAAAACAAAACATCCTATATCCTCCAAAATCTGCATACAAAACTCAAAAATCAGTCTCCTCCTTCTTCATGAGTAAAAGGATGAATTAATAGGCTTAGTAGGTTGATTCGAACTCATTTGGACTAAACTTGGCATGAATGGCTTCTAATTTTGGTCACAAAGGTTCAGTCTAGTTATGATTTGCCACCTAGGGATGACATGCATGGTCTTTGAATTAATTTTAGAACATATTGTAGCTAAAAAACCCAAATCGGACTTTGGATTAACGCTAAACTATTGGTGGTCAGATAAAAGCACGTATTAGTTAACTGTTAGCATGTGAATACTTAGGGTCTAACCACTGTTAGACACCAGGTGGCTATGCTTAATGGCGTGGTAATCACGCTACCCACATGGCACATTCTCTGCCTAATGGTTTCATTCCCTGCACGGTTTAGTTGCTGCAGTTACCACCCTCACTATTCACATGTCACAACCCAACACGATCACAACTATTAGCTGTTGCAGTCTAAACCACAAACTCCATCCAGTTAATGATAACCCTTTTCTTGCTCACATTTGTTCATGCAACCTGGCGGTTACTCCTGGCAGTAATGTAAACTCTGACTCCTACTCCACTACTCACACGACTATAGTCCCCGCGGTCTTTTCCCCGTGCGGTTTTGTTGTTGTTAGGACTGTGGGTTGTAATTATAATGTTTTTGTAATGTATTACATAGGCCAAGAGGGTTCTAACATAGAGTTGATGTATTTTGATGCATTTTTTAATATTGCTTTTAGGTTTGTAGTTTTAGGTGTCAATAGGTTTTTAATACAATGTTTTGAATACAAGTTTTTCATGACTTGGAACATCAAGTTACCAAAAATCTCTTACAACAAATTGTCACTATGTGACATTAAACCCAACGACCACATCATTGAACCACATGTTACAAACGACGGCTGATGACACCCATGAACAGCATGCTGATGATGAACTGAATGACACCCATGAACTGCATGTTGATGATGAACTAAACTTGTGCAACTGATCTGACGAGATCCTCCTAGATCAATCCTCTCCACTTGCAATATTTTGGACCACAAAATTTTGATTTTAAGCAGATATCAGGTGAGGGCACATTTCACTCACTTTTTTGATTTCCATCCACCTTTTCTTGTTTGGATTCATGCCCTTGAGTCCTACCCGAAGAAATTAAACATATCCACGCCTCAAAGATCAAAGCTTCCCGTCCAAGATGATATCTTCTTGCAACTCATTCATATACTCAAGTGCCAAATCATCAATAGTTAGAATATGTGTATCTTCCTCGGGATCCATGATCATCGGAGGTTCATACAATTTCAGATTTTCCACATTTACAACTGAGTAAATTCGCATGTAAGGAGGTAAATTTAATCAAAATGCATTATTTCAAATCTTTTCCATAATCTTGAAAGGGCCATACTTGATAGGCTTCATTTTCTTACCTTCTCCTTTCAACCTGTCTTTACTGATATACAACCATACCTAAACGCCGACTTGACAATGATGATCGACTCGATACTTGTCATGGCACATTTTGTACTTGGTCTGACTCTTCTCTAACTGATCCTGCACTGTTGGATGTATTTGTTGTATCCGTTGAATGAACTTAACTGCTTTGTTGGCATCATCATGTTCACCCACTTTATCCTCTTCACCAAACATGAGAACCGTCGGTGACTTCGCTAGATACCCAAAACATGGTTCGAATGGAGATCGATTAGTTGATGAATGTAAGGCTTTTTTGTAAGCATGTTTCACATAAGATAAAGATTCATCCCACAACTTAGGGTGTTTACTACAATAACCTCAGAGAATATGTATGACGGCCCTGTTCACCACTTTAGTTTGTCTGTCAGTTTGTGGATGAAAAGTTGTGCTCTTTTTTAGCTTTGTGTCCATGAGTTCCCATAAAGTGGACCAAAATTCTCCTACAAAATGAGTGTCTCGATCAGAAATAATGGAAGTAGGTAACCCAAAATGAACCCATACCTGATCGAAGAACATCTTTGCAGTATCTTGATTTGTCACTTGCTTTTTGCATGAACAATAATACACATCTTGCTCAATATTTCAACCACAAAATATAGGTAATCATTCCCTCTCCTGGACATAGGAAGTCCACCAACAAAATCCATGGAAATATTGTCCCATGGTCGCAAAGGAACTAGAAGTGGCATGTATAAACCAATCTTTCGATTGCCTGGTTTGCTGGTCGAACACGTCACACATCCTTTAATTTATTTAGAAACAATTTCATACATACGAGGCCAGTAACAATACCTTTGAACTTTTGCCATTGTTTTTCTTACTCCAAAATGTCCTTAAATGCGAGAATAATGTGCTTCCCGAACAACATGCGCTCTTGTCGTCTATGGTATGCATAACTTACCCAGATGATATAACAACCTGTCATGAACATGATAATTGATTTCTTCCACCTGAGCACCATGAGTTAGTGATTCGTAAATATCTTGGAAATCAGCATCCGTACTATATTGTTCTATATAACTTTCATGCTTTAAATAACTACTATGTAGTACTACTGAAGCATTCAAAGATGGTCTAGATAACATATCAGCTACTTTGTTTGTGACACCTTTCTTGCACTTAATTACTAAGTTAAATTGCTGAAGAAATCCCATCCATCTGTAATGACAATATTGTTGCAACTTAGTTTGAGACTGAAGGTACTGAAGTGGCTGGTGATCTGTGTGAATCACTGTTTCCTTACCCATTAAATAATGTTTCCACTTCTTAACATTTTCAACCAAAGAAAATCATTATTTATCATATGTCAGATAATTCATTACTTCCTTAGAAAATGTTTCTGAATGAAAACAAATTTGTTTCCATTTTTGAAGTAAGACTACACCCATTGCATAACAACTAGCATCTATTTCAATTTCAAATGGCTGTTGAATATTTGGTAAAGCTAAGATTTGTGTTGTGACTATTTTTTTTTTAAGTGTATCAAAAGACTTTTATTGTTTACCTCCACACTGAAAGCGAACTTTAGAACTTGTTAAAGCATGTAATGGTGAAGCAATCAAAGAAAACTGAGTATTAATTTTCTCCAATACTGAATTGGACCTAAAAAACTTCTAACTTCAGTCGCATTCTGTGGTTTGGCCACTTAACAATCACATTGATTTTAGCTGGATATATTTTTAAACTTCCACCTCCAACTATGTAACCAAGATAATTTAGTGAAGTTTTCCTAAACTCACATTTGGAAATTTTAAGGTACAACTTTTCTCTGTGCAATACTTCGAAAACCTGCTTAACATGCTCTTCCATACTGGAACTAAAAATCAGAATGTCATCTAAGTAGATTATGACAAATTTATCAATGTATGGGTGGAAAACATCATTCATAACCCACATGTAAGTTGTTGGTGGATGACACAAACCAAAAGGCATTACCAACCATTCAAATAGTCCCTATCTAATTTTGAATGCAGTCTTCTAGATGTAATTTTTTGCTATGCGGATTTGATGATACCCACATCTTAAATCTAACTTAGTGAAATAGACAGCATTTTTCAGTTGATCAAGTAAATCATCTATCCTGGGAAGAGGATACCTATTTTTTATTGTTATCTTGTTTAAGGCCCTGAAGTCAACACACATTCTCCATGTCTTGTCTTTCTTAGGAACCAACATTATGGGTGAGCCACATGGAGATGAAATAGGTCAAATAAAGCCTTTTTCAATCAATTCTTCTATTTGTTTCTTTCTTTCTTCATTCTCTATAACTAATAGGTGATACATTCCGATATTAGGAAGAGGGGCATCTGACATTAACTGTATTTCAAGTTGTATTTCTCTTTTAAGAGGAAGATCTTTTGGTTCCTTAAATAGAGTTTGAAAAGAATCTACCACTTTAAGCAATCTATCTTTGAACTGAGATTCACAACCTAAAAAAACATCCTCTCAATCCTTATGTTGTTCTTTTACAACCATAAGTACATATTTATTACTTGAACTTATTAATCTCTTCACCTGATTAACTGAAACTAAATCCAAGTGTGTTTTAAGTTTATGTGCCCTGACAATAAATTCAATCCCATCTTTCTTAAGATGATATTTATGATCTTTCCTATAAAACACTGCATCACAATCATAGAGATAAGGACTTCCTAGCACTACTCCACATATATCTGTTGGAATCACATCTAAATCCACTTCATCAATGTAGTTATTTGTTATGGAAAATTTTAACTGACACTGCTTTGTGACATTAATCTGAGTCTCTTTATTTAGCCAACCTAGAGGGTATGGTCTTGGATGATTGTGTGTCTCCAAACCCAATTTCTTAACTAAATCTTCAGATATTAAATTTTCTTGTGATCCACTGTCAAATAATGTATCTATCTTTGTGTGCTTAGAAGTTATCCTTATGTGAAATAGTTCAACCCTTTTATCCTCATTTAGATGATTTCGGTTTGAAGAAGGTATAGAAGTGTTAGAACTTGAACCAGTATCAGAAGTTTTACCTGTTGAAACCATTGCAGTTATTTTACCTTCATCACCTGAGTCGGAGCCCAAATCTTGTTGGATTTTTGTATTGGCCTTCTTTTCACCTTTCTTCTTTTGGAAATTCTTTGGTCTGAGTTCTAGGTGAAGTTTCCTACATTTAGACTCATCATGTTTGATCCTCTGGAAATGAGTACAAGTAGGTCTTTCACCTTCCTTTTGAGTTGTCGTTGAACTCTTTCCCTTCAGATTTTCCTTCTTCTTGTTGTCTTTGGTATCCTTGATTATGAATTTCCTGGATGGTTTCTGTGAAAAGTTGAATGGTGTGCCACTTAATTCAACATGTATGGCTTGAACACACACTTCATCAAAATCATCAAGATTAAACATCAATAATGTATGCTATAAATATGAATGTAACCTGCTGAAGTATTTTAATAAAGTTTCACATGTATCCAATGAAATACCAAGTGCCAATGATTTCTTTCTGAATTCCTGAGTAAACTCTTGAACACTCTGCCCTTTACCTTGCCTCAAATGTTTCCAATCAATAACAACTTGCTGCATGTATCCTAAAGGATAGAATTGTTTCCTAAGAGCTTTTAAAAACTTAG
Source organism: Pinus tabuliformis (assembly GCA_031772625.1). NCBI lineage: Eukaryota > Viridiplantae > Streptophyta > Pinopsida > Pinales > Pinaceae > Pinus > Pinus tabuliformis. Next base: position 790,841,270 of record CM062808.1, read on the forward strand.
ACCATGAAGAGATGACTTTTCGTTTCTGCTTTACATCTATTTGAGTTTTACTTTCCCACTAGATTAAAGTTGTTCCCTGCATTCTAAGTGTAGCTAATTGAATTTTCGTTTTATCGTCAGAAATGTTTTGAATACGACAATACACTTCTAACTACTTAATCCAGTTATCTAGCTTTTCAGGATTCATTTCACCATCATAAATAGGTAGCTCAAATTTTACATCAAGTCTTAAAAGATATGTTTTCTTAGGTTTCTTTTCTATTTCATATTCTACACTGGAAGAAGATGATGATGATGATGATGATGATGATGGAGATGATGGAGGTGAAGTAGGTTTATCAGTATTGCCTTTACCTTTATCCTTCTTTGATGTCTTTGAAGAAGAATCTTCACCTCTTGCCTTCTTATCTTCGTAAAGTTCTCCCAACGTCTGCTGCATATTCAAGAATGTTTGCTAAAACTGTTCATTGCTCATCTTAGTTTTTGGCGTTTGACTTGCATCAGATCATGTCATGGTCAACTTATGAACGACTCTTCACTTTCTAATTTCTTGATCAATATCCTCAAGGATTCCTTCTCCACATTGCAAGTTTGACCTAGTTAACATTCACTGAAAAATTCTACAAACGCAACCTGCTCTGATACCAAATTATATGATCTGAAATGATCATATGTTAAAACTGAAGTAGAATTGATTATGCCAACAATGAAATGAATATTAACTTAAAGTGGTGAAACCGTAGAACTTCCCAAGAAGAAAGACTTTATGACAGAGGAGAAAACATAAGTAAGATGAAAAACATAAGTGAAAATAGAAAATACACAGTGATACTAGACAACAAGATTGATTATGGATTTTGTTCCTGATGGACTACGTCTCTGGGTCTGCTTTCAATATGGGTGACCGCTTTATTAGGATTGAATCTGAGAAGGTCGGCTACATAGAAAATTGACCAAAATAAATGTGCATGCAGGCACTTCTGGTCACTGTCAAAAGAAATAACTCTGAACCAGCTTTCCAACGCCTATCTTTGTTCCCAATTCTGACTCCCGATGCTCCTACAATGAAACCAAAACAGCCTATATCCTCCAGAATTTGCATACAAAACTTAGAAATCACTCTCCTCCTTTTTCATGAGTAAAAGGATGAATTTATAGGCTCAGTAGGTTCATTCGAACTCCTTTGGACTAAACTTGACATGAATGGCTTCTAATTTTGGTCACAAAGGTTCGGTATAGTTACTATTTGCCACCTAGGATTAACATGCATGGTCTTTGAATTAGTTTTAGAACAAACTATAACTAAAAAATGCAAATCGGACTTTGTATTAATGATGGACTGCTGGCGGTTAGATAAAAGCGTGGAGAAGTTAACTACTAGCATGTGAATAGTTAGGGTCTAACCATTGTCAGAAACCTAGTGGCTATCCTTAACAGAGTGGTAATCATGCTACTCAGATGGCACATTCTCCGCTTGATGGTTTCATTCCCTGTGTGGTTTAGTTTCTGCGATTACTGCCCTTGCTATTCACATGTCACAACCTAACACGATTACAATTGTTAGTTGTTGAGGTCTAAACTGCGAACTTTGTCCGGTTAACAAAAAACCTTTGTCTGCTCACATGTGCTCATGCAACCTGGCGGTTACTCCTAGCGGTAATGTAAACTCCGACTGCTACTCCATCGCTCACATGACTACAGTCCCCGCGGTCTTCTCCCCACGCGCTTTCACTGCAGCTAGGACTGTGGGTTGTAATTATAATGTTTTTACAATATATTACATAGGCCGAGAGGATTATAACATAGAGTTGATGTATTTTAATGAATTTTTGAATAATGGGTTTAGGTTTGTAGTTTTAGGTGTCAATAGGTTTCTAATACAATGTTTTGAATACAAGTTTTTCATAACTTGGAACATCAAGTTACCAAAACCATTTTATGACAAATTGTCACTATGTGTCATCAAACCCAACGACCACATCACTGAACGACATGTTACTAACGACCAATGACGACACTCATGAACTGCATGTTGAAGATGAACTGAACGACACTCATGAACTACATGCTGACAATCAACTGAACAAGTGCAACTGATCTGACGAGATCCTCCTAGATCAACGGGAGTATGATTTCTCAAAATTTATTAAAAATAATGGGTCATTTTGCTAAATAAAATTGTATATATAAATGAATTTTGTAAATAATAATGAAGAACTTATTATGGAGAAACTTATTAGAATTGGAATAATCTCAAATCGCTAGGAAATTGGTGGGCGTGGAGCCACTTGGCACGAATCTAATTTTTTAAATTTGTTAAAAGTCAATGCAACTTAACAAACTCTGTAACACATTACAACCCTTGATAAGCATTCAAACTAAGCATATGTTGAGCATATTCCCTTAATTGAGTGGATATTATTATTATTATTATTATTATTATTATTTCATCTAATGATTCACCACCACTATAATATCCTTCTCATATTAAGTAGCATTTAAATGTTTAAAGTAAAATACGATGACTACAACATATCTCTCATATTGAATCAACATTTAAATGTGTACACTCATTTACTTACAATATAGCATTTCCTATTAAACCCTTTTCAACCCAAATATTCATAGTTCTACCTCAATGTAATATACATATTGAAGTAATTTATAAATCATAAAAAATATAGTTATTAATAAAAATATAGCTATAATTTTTAAAACCCCATAATTTATTTAAATGTAAAATTTACTCATATTAAATTTGATAATTCCTTTATTTTTATCCATTTTTAATTATATATATATATATATATATATATATATAAACTTCAAATAAAAGTAGAAAAAATACCATTATAAAGTAAAAAAAAAAAGAAAAAATTAATGTTAAAATGTTTAAAGTAGGTGTTTTGTTAATTAACCTTATTCAACAGTTCTATTATCTTGGAAACTAAAGAAAACCAAGTTCAAACGGAACATATCACTTCAATCGTGTCCATATTTATCCATTTCAAGAAAAGGGTACAATAATGATAAATGTAATGTAACTAACGTCACTTAATAACAGGAGTATACAATGAATGGTGAAAGTGATTTATTAACCAAAAACGTTGTAGTTGGATGATACTACCATTCGATGGAGAAACAACAAGTTTGGTGTCATTTCCGACAAGTGTTCCATTACTCACAACGATGAGAGCAGTGGGAGGCCCAGTGAATCCTCTCCAAAGAATCCTAGAAAGAAGGGGAATATCAATAATGATATTTCACCCCAGACTACAATTATATAGATGCGGCCCACCCATCCAAAAGTTAGAGATTGATGGGTCCCACGGATGGAATGTGATGGGAAATTTGCCTGTCATGAGGTGATTTTCTCATCAAATATGCTTTAAAATTTTGTAAAGTCATCAAGATCTTTATTTGATATTAAGAAATGAGTCAAGAAAGTGTGAAAACCATCAAATTTGATGGGTGAATTTGTTTCGAAATTCCAACCCTGATAGGTGCTACTTGTTGGAAATATTAATGCCAACCACCGCCTTAAACACACTGACAACCACCATGCTTGCCCAGTCAACCACTACACGGTTGCAGTTTTGTTTGTAGGCAAAAGGACTAAACTCAGAACAGAAGTACAATGCGGACCATTCCACAACACATCACAGAAGTTAAGGCATTTAATGATGTTTAGTAAAGTTTAGTAAATAAGTATGGGAAAGCATTCACTCTGCAACTATTTCCCACACTCCACAACACCTACAACTTCAGAAAACCAATTACTATGTAAAATCGCCCATGCTGCTTATTAATTATTTGCTCTGTCATGTATTAATCTCAAATTTGTATGTTGAGATAAATTGGATGTAAAAGTCATTTTGTATGTTGGGCAATTTAGAGAGCGAGAGTATCTGAGGTGGTGAGGAGAAAATAGTGGAGGAAATATTGGTGGGTGCATGAAAACCAATTTTATGGAATTTTACAGAAGTTTACTCCGCAATCCAGTGATGTGTAAATGGCAGTAAGTTTGTTGTGTTTTTCACTTGGAGCTACAATGTCCATTTATCATGGGAATGTAATTTCTTTATGTTTTGACATATAATATAAACTGTGGTTAGTTGCATTATGGAACTAATCCTTCGCAAGTAGATTTACAACAACCTCCTTTTGTTTTACTCTGGTTTTGTTGTGCGTAACATTTATGTTTTAATTAAGTCCCTGTGTGGTTGCGATATCCTAACCACAACCTAAGATTTACCTTGCCACAACTGAAGTTGACTTTGCCTACTTTCCCGCAACCTATTTCTGAGCGAGTTGACTTTTCCCGATTTAAGAGTGTAGACTCTTTTCCTCTGCCTCCCCGTAAATTAATTTTTTTCTAATATGTTATCAGAGCGGGTTAAATATTGTTAGTGTAAAAAAAAATATTTTTACTAACAGTTAAAATTGTTTTGAGGGCAAATTGTTTTTAGCATATTTACCGGTAGGTAGAAGGTTTTTTTTTTAACACTCAAAATTGACAACATTAAGAACAAGCTTGAATAATCCTCAGATACCTAAGTTTAATGGAAAAAATTATGATTATTGGTCTATTACAATGAAGGCTCTGTTTTCATCTCAAGACATTTGGGATTTGGTGCAGAATGGTTTTCCAGAACCAGCGGATGCAGCAGCATACAATGCATTGTCTCAAGCATAAAAAGATTTGTTAAGGGACAAGAGGAAGAAGGATTCAAAATCCCTTTTCTATATTTTCCAAGAAGTTCACGAAAGTATTTTCCCAGGGGTTGCATCAGCAAAGAAGTCCAAGCAAGCATAGGACACCCTCCAAACACCCTACCAAGGGATGGCAAAAGTCAAGACAACAAAACTAAAAATGTTGAGAAGATATTTTGAAACACTTTGTATGAAAGAGTTTGACAATGTAGACTTGTTTTTTACACATGTAATTGGGTTGGTTACGCAAATCAAGCCTCATGGTGAGACACTTGAAGAAAGGAGAATAGTTGAGAAAGTTTTGAGAAGTTTGCTAGCAAGGTTTGATGCCATTGTTGTGGCCATAGAAGAGACAAAGGATCTCTCACAGTTCTCATTGGATGAGCTTCATGCATCACTGATTTCTAATGAACATAGACTGAATATAGCAACAAGCTCCTCATTGGAGCATGCATTCAAGACACAAGTCTCCTTTGGCCAAGGTTGAGGCAGAGGAAGATAATATGCTATAGGAAGAGGAAGAATTCCACACAAAGGTGGAAGAAGCAACCCTTCAAGCTCAAGTGGAAGGGGAAGCAATCAAATTCCAGGTCAATTCCCAAGCCAAAATCAAGCACAAGGTCAAAGGTATGATAAATCTCAAGTTCAATGTCATTATTGTAAGAAGTATGGTCATTATTCAAATGAATGTAGAAAGAAGAAATATGACATTAGTAACAAACCAAGTGTAAATTTCACAAAAGAAAATCAGAACCATAATAGCATGTTTTTAGCTTGTAATGTAGCACAAGAAAAGAAAAGTGATATATGGTATCTAGATTTAGGGTGTGGTAACCACATGTCAGGGAACATAGAAATGTTTTCCAATCTAGATGAAAGTGTGAAATCTGAAGTGACATTAGGGACTGATAGAAAAATCATTATCATGGGCAAAGGAAGAGTTAATATCTTAACAAATAAGGGAGACAAGAAGTACATCTCAGATATTTACTTTGTCCTCGATCTAAAGAATAACCTCATAAGAATTAGACAGCTCATGCAAAAGGGCTACAATGTCTTCCTCAAAAATGATGAGTGTACAATTTTGGATAAGCCTACAAGCAGACAATTGATTGCGAAGGTTCAGATGACAAACAATAGAATGTTCCCCTAAACATAAGATCAGATTTGAAAGAATAAGGTACACAAGCACAGCTATCAATGAACTCACAAGACGATGGAAGAAACGAGGCAGCTGTCACAAAAGTGAAATATCAGACATAGGTCAAAGATGAAAACTGTATATGGCATTTGAGATTTAGACATCTCAACTTTGGAGGTTTGAATTTGTTGCATAGGAAAGGCATGGTGAAGGGATTACCGATCATAGAAAAACCGGACAGCCTATGTGAAGGATGGATCTTGGGAAAGCAACATAGAGAGACATTTCTAGTAGGAAAGTCAGTAAGGGCAAAGGCACCTTTGGAGATTGTCCACTCAAATTTTTGTGGACCAATGTAGACGCCATGAATTGGTGGCAGCTACTATGTATTGACCTTCATAGATGACTACATAAGGAAGACATGGGTCTATCTCCTAAGACAAAAAAGTGAAGTGTTTGAGCACTTTCACCAGTACAAGGCTCTTGTTGAGAACCAATGTGGACACTACATCAAATTCCTTAGGACTGACAGAGGTGGCGAATACATCTCAAATGATTTCCTACATTTTTGTTGGGAACATGGAATTCACAAGCAATTTACAACAAGATATACACCTCAGTAAAATGGTGTGACGGAAAGGAAGAATAGAACCATTATGGATATGGAAAGGAGTATTTTGAAGGAAAAGCATTTTCCAAATGATTATTGGGTTGAAGCTATCACTTGTGTAGCATATATCTTGAATAGATTTCAAACCAAAAGCATCCAGAACATAGTTCCTGAAGATGCATTAAGTGGAAGAAAGCATAGTGTCACTCACATGAGAGTCTTTGGATGTGTGGCATATGCACATGTCCCGGATGAGTTGAGGAAGAAGTTGGATAGTAAGGGGGAGAAATGCATATTTGTTGGATACAATGATGAATCCAATGCATACAAGTTCTACAATCCATCAACCAAGAAAGTCATAATCAATAGAGATGTGTAGTTCATAGAAGAGGAAGCATGGGATGAAAGTTTAGAGAAGACAGTCAATGTGAAAGCATGTATACCACATGAGGAAAAAGATGAATTGACAACAGCAAGCAATTCCTCAACAGTGACTCCCTCTACACCTATTCAAGCACAACAAAGTAGGCAACAATGAACACCATCAACAAATAATAGGACAGTGTCACGCAGTCAAGCAAGTGCTTCTCCAAGCATGACGTACATCGCAACACTAAGTGACATGTCAAGCCCATCTTTAGCAAGCACAAGAAGACAAAATTTCAGAAATCTAAATGAAATTTATGTTCAAGATGAGGTTGATAGCAGCAGTTGTCTGAATTCATTATTTTCTTTGTTTTTTCATGTAGATGACCCAATCCATTTTGAAGATGCACTCAAGGAAGAAAAATGGGTTGCGGCAATGGAGGAAGAAATAGAAGCAATAGAAAAGAATGACACATGGGAGTTAGTGAGACCTATGCAAGGAAAAGAAGTCATTGGAATGAAGTGGGTCTATAAGACCAAGAGAAATCTTGATGGGAAGATTGAAAGGCACAAAGCAAGGCTAGTTGTCAAAGGATACAAGCAGTGACATGGAAGAGATTATTTGGAGATGTTTGCACCAGTCGCGAGGATGGAGACATTACATATAGTTGTGGTGATTGCCGCACAACATAAATGGAAAGTGTATCAAATGGACGTAAAATCAGTGTTCTTGAATGGAGTGCTGAAAGAGGAAGTATATGTTACGCAACTGCTTGGTTATGAGGTAGAAGGCCAAGAAGACAAAGTGTATCGGTTGAGGAAAGCTCTTTATGGGCTGAAGCAAGCACGACGTGCATGGTACAACAGGATATATCCCTACTTGTTCGGCAATGGTTTCGACAAATGTGATGAAGAGCCTACCCTCTACATCAAAGAGAGCAATCATAAGATTCTTATTGTCTTCTTATATGTAGATTATTTGATTTTTATAGTCAGTGGTGATTTCCTCATCACTGATTTCAAACAAGTCATGAAGAATGAATTTGAGATGACTGACTTAGGGTTGTTAAGGTATTTTTTGGGCATAGAAGTGAAGCAAACAGAAAATGGCATTTATATCTCTCAAGAAAAGTATGTAGCAAAATTTTTGGAGAGGTTCAAAATGTAGAATAACAAGCATGCACCAACTCCAACTATCATGGGGTTGAAGTTGAGCAAAGAAGATTGCAGCAACAATGTCAATTCAACTTTATACAAAAGTATGATAGGAAGCTTGATGTATTTGACCACCACTAGGCCGGATATAATGTATGCAGTGAGTTTGGTGTAGAGGTTCATGGAGACACCCAAGGAAACACATTGGCAAGCAGCGAAAAGAATTATAAGATATGTTAATGGGACAAAATAGTATGGAGTTTTGTGCATCGGAACCAATGATTTTAGGCTGGTTGGTTACACTAACAGTGATTGGGTAGGAAGTGTTGATGACAGAAAGAGCATGTCAGGACATGTTTTTCATTTGGGTTCTAGAGTCGTTTCATGGGACTCCAAGAAGCATTCAATAGTGTCATTGTCAACAGCAGAAGCTGAATATGTCACCACAACTGTAGCAGCATGTCAGGAAGTTTGGATGAGAAGGTGATGCAGGAGAATCCGGACATAGCCAGCAATGTGATTATATGTTCACATGTTGTGGCTAGCATGAAGTGAATTTCATCGACCTAAGTGGTCAAATCAATTTTAGTAGAGGGTTGGAACTCTCAAATTTATTTTACTTCAATTATTATAATAATCATAACATTGTATTATTTTTGGAATAGGCAATAAGTTGTTAGGATAGGTGTGTATCAAATCTTGAGAATAGGGATTTAATTGTTGATCTGATAAAAATAGAGATTGAGTCGTCAATTCTGTTATAATAGGATTTGATCCATTAAAGAGAAAAAGGTAATGATAGAATAGGGGAGAGCATGAGAGAGAAAAAAAGAGGGTTTGAGAATGAAAGAAACAGAGGTCAAACAAATTGATCAAGTGATAGGGCCAAGACTCTGTAATTCCTATTTGATTGAATAATCGATTTAAGTGTGGTGTTATGTGTTATTCTAGTGGAGAAAGCTATTGTATTTGTGTATTCGTGTTTAGACGCTAACCAGGTATTTTTCTTTCATTTAAGCATTTTATTGATAATTGCATTTAATTAGCATTAAGGGTTTTATCAAGATTAAGCACTGAACCTTTTTTCGTTATAAAAGTATTTCCTTTAAAGTTTTGTATTGGCAACGTGGGTAGTATTCCAAAGCAGTAAGTGGTATATAACCTAGAAAATAAATGGGAAATGGTATTTTTCCAAATCGTGCGATTAACCTAAGGATGCGACACGTAGCATGGAGAAACCACCTATCTTGCGTGCTCTCGACCTGATATCTATCGTGCTAGTTATCGCGTGATATAGCGGGATATCCGTTGGATCTGGGAAAATGAGATCAATGGCGGAGATTGGTCAGGTGAGGGGAAACCCTAGTAATAAATCCATGTGCATACTCTGATGAAGGTGCCATTCATTTAATCAAGCAAAACATTATTTTGGTTGTGGATTGCTACATCATTTGTCAGTTGTCCACATCATTTGGTAACAGAGCCCGAGGATTAAGTTATGCTACAGCAAAAATACCACCTAGAAGAGGAGATGGCATAGGTTAGGGAAGACCTGTAGCCAATGCAGTTTTGCTAGGAGAAATTTGAAACGTGCATACAAGGATGGAGACAATGGAGACTACTCAAAGGAGAGCACCTAGTGAAGGAGATGCCAGTGCTGCAAAGGAATTTTTTGAGGAAGAAGAAGAGGATGAAAGTGAAGCTTCCAAAGTTCTCAAAATGTTGGCCAAAGCAAGTGGAAGACCAAAGATGGAAATACCTTTGTATGACGGGAACCTCAATGTAGAAGAGTTGGTGGACTGGATAAATTAATTAGACAAGTATTTCGACTATGAGGAGGTTGATGATAAAACGAATGTGAAATTTGCAGTTACTAGATTGAAGGGTCATGCCACTGTTTGGTGGGATGACCTACAAACATCCAGAGAGAGAAAGGGGAAGCCCAAGATCAAGCAATGGGATAAAAGGGTGAGTAAATTGAAAGGTAAATTCATGCCAAAATATTATCAGTTAAATCCTTTTAGACAGTTACAAAACTTGAGGCAAAAAGGAATGACTGTCAAAGAATACACAGAAGAGTTTTATAAGTTGAGCATTAGAGTAGGAAATGTAGGGGATGACGTAGAAAAGGTAGCCAAATACATCAATGGCTTGAGATATGACATAAAGGATGAAATCAGTTTGTTGAGTCTGAAGATTATTGAATATTCCTATCAAGAAGTTTTGAAGGTAGAGGAGAAGATGTTGAGAAAGAAAAGTCAGAGAAATAGAGGAAAAAGTCCAACAAAAGGTAAAGGAACTACCAGATCATGATTCCAACACCCTCAGGGTGAAGCAGGAGGTTTAAGTAGTAGACCTCCACAGAGAGGAGTAGGGAAAAGTTTAGGAACCACCCTAAATTTATATGTATAATAAATGGGCTAATCCCCATGATACATAAGAAAAATGGGAGGCGATTTTATCAATAATATAATATGTATATATAATATTTTAGGTGAATCTGTCACTAGATTATTTTATCTTGTACAGTGATGGAGAATCTTTCACTCAATTATAAAATCTTGTAAGATCTTGGAAAATCTTTGACTGAATAATAAAACATTGTGAAGTCTTGGCGAATGTTTTGTTAAAGTATGAAACCATATATGATAATAAGAAACATACTCATTAACTGTAATATACTAACATACCTGTTTGGAAAAAAGAAACATAATTTTCTCTTCCTACAAAAAATGTTCCAAGTTTCAGTGGTCATGTTTGTCAAGGTTCTTACAATACACTCTTTCATGTCTTTCTATTAGTTTTGATAATATTCCACAACAAAGTTCTTGTAGGTGTTGATATTGGCAACGAGTTTTGTCAAGGTAGGAGAGATTAATCTTTTCTCTGCAACTTTTCTCAAGCTACCACCTTTTTCAAGTTATCAAATTTCTTTCTTATTCCATAGACTGCAACTGCGAGATATAAAAAAAGCCACATCAAGTTTGTTTACCCCAACACGCAAACAAGTAGCAAGCCCCAACTATATTATACAAGAAAGTATTAGGTATCCCAAAGGCTTGAAGGGGATTTAATTGAAAGAAGTGACCATTGTGAGAATCATTCCAATCGATATATGAATATATAAATGTCGATTTATTATTATTTTAATTGGAAATATTTAATTAAATAATAAAATTTAATTACGTCTCTCCCAATCTAAATTGCTTATTAACATAATTCATTACCCTCATAGGTCTCGCATTTTTTTAATAGCGTTGTAACATGTAGATTAATTTCCTTTTTGGTGAACAATCTCCACCTTTTATGAAAATATGGTGTAGTGGCTCCAACCCCTACAGATCATTAGGACAAACTAAGAATAGTACAGAAGATGAAAGGTTGTACAAACCAGCTTATTTTTCTAAATAATAATCCAAAACCAATACCTAAATTTTTTCATGAAGATATCATATTGAGAATGTTCGAAAAATGGTGCGAAATCTTTTGTGAGGGTGATGTGGAAAGAGTGATAAGGTTTCATTGTTTTGAATTTTTTTTTGTTAAATCACAAAAAGTTAAAAACCAATATTAATGGAGATATTGGTATTTTTTACTAAGTTTTGTGAAGTGACTAAATGTAGCTTTAACCATTCACCTTAAGATGTTTTTACAATATAATTTCCAAAATCTATTTAATATCTTCATTATCATAAAAACCAACCTATATCCATCATAACTCCACATCTACCACTCTTAGGGGGATGAAATCTGTTTATCCCTCTGAGCACTTGGTAGACCTAGAATTAAGATGGATCTAAGATGATAGAATTTCCCCTTTAAATAGTCTATGCTCACATGAATACCATGGTATTACCATAGGTCAATACCATGGGTTATCATAAACCAGGAGCTTAAAAATTACTATTAGTAATTTATAAAAATTAATAAAATTAATAATTTATTTTTATTTTATTTTTTATTTTAACCAAGTTAAAATGTTTAACATGCATTAAATTACAACATCCATTTTTACTCTTGATCCACCAAGCCCGGAGAGGGATAAAATATTTCACTCTATGCTAGTTTGCATATCACGATATTTGATCCCTCTTGGGGCTTAGTAGATCCAAAGTAAAGATGGATCTATACTGGTTTAATTCCCCCATTTAAATAGACGACATTCCATATGAATACTATGGGTCAATACCATGTGCCATTTTTATTTTTATTAATACTAATATTAGGGTTATTAATGTTTTTTTTGCATGGTATTAATAATAATCTAGCCCATGGTATTTGGCCCATAATATCTTGCCCATAGGTTTCACCTAAATATAACGCATTTTTTGAGTGTTCGTAAATATAAGGTGACTTATGGAGTAAATATAAAAAAAATGTTTATTTGTTTACCATACCTCTGGTTTATTTATATTTTTATTAATTTACCATACCTCTTTTACAAATATGGTATTTGGCCCATAGGATTCACTTAAATAAAACCTCTTTTTTGAGCCTTCATAAATAGAAAAAGGGTTACAGACTAAATATAAAAAGAGGTTTTATTTACTTACCATATGTCTAGTTTATTTATATTTTTATTTATTTACCATACCTTTTGAGTAAGTATAAAAATATGTTTTATTTATTTACCATACCTCCAATTTATTTATATTTTTAATTGCTTACACCCTTGCATGTATATAAGGTGACTTATGGGGTAAATATAAAAAAATGTTTTATTTATTTACCATACCTATTTTATAAATATGGTATTTGGCCCATAGGATTCACTTAAATAAAAACCTATTCTTGAAAATTAGGGCGAATGGAAGGTTGTAACTCCTAATTTCAAGGGCTAAATTTACCTTTTTTAACCTCTCCCTTAAAATAAGGTGGGATATTTGAGGCGATTTGTAAAAATGTACTATGATACAAAATATTCGCCCACTAAAAGTTTAAAACCCCTTAATTTCGCCTAAGGGAAAACATTCGCCCCTAAAATTTTCCATGGAGAGGAGACTTTGGTAGAGGGACATTTTCATCCAGAGGAAGAGGCAGACGAAGAGAAATTCGGTATTACACATGCGAGGAATGGGGACATGGATCATGGGACTATCCTCATAATAAAGCAACAAATCAATGGAATGTGAATGTGGCTGAGGCAAAGGAAGAAAATCCTGAAATTGCAAGTAAGGAAGAATCGCCCGAAGTAGGAGAATCCTTGTTATTGAAAAGGGTGTTGGTTAAAGTAGAAAAGGAAATAGTAGAACCAGCCCAGAGAAAGAATCTATTCAAAACTACATGAAATTCCAAAGGAAAATGTTGTAAAGTGATAATTGACAGTGGAAGCACTGATAACCTTGTTTCTACAGAAATGGTGGACAAGTTAGGAATAGTGAAAATAGTACACCCTACTCCTTACAAAGTATCATGGCTGCAAAAAGGACATCATCTTATTGTGACAGAACAATGCAAGGTAGAAATCTAGATTGGTACTTATAAAGATGTGATATTATGTGATGTAATGCCGATGGATGTATGTCATATATTACTGGGAAGACCTTGGCAGTTTGATTGGAAAGCTATGCATGATGGGAGAAGAAACACTTACACTCTAGAGAAGGATGGAAATAAACACACACTGCTACCATTAAAGGATGAAGCAGGCAAAGGAGTGCCTAGAAACAATGTTATGCTGATAAGTGGGAAATAATTACTGCAAGAAGTCAAGAAGGATGAAAAGATACATTTTGTTGTCATAAGGAGACCTAAGGTAATTTTGACTTCCACAAACTTAGATGATTTATCTGAAGAAATCAAAACTCTGTTGAATGTTTTTGCTGATATTATTGTGGATGAGTTGCCAATGCATTACCACCAATCAGGAGTATTAGTCATCATATTGATCTAATAACCCGAGCAAGTTTGCCAAATAAAGCAGCATACAGGTTAACTCCTCAAGAAAATGCAGAAGTTGGGAGACAAGTGCAGGAACTGATGGATAAGGGATTAATCAGAGAAAGCCTTAGTCCATGTGATGTACCAACTGTACTCAGTCCAAAGAAAGGTGTTGAATGGCGCATGTGTACTGATAACAGAGCCATAAACAAGATTACTATCAAGTATATATTTCCTTTTCCACGCATGGATGATTTGATGGATTGTTTAAGTGGGTCAAAGTACTTTACTAAAATAGATGTGAAGAGTGGATACCATCAAATTAGGATTAGAGAAGGAGATGAAAGGAATACTACATTTAAAACAAATAGTGGGTTGTATGAGTGGTTAATGATACCTTTTGGATTCACTAATTCACCTAGTACATTCATGAGATTGATGAATGAAGTCCTGAAGGAATATGCAGGCAAGTTTGTCATTGTTTACCTTGATGATATTCTAGTTTTCATTCGAAGCAAAGAGGAACATATGGAACATCTTATGTTGGCTCTGAGAACTTTACAGAAAGAGAAACTTCTAGTAAATCTGAAGAAATGCAGTTTTATGAAAGAAGAGCTAATCTATTTGGGGTTTGTAGTATCTAAAGAAGGTCTAAAAATGGATCTAGAGAAAGTCCAAGCAATTTGGAACTGACCAACTCAAAGAAACATATTTGAGGTAAGAAGCTTCCATGGTCGTGCACCGATTATTGAAACAATCGAAGAGACTAATCAACCATTCAAGTGGACAGAAGCAGAAGATTGAAATTTTAAGTTGCTGAAGAAGAAAATTACAGAAAAGCCAGTTTTAGTTTTGCTTGATTTTGGAAACGTTTTTGCAATTGGAGGAGTTTTAAGTCAGGAACAAGAGACCAATAGCATACTTTAGTGACAAACTAAATGAAGCTAATAAGAAATATTCCTCTTATGACAAAGAATTTTATGTTATTGTGCAAGCTTTAAAAAAATGGAGACAATATTTGCTACCAAAGGAGTTTGTATTGTATTCTGACAATCAAACATTACAGTTCATAAACAACCAACCAAAATTAAACCAGAAGCATGCCAAGTGGGTAGAGTTTTTACAGAGTATTACTTTTATGATTAAACATACAAGTGGTAAATTGAATAAAGTTGTTGATGCTCTGATTAGGGTAAATTTCATTGTGCAATAATTAAGAGTTGGTGTTGTGGGATTTGACGAAATGGTTGATATGTATAAATATGATGTAGAATTTAAAGATATTTATGTAGTTGTACAAAATCCAGCAGCTCATAATAGAAGCCAGTGGTTGGATTATCTTATCAAGGAGAAACACAATGGAGGGTTATCTAGACACTTTGGACAAGACAAAACCTTTGCTCATGTAAATGCTTTTTACGACTCGCCAAAGATGCAAACTGATGTTAAAAAATTTGTTGAGAGGTGCAGGATCTATCATCATGCTAAGCAGAGAAGCCAAAATATAGGATTATATCAGCCATTACCAATACCAGACTGATCATGAGATGAAGTTAACATGGATTTTGTTTTGGGATTACCTAAAACTCAAAGAGGAAATGATTCCATTTATGTTGTGGTAGATAGATTTTCTAAAATGGCACATTTCATTACATGCTAAAAGACTAGTGATGCAACACATTTTTCTAATCTATTTTTTTGAGAAGTTGTAAGATTACATGGATTGCCTATAACTATTGTGTCTGATAGGGATACAAAGTTTGTTGGGCATTTCTGGAGAAATATTTGGAAGAAAATAGGTGCCAACCTTAGTTTCAATTCAACATATCATCCTCAAATATATGGGCAGACCAAGGTAGTAAACAAAAGCCTAAGAAACATATTGAGGATTTTAGTGTATAAAAATCCTAAGCAGTGGGATTTAACACTTTCTCAGGCTGATTTTGCTTATAATGATACTCCAAACCAGAGTAGTGGGATGAGTTCATTCTAGATTATTTTTGGGATGAATCCAAGAGGTTTGTATGAGCTTGGAAATTTGGCCAAACAGGAGAAAAAAAGTGCAAATGCTGAAGATTTTGCAGAGCAGATGCAGAGACTACAGGAAGATGTCAAAGACAGATTGCAAGAAAGAAATTGAAAATAAAAACAGAGAGTTGATATGAAGAGGAGAGAAAAAGAATTCTAAGTGGGTGATCTAATGATGGTATACTTGAGGAAAGAAAGGTTTCCTATTGGGATTTACAATAAAATAAAGATCAAAAGGATAGGGCGATGTAGAATTGTGAGAAAGTTTTCAACCAATGCTTATAAAATTGAATTGCCAGAAGGGGTTGGAATATCACCTATCTTCAATGTTGCAGATTTGTATACATACAAGGAGAAAGAGTCAGAGCTATAGAATGAACATGCAGAAGATGAATTTCTTACTTTAAATTGGGAAGAACAAATGCCAAAGACAGTCAAGAAAGAGGTGAAAGCTATTCTAGAGAAAAGAGTGTCCAAAGGAACTAGAGGACACGTTTATTTTCAGAGTCTAGTCAAACGTAAGGGACCGCCAATGGAGGATGCCAGTTGGTTAACAACAATAGAATTACAAAAGTATGGAATAAATCATGAAATTTTGATGAATTATTCTTTTCTTCCTCAAGAGTTTGATGCAGGAGCATCCGGACTTAGCCAACAATGTGATTGTATGTTCACGTGTTGTGGCTAACATGAAGTGAATTTCATCGACCTAAGTGGTCAAAATGATTTTAGTAGAGAGGGTTGGATTTCTCGAATATGTTTTACTTCAATTATTGTAATAATCAGAACATTGTATTATTTTTTTTAATAGGCGATAAGTTGTTAGGATAGGTGTGTATCAAAGCCTGAGAGTAGGGATCTAATTGTTGAGCTGATAAAAATAGAGATTGAGTTGTCGACGCAGTTAGAATAGGATTTGATCCATTAAAGAGAAAAATGTAATGATAGAGTAGGGGAGAGTATGAGAGAGAAAAAAAGAGGGTTTGAGGATGAAATGAACAGAGGTCAGAAAAATTGATCAAGTGAGAGGACCAAGACTCTGTAATTCCTATTTGATTGAATAATCAATTTAAGTGTGGTGTTACGTGTTATTCTAGTGCATAAATTTCTTGTATTTTTGTATTTGTGTTTAGACCCTAACCAGGTATTTTTCTTTCATTTATGCACTTTATTGATAATTGCAGTTAATTAGCATTAAGGGTTTTATTTCAAGATTAAGCGCTAAACCCTTTTTTGTTATAAAAGTATTTCCTTCAACGTTTCGTATTGGGAACATGGGCAATATTACAAAGCAGTAAGTGGTATATCACGTGGAAAAGAAATGGGAAATGGTATTTTTCCAAATTGTGTGATTAACCTAAGGAAGCAATATGTAGCACAAAGAAACCACCTATCTTATGTGCTCTCAACTTGATACCTATCGTGCTAGTTATCATGCGATATAGCACGATATCCGTTGGAAATGGGTAAACGAGATCAATGACAGAGATTGGTCAGGTGAGCGGAAACCCTAGTAAGAAATCTGGGCGCATACTCTGATTGACATGTCATTCATTTATTCAAGTAAAACATTATTTTGGTTGTGGATTGCTACATTATTTGTTGGCTGTTCATAACAGAAGGATGTTGAGGGATCTTCGCCACAACCAAGAGGGAACAACAACTATTTTTAGGGACAACACATTCACAATTGCATTATCAAAGAATTCAGTTTTTCACAAGAGGACCATGCATATTGATGTAAAATATCATTTTATCAAAGACTTGATTAACAATGATGAAACTGTGTTGTAGCACTATAGGTCACAAGAACAATTTGATGATATTTTCTTAAAACCATTGGCACATGAAAGTTTTTTTTATCTTAGAGACTTTTTGGGAATTGATAATGGTGGCAGTTGTTATTAAGGGGGAGTGTTGGAAATATTAATCCCAACCACTGCCTTAAACAAACTGACAAACAACATGCTTGCCCAGTCAACCACAACACGATTGCGGTTTTGTTTGTAGGTGAAAGGACTGAAGTCAGAACAAAAGTACAGTGCGGACCATTCTGCAACACATCACAGAAGTTAAGGCATTTAATGAAGTTTAATAAATAAGTATGGGAAAACATTCACTCTGTAACTATTGCCCACACTCCACAACACCTGCGAGTTCAGAAAATCAATTACTATGTAAAATCGCCCATGTTGCTTATTAATTATTTTCTCTGTCATGTATTAATGTCAAATTTATATGTTGAGATAAATATGGATGTAAAAGATATTTTGTATGTTGGGCAAGGTAGAGAGCGAGTCTTTGAGCTAGTGAGGAGAAAATCGTGGGGGAAATATTGGTGGGTGCATGAAAAGCACTTTTATGGAGATTTACAGAAGTTTAGTCCGCAACCCAGTGATGCATAAATCGTAGTAAGTTTGTTGTGTTTTTCACTTGGAGCTGTAGCCTCCTTTTATCACGCGAATGTAATTTCTTTATGTTTTGACATATAATATAAAGTGTGGCTAGTTGCGTTATGAAATTAATCCTTCGCAAGTAGATTTACGTCAACATCCTTTTGTTTTACTCTATTTTTGTTGTGTGTAATATTTATGTTTTAATTAAGTCCCTGCGTGGTTGTGATATCCTCACTGCAACCTAAGATTTACCTTGCCGCAACTAAAGTTGACTTTGCCTACTTTACCGCAACCTCTTTCTGAGCCAGTTGACTTTGCCCAATTTGAGAGTGCAGACTCCTCTCCTCTGCCTCCCTGTAAATTAATTTTTTTCCAATGCTATTGTCATCCATGGAGTAACAGTGTTACTGTTGTCATTTCTTTTAAGCATTTCACTCCTGAAGTCCCAATCAGAGATGGAATTTGATATGTAAAATGTGATTTTCTCAATAATTTTTTTTTAAATTTGATTAATGTTTTACATACTATACCAGTAACCTCAAACTGTTAATGTGATAGAATTATTCCAATAAAATAAATAAATTACTAAACATAATTAAAAAGCACACAGTCTGTCATATATATATATATATATATGAATTAAAAATTTCAAAAAAAAATTGCCGAATTTACTAGGTGACATCTCTAGGTGGGCATCTTTTCACCCCATAAGACAATCAGATAGCTGTAGCCCATTGATTCAATCCAGTCGGAAATGTAGAGGAAGCCAATGCTAGGGACAATGAACTCACCCCTCGTCACGTGTCCACCACCATATTAGGCAGCCTGTGGGTGTCACAGAGGAGACCCTACTTCCAGGTAGTTCTCGAACTGTTTCTTGGTCTTCAGAATGGAAGCCTTTGATGGCCATGGTGGGTGTGTACAGCTTGATGTTACACTTCAGCTACTAAATCGACTACTTCTCCCTCTTTTTGAAAGCCTTCGACTCCCTTGCACAACGTCAGCCGTGAGATGTCAGCCTGCGCCGCTAATGGGGCTGCGGACATTATGGCTACGAGAGCTAGAGTAGTGGATATGTTATCGAAGGAATTCAACTTCTCGCTCTTGTTCTTCCCCTCTTGATCTCCTTCCAAGGTGCATCCTACTGTTTAGGGATTTGCCGTAGGTTAGTTAAATGCGGACGTGGTAAGACACGGGTAAAAAAAAAGAAACATTTTGGAAATTTCTTGGATCATTGAAAGGAACTTTTCACATGGATTCTTCAAGTTGGCATGTACTAGTCACCACTGCTTTTGTCTTAGCTATAAAAGAATCATCACTCTTTCGAAATGACGGCATAAAAGTGACGATAGAAAGTGCAGTGAAATGGACAGGACAACTGGTAGATGTGGATACTTTGTGAGAGGTTAAATTTAAATTTATTAAATTGAAAACAAAACGGTATATTAATAAAAATAATGTGGGAGTTTAAATCATTACATTTATTCATTAGTACAACCGCGTTAAAGATATTAATGTGGTTGCTATAGCCTAAGGTTTTATTTGTATTTACTACATATAAACTATTGATAAATATATAATAGTAAAAATAATGGGATAAATTTTTAGGATGAAATCGTGTAGAGGATTTTATATCTTTTCCAATGTTTTTGGTGGACTCTCCACCCATCATCATGGACGCAAAATTTGAATTCAAATTCTGAGATGATGGAAAAGATATAAAATCCTTTACACAGTTTCATCTAGGAAATTCTCCCAGTATAAATAACTGTGAAAGCATACAATCTCTCAATAAAAATAATATTAAAAATAATATTAGTAATAATATTAATAATAAAAATAATATAATTAAAAATATTAATATAATAAATAATAGGAAAATTAAATTTTTAGTAAATAATTAAATAATAATAATAATTTAAATAATAATAAATTATTAAATAATTAATAATATTGAATAATTGATTTTGATATTGAAACAACCTTTGTCATAATGCAATGTTGGATAATGGTTGACCATGGTTGATCTCCATATTGAGACAATCTTTGTTATAATGCGACGTTGGACCATGGTTGATCATGGATGACCATCGTTGCGACAATGCGACGTTGGAGTAGGAGACAATATTTGTCATAATGTGACCATATTATAAATCCTAAAATAAACATGATTGACCATGGTTGATGACGATTGATTTTCATATTGGCAAAATATTTGTCACAATGTGAAGTTGGACTATGGTTGGCCATGATTGATTTTCATATTGAAACAAGCTTTGTCACAATGCAATGTTGGACCAAGGTTGACCATGGTTATGAAAATGTGATGTTGGAATAAGAGACAATCTTTGTCATACTGTGACCATGGCTATTGACCATGACTAACCATGGTTATTGACCACAGTTGCGACAACCTTTGTCACAATGCGACGTTGGAACTTGGTTGACCATGGTTTCTTTTCATGTTGAGACAATCCTTGTCATAATGCGACATTGGTTGATTTTCATATTGAGAAATTTTTTGTCACATGTGACGTTGGACCATGGTTGGCCATGATTATAAACTAATGGATTTATATTAGACCCAAATATTGATATTATAAACCCTATGAATAATATTATACTTCAAAAATATGAACCCTTAGATTAATAAACCCAAGAGATTGATATTATAAATCCAAGAGAATAATATTAAACATAAGGGGTAAATATTATAAACCCAAGGTATAAAAACTCTAAAATAAACATGGTTGATGATGGTTGATTTTGATATTCACAAAATATTTGTTAGAATACAACGTTGGACTATGGTTAACCATTATTGGTTTTCATATTGAGACAAGCTTTGTCACAATGCGACGTTGGACAATAACTGACCATCTTTGACCATGGTTGATCTTCATATTGAGACAATCTTTGTCACAATGCGACGTTGGACCATGGTTGACCATGGATGACCATGGCTATGAAAAGTTGATGTTGGACCAAGAGACAACCTTTGTCATAATGTGACTGTGGTTATTGACCATGAATGACCATGATTGACCATGATTAACTGTGGTTGACCATGGTTGAGACAACCTTTGTCACAATGTGACATTGGAACATGGTTGACCATGGTTGATTTTCATATTGAGACAATCTTTGTCACAATGCGACATTGGTTGAGTTTTATATTGAGAAAATCTTTGTCACAATGTGATGTTGGACCATGGTTGACCATGATTAATAACCCAATGGATTTATATTAAACCCAAAGATTAATATTATAAACCTTATGAATAATATTATACCTCAGAAATATAAACCCTTATATTAATAAACCGAAGTGATTGATATTATAAACACGAGGGATAAATATTATAAAACCAAGATATAAAATCCCTATGATAAAATATTATAAACCTTAAAATAAACATGATTGACCATGGTTAGTTTTCATATTGAGATAATCTTTGGCATATTGTGACATTGTACCATTTATTTATCATGGATAACCATTATTATAAATCTGAGAGATTTATATTAAACCCTAGGATTAATATTATAAATGATATGAATAATATTATATGCTAGGAATATGAACCCTTAGATTAATAAACCCAAGGGATTGATATTATAAAGTCAAGGGAATAATAAACCCAAGGGATTAATTCTAAAACCAAGGGATTAATATTATAAACAAAAGGCATATAAGCCCTAAGATAAATATTATAAACCCTAAAATAAACATGATCGACCATGGTTGACGATGATTGATTTTCATATTGATAAAATATTTGTCACAATGCGACGTTCAACTATGGTTAACCATTATTGATGTTCATATTGAGACAACATTTGTCACAATGCGATGTTGGAGTATAGTTGACCATGATTGATTTTCATATTGAGACAACCTTTGTCACAATGCGACATGTTGGACCATAGTTATGAAAATGTGATTTTGGGCCAAGAGACATTCTTTGTCATAATGTGGTCATGGTTATTGACCATGGTTGACCATGATTGACTATGATTAACTATTCTTGACCATGGTTGACCATGATTGACCATGATTAACCATGGTTGACTATGGTTGAGAGAACTTTGTCACAATGCAACATTGTAACATGGTTGACCATGGTTAATTTTCATATTGAGAGAATCCTTGTCGCAATGCTACATTGGTTAATTTTCATATTGATAAAATCTTTGTCATGATGTGACGTTGATGTCGGACCATGGTTGGCCAGGATATTCTCTTCCATGATTATGCACTTATTAGATATTATTGATCAAGTTTATTTATTATTCTAGTTTTAACATTTTTTTAATTAATTAATTTAATTAAAAGAATAAAAAATATATAACTGCTTTGGAGATAAATCTCAGGAATTTATTTGTGTATAAAACTATGAAAATTCTAGAATATTTCACGGACGTTAAATCCTTATCGTCCACCTAGTAATTATTGTTAAGAATTCATAACTGGGTAATGTGGACCTCCAAGCGACCAACTGTGTGTGAGAACATGGGCATGGGTGCCTTGATCTTCGTCAACACTACTTTGGAGATAAATCTCAAGCATTTATTTGTGTATAATACTATGAAAATTCTAGAATATTTCACGGAGGTTAAATCCTTACTATCCACCTAGTAATTATTGTTAAGAATTCATAACTAGTTAATGTGGACCTCCAAGTGACCAACTGTGTGTGAGAACATGGACATGGGACATGGATGCCTTGATATTCATTAGCACTATTGCATTTATGAATTTGGGGTTGATTTCTTCTTATGTTTTTTTCTTTTTATTTCTGTTTTAGGTAGATGTTGTATGTTGGTTGGTGTTCAAATCTTATGTTTTTTTTAGCTCATACATGCAAATGGATATTATCCATGATGAAATGTTTATCAACAGTTGTAGTAATTACAGAGTTTGTTATATTTGTATGTTGATTGGTGTTCAAATCTTATGTGCTATTTAGCTCATATATGGAAATGGATATTATCCACAGTGAAGTGTTTATCAACAGTTGTAGTAATTACAGAGTTTGTTAGGTTAAATTGCCACTATTCATCCACGATGAAATGTTTATGTTGTAGTAATTATAGAGTTTCTTAGGTTAAATTGTTATTGTTCATCCACAATGAAATGTTTATAAACTATTGTAGTAATTACAGAGTTTGTTAGGTTAAATTGTCACTATTCACATGGTACCCATGGTGAAATGTTTAACAATGGTTGTAGTAATTACAGAGTTTGTTAGGTTATCCAAGGTAAAAGTTACTGAGTTTGTTAGGTTAAATTGTCACTGCTCATCCATGGTGAAATGTTTATGTTGTAGTAATTATAGAGCTTGTTAGCTTAAATTGTTACTGTTCATCCACGATGAAATGTTTGTGAACGGTTGTAGTAATTACAGAGTTTTTTATGTTAATTTGTCACTATTCACATCGTATCCATGGTGAAATGTTTATCAACGATTGTAGTAATTTCAGACTTTGTTAGATTATCCATGATGAAATGTTTATCAACTATTGTAGTAATTACAGAGTTTGTTAGGTTAAATTGTCACTATTCACATGGTATCCATGGTGATAATATCAACAGTTGTAGTAATTAAAGAGTTTGTTAGATTAAATTGTCACCGTTCACATTTAAAGAGTTTGTTAGATTAAATTGTCACTGTTCACATGGTATCCACAGTGAATTGTTTATCAAACGTTGTAGTAATTGCAGAGTTTGTTAGGTTAAATTTTCACTGTTCACATGGTATCCACAATGAAATGTTTATCATTGGTTGTAGTAATTACGAATTTTGTTAGTTTGTTAAGTTAAAATGTCACTGCTCATCCACGATGAAATGTTTATCAACAGTTGTAGTAATTACAGAGTTTCTTAGGTTAAATTGTCACTGTTCACATGATTCATCCACGGTGAAATGTTTATCAAAGGTTGTAATAATTACAGAGTTTCTTAGGTTAAATTGTCACTGTTCACATGGTTCATCCAGGATGAAATGCTTATCAACATCAAGGATTGTAGTAATTGCAAAGTTTGTTAGGTTGACTTGTCGTTGTTCACATGGTATCCAAATTCGGTTGTAGTAATAGGTGGTATCCACGGTGAAATGTTTATCAAAGGTTGTAGTAATTACAGAGTTTGTTAGGTTAAATTTTCACTATTCACATGGTATCCACGATGAAATGTTTATGAATAGTTGTAGTAATAGTTGGTATCCATGGTGAAATGTTTATCAAAGGTTGTAGTAATTATAAAGTTTGTTAGGTTAAATTCTCACTGTTCACATGGTATCCACGGTGAAATGTTTATCATTGGTTGTAGTAATTACAAAGTTTGTTAGTTTGTTATGTTAAATTGACATTGTTCATCCACAGTGAAATATTTATCAATGGTTTTAGTAATTACAGAGTTTGTTAGGTTAAGTTGTCATTGTTCACATGGTTCATCCAAGGTTGTTTATCAACAGTTGTAGTAACGACAAAGTTTGTTAGGGTTTGTTAGTTTGTTAGGTGAAATTGTCATTGTTCATCCATGGTGAAATGTTTAGCAATGGTTTTAGTAATTACAGAGTTTGTTAGGTTAAATTGCCATTGTTCACATGGTTCATCCACGGTGAAATGTTTACCAATGGTTGTAGTAATTACAGAGTTTGTTAGGTTAAATTGTCACTTTTCACATGGTATCCACGGTGAAATGTTTATCAAGGTTGTAGTAATTACAAAGTTTGTTAGATTAAATTGTCACTGTTCACATTGTATCCACGGTGAAATTTTTATAATTGGTTGTAGTAATTACAAGGTTTGTTGGTTTGTTAGGTTAAATTTTCATTGTTCATCCACAGTTTAGTTGTAGTAGTTACATATTTTGTTAGGTTAAATTATCACTTTTCACATGGTTCTTCCATGGTGAAATGTTTATCAACAGTTATAGTAATTACAAAGTTTGTTAGGTTAAATTGTCACTGTTCACATGGTATCCACGGTGAAATGTTTATCAATGAATAGGTTAAATTGTCACTGTTATTTTTATCAATGGTTGCAATAATTACAGAGTTGGTTATGTTAAATTGTCACATTTACGAATGGTTGTAGTAATTACAGAGTCTGTTAGGTTAAATTGTCATTGTTCACATGGTATCCACGGTGAAATGTTTCTCAACGGTTGTAGTAATTACATGGTTTGTTAGGTTAAATTGTCATCGTTCACATGGTTCATCCTTAAATTGTCACTGTTCACATGGTTCATCAACGGTGAAATGTTTATCAACGATTATAGTAATTACAAAGTTTGTTACGTTAAATTGTCATTGTTCACATGTTCACATGGTATCCTCTGTGAAATGTTAATGAACGATTGTAGTAATTACAAAGTTTGTTACGTTAAATTGTCACTGTTCACATGGTATCCACAGTTAAATGTTTATGAATGATTGTAGGAATTACAAAGTTCATTACGCTAAATTATCATTGTTCGCATGGTATCCACAATGAAATGTTTATGAACAATTGTACTAATTACAAAGTTTGTTATGTTAAATTATCATTGTTCACATTCTATCCACAGTAAAAATTTTATGAACGGTTGTAGTAATAGGTTAAATTGCCATTGTGAAATGTTTCACATGATGCATCAACGGTAAAATGTTTATCAATGATTGTAGTAATTACAATTTTTTTTAGGTTAAATTGTCACTGTTCACATGGTATCCACAGTGAAATGCTTATGAATGGTTGTAGTAATAGGTTAAATTGCCACAGTGAAATGTTTATCAATGGTTGTTGTAATTACAAAGTTTTTTAGGTTAAATTGTCACTATTCACATGGTTGTAGTAGTAGGTTAAATTGTCACTGTTCACATGGTATCCATGGTATCCACGGTGAAATGTTTATGAACAATTGTAGTAATTGAAATCTTTATCAACGATTGTAGTAATTACAAAGTTTGTTAAGTTAAATTTGTAGTAATTACAAAGTTTATTAGATTAAATTGTCACTGTTCACATGGTTGTAGTAATAGGTTAACAGTTTGTTAGGTTAAATTGTCATTGTTCACATGGTTGTAGTAATAGGAGGTTAAATTGTCACTGTTCACATGGTTGTAGTAATAGGTTAAATTGTCACTCTTCACATGGTATCCACATTGTTAGGTTAAATTGTCACTCTTCACATGGTATCCACAATGAAATGTTTATCAAAAGTAATTACAGAGTTTATTAGGTTAAATTCTCACTGTTCACATGTTATCCACAATGAAATGTTTAAAAAAAGTAATTACAGAGTTTGTTAGGTTGTAGTAATAGGTTAGATTGTCATTGTTCACATGTTATCGACATTATTAGGTTAAATTGTCACATGGTATCCACAGTGCAATGTTTATCAAAAGTAATTATAGAGTTTGTTAGGTTAAATTGTTATTGTTCACATGGTATCCACAGTGAAATGTTTATCAAAAGTAATTACAGAGTTTGTTAGGTTAAATTCAAAAGTAATTACAAAATTTGTTAAGTTAAATTGTCATTGTTCACATGATATCCATAGTGAAATGTTTATCAAAAGTAATTACAGAGTTTGTTAGGTTAAATTGTCACTGTTCACATGGTATCCACATTGTTAGGTTATATTGTCACATGGTATCCACAATGAAATGGTTATCAAAAGTAATTACAGAGCTTGTTAGGTTAAATTGTCACTATTCACATTTTTCCACAATGAAATGTTTATCAAAAGTCATTAAGAGTTTTTTAGGTTAAATTGTAATGGTTCACATGGAGTTTGTTAGGTGAAATTATGACTGCTCACATGGTATCCATATCCAGAGTGAAATGTTTATCAAAAGTAATTATAGAGTTTGTTAGGTTAAATTTTCATTGTTCACAGTTTGTTACGTTAGATTGTCGTGGTTCACATGGAGTTTGTTAGGGTTAAATGATTTTGTAAGGATTAAATTGTCACAGTTCACATGGAGTTTCTTAGGTTAAATCGTCGTTGTGCACATGTTATCATGGTATCCACCTTATTAAGTAATTACAGAGTTTGTTAGGTTAATTTTTTAGGTTAAATTGTCACTGTTCACAGTTTGTTAGAGGTCAAATTACCGCGGTTCAAATGGAGTTCGTTAGGGTTAAATTGTCAAGGTTCACATGGAGTTTGTTAGGTTAAATTGTCATTGTGCACATGGTATCATGGTATCCACCTTATTATCGACCATAAACATTATCAGGTTGACGAAATTGTTCCGCGGTGAAATGTTTATCAACAGTTGTAGTAATTACAGAGTTTGTTAGGTTAAATTGTCATTGTTCACATGGAGTTTGTTAGGTTAGATTGTCACTACTCATATGGTATCCACCTTATTGTGGACCATAAAATTGTTAGGTTGATGAAATTGTTAGGTTTCACTATTCACATGGTATCCACCTTATTGTGGACCATAAAATACACATTATATCCACCTTATTCTGGACCATAAAATTGTTGTTAGGTTAAATTGTTAAGTTGACGAAAATGTGTAACAAGAAATTCTTGATCATATAATTTGTATAAGCGAACGAATCAAAATAAATTATATATAAATTTTCGAAAATATGATATTCATTAAAAAAAAATGAAATTTATTTTTTTTAATAATTTTTTATTAAAAATAGAAAGTTAAATTTATTATTCTTAAATATATTTAAAATGTAATTTCATATATATATATAATTTTAATAATTTTAAATATAAAAATTTTAATCCATTATATCGCTAAAGTTATCCTAACCCCCCTTACGTGAGGCCTATTCATCTATATTATCTAATTCAATATTTTACATATCTTAATAAAAAGTTTCGTAATGTTATTCTTTATTGGTAAACCATTTTAATAGTAAAAATAAATTGAAATTTACAAAAACAAAATATATTAGACTATTATTCTATTCTAGTCTGACTTATATTATTTTAAATGAAAATACCTACTAATTTTAATAATAATGAAAAAGAATATGAAAAAGAATATATATATATATATAAGGAAATTGTACTTCGTTTTCCGTATATCCTTTTTCACTATTTTTTTCCTCTCAACCCGATAAATACTTCCCGGTCCATCTTTATATTTTCTCCTAAAACGACATACATATGATATTCATGGTACATGAGGCATAATCACTTGTGCATCTCAAAATGGGAATGCAATCTCAAATTTTAGATCCCCGGAGGAAAACATTTTTATTACACTTTAATAAATGATATTGCATGTGCATTGTTTCAGGGTTCCTCGAAATGCATTCCCTACATTATTACCTACATTAATTTTATTACATTATTATTCCATATATTATTTTTACATAAATGATATTGCATGTGCATTGTTTCAGGGTTCCTCTAATTTTTTACATAAATGATTTTGCATATGCATTGTTTCAGGGTTACTCCAAATGCATTCCTTATTAATGCAGGAAAAGAACATGGCCCAACTCAATTTGGTGAATATGAACGTTTTACAGAATTAAAGTGCATATCAAAAGCCAAGACCGTTACCACTACCGATATATGCCTATAGAGGGCGTCCAAGATCTCGGTTGGAGTCTAAATAGAAAAATGGTTCCAACATATAAACAGAAGAACCTCTTTCCAGACCCCCTTAGATTTCACAAAATCTACAATCGACATAAGTTAAAGAGTAGAAAACAAGCCACATAAGTTCAAGAGGAGAAAATAAGGAATCCTATTAACAAATAATCTACTTTGTAGGATTTCTGAATAATAAGAAGGACTTTGTTTAATGGTATATTCAACAATAATTTGCAAGATTTCAAACTATTGTTTTTACTATTAATATAATTATTAGTTTTATGTGCCATAATGAAATCTTTGAGCTATTTTTTTCTTATTCCAATTTTCTACATCTGCAAAATTGAGCATGGACGGTCATACAAAATCGAGGTTTTGAAACATTGTTATATCCTGTCAAATAATTGATTTTATAGTTGTTGCTTGAAACTTTGAAACTTATATGCAACCTTACATATTGACTACAATAGAAATGGATAACAGAAAACAATGGATTACACCATCTCTACGAATTCATTGACCAAAATTGGAGATTACTCAGCAGAAACATGGGTATAATGCCAGTGGAACATTAGCCCCGAGAAATAAACCACCAAGAAATGCGAGCTTTGAATCCACTGAGTACAGGAAGAAAACCTGTAAACAACCCATATTACAGTTAAATCCCTTTATTGGGACTAAGGAATAAACAGGAGAAGATAAAGAAATGTGCCAAAAACCTTAATACAAAATTACATGGGGAGAGGGGAATCCTGCTCGAATGTCCTATCGAATAGACAGTAGATACAATTATAATTAGAAGGAGACAAGCAGCAAATTCTAGAAAGTTCAAAACAGGAGGTTAAAAAAAAGAGAAAACAATTAAAATAATTTATACCTAGCGACTTGACGCGGACTGGCATAAGTTGTAACTCAGAATTAGGCGACATGCTTGCGCATAACTTCCCTCACTTTGCACAGAGGTACCTGGAGTTTAAAGTTATATAAAAGTTCATTTATAATTGTTGATTCAATATTTATTTTAAATATATTATAAATTCAAATATATTAGATTGAAAATGTTTCATGTTACCAGCTTTTATAATTTGATATTTAATTTGTATATATTGTAGGTTTATTTTATAAAATATAAATTTCTTCTTTTAAGTATATTTTGTAAATACTTTCCACTGCTATGTCAACCCAAAAATAAACTAGAGAAATTAGTATTATTGTTTCCCATGTTATTTGAAATATATTTATCTATTAATTAATTTAATCTTATCAATAAAATATATATTATTTTTTACTGATGTGAATCAAATTGTATCAACAATTTTATTAATGTGGTTGTGTTAGTTGAAGGTTAATATGTATGGGGTAGATTTGTAAATCATGGTTGATTATGATTAAAATTGTTAGACAAAGGTTGATCATGGTTAATAATGATTAACAATGATTGTTGACGTTTATTGATAATTGATGATGGATGATTATAGTTCAAGGGGGTTGACAAAGTTGGCATTGGTTAGCCATAATTGACCATGGCCAACAACTAATGTAAAAATGTATTTATCTGACATTAATGTTGAGTATTATAACCTTAGTATTTGTCAACCTTGATTGACCATGGTTGATGTTACATTGGTGTTAATGTTAATATTACATTAATAGTTGAAGAGGGTTGACAAGGTTGACCATGATTAAGCTTGACGACTATGTTGGGACATAACTTATTATGGTTAAATATGCTCAAATTATGGTTGATCATGAATATTGTAGTCCATATTATCCATGTTCACCATGGATGTTCATGGTTTGACCATATTAACCATTAATAAACATGATTAACCATGATTGAGTTTATTTGAACATGATTAAACAATATTGAATATAAATTTATAAACTAAACCTGCAAATTATTATTTAAGTTGCCTATTATAAATTCTAATGAATAATTTAGACAAAAATAAATAAATAATTTAGACAATCTGTTTAATTACAATATCTATTTCTTGTCGTCATTCTCCAGTAAATCTGCTAAAAATAAAAAAATTGAACCAACAAAAAAATATAAATAAATTCAAGTAATAGCATTCTCTATTTAAACACAGCTTACATATATTTCATAATTTTTTTATATCTTATAAAACTACA
Source organism: Pinus tabuliformis (assembly GCA_031772625.1). NCBI lineage: Eukaryota > Viridiplantae > Streptophyta > Pinopsida > Pinales > Pinaceae > Pinus > Pinus tabuliformis. Next base: position 790,872,259 of record CM062808.1, read on the forward strand.
CACTAGATATTATATTTAAAATATTTTTCTTTTAAAGGTAACTACTTGAAAGTATAGTCAAAATCACATAAAAAATAAATACATTATAGAGCTACACAATAGCTCTATTTATTATATTTAGAATATTCGTCTTCTAAAAATAACCACTTGAAAATCTAGTCAAAGTCATAGGTAAAATATAAGTAAAAAATGACCCATTTAAATTTCCACTTGACAAGTAAAATAAATTTGAAATTTCAGGCCTTAATAGCATTAATCTCGCCCTCCTTTTTATTCATTTCATCCAGTCTTCTCTCCATATTATGGAATGGAGAATTCTGGAACGTGTGCAACAGCGGTATGGTGGTTATAAGCAATTCCACTTCTTACCGGGAATGGAATACGTGGTTATTTCTTACAATCCACTCGCCATATTTCTGTACGGTAGAAATGGCCTTTGAATATAGCACTAGATGTCTCTGATGTTTGCGTTGCTATAGGCTCTTGGTTCAGCCCTGGAGGCTGTTCATGGACAGGAAGACACAAGAAAGTCGTCGCGACGGCTGGAAAGGATGGACGATAAGCCTTATGGACATGAGCGTTCGAATGTCTGGTTCGCACTTACGGCACCAAGAAGCTCAAGGCGTTTATAGTTTGGGCTCAATGCCAACGGTGATGACATCAGATCCTCATGTGGCGAGAGACTTGCTCAGCTTCCCTCACTTAGCTCCTCTCACTTAGCATACCCACCTATTGAGGTTTGGAAAGAACATGAAAATGGATTGAATACTATCAAAAATCTTGAAAACTATATGAATCCATAATTTTCAAAATGTGATTTTCTTAATAAATTTTCAGTGGTTTTAGTCGAAGTTGACGGTCTATACGACAACACTTTCCGACATAATAACGGCGGCACCATCATGCTCCGACAACCGCATCCAGCCATGCCTGAGCTTTGCCTTCTACTTGTGGATTCCACAACAACTCTGCCATTGTCCTTATAATTTTAGTAGTTTTAGAAAATCTCTCCTTATAATCCTATGAAATATTATGATTTTGTTTGGCGATTCAGAATTTTTTCGAGAATGAAACCCCAACTCCAGCAGAGTTTATTTAACTTTTAATAAAATTAAAAATAAGAATATAAGAATATTTTTATATAAGGAAATGTGAAATTTATAAAACATATTTAATATTATTAAGACTTAGTATAAATGTATATTAACTTCACATTGGGTAAGGGCTGACAGGAATCAAATTTTTAGAAATGTAAACTTCTAGTTATATTTTACATCCTCAAAAATTATATTTGAAATATTTTCATTATAACTAAAAGGGTTCCACACTAAATTTTTTTCTTCATTTTTGTTGTAAAAATTCTTTAGATATTTACATTTCAACAAATTTATTAAAAACAATAACCAATTATTTTGCACAATATAATTATAATATTCATGATAATATTATCACTAACAACATTAATATTAAAAATTATAATAATAAACTATATTAATATTACCAAACAATTAATATTATATGTATGTTAATTAATATTATATGTATGGTTTGCAATATAACTTTATTAACTTTAATATTGTTCAAAATTTGGATTTCATCACAATGTGTTAGAATAACAAATGATTGCGTAATATGATGAACATTAAACATCGTCACAACATGATGAATAACAAATGACATCACATTGTGACAAACAAAAACATCATCATAATGTGATGAATAATAAGCATCATTGCAATGTTATTGATCTGAAATGTGACCTTAAATAAAGACTAAGGTATTACAGACTTATGTGCAGGAAAAGCCTATATTACTTAGTGCAATGGATCGATCAGATTGGGAATAATATAGACAATCAACAGTTAAAAAGACACAATAAAACACATATCAACATAGCCAAATGATAAAGGAGTTCAACAGACTTCCTGGCTACGTCTCATGGTCCAAGCTTTCAGTGCGACCTCTATACTCTGTCTTCAAAACAGAGATTACAATTGTGAGCTCAAACACTAAGTCTCAACACAACAGTCAGTGGCAATTACACGGAGTTACATGACCACTAGACCCAATGGGTGGTTCTCCAAACCCTTATAGTTCTACTCTGCTATGCTTTCTCCACCTCTGTACTATCAACTCCCTCTGGCTCTCTGGCTCTCTGGCTCTCGGGGTCTGTCAACTTCTCTGTTCCCTTCTGAACTGCTGAGCTCCCTCTGTTGTTCTGTTTTATTCGTGTTTTTATAACACGTTTTGTTACATCATTATCGCTTATAGCTTGGCACAGTTGTTCATAATAGAAACAATTTGAACGAAAGGACTGGCAGGCACGGTCAACCCGACTGTCTGGCCTTTCTTCGCAACAAAATCCAGAAATAGCTCTTTTCATTCAAAAACAACAATACATAGAAATACATTGGAAACACTGAAAAATCCAACCGCGAAGCTTTGAGCCGGAACTCAAATTTCATAAAGCATGCCTTATTATCCTTTCGGTCCGCGCTGTCGCAATGGTTAATGCTCCTTTGTATTGTTTGCCCAATCTCCGATCACTCTGATCGGCCTCATCGGCGATCAGCGCATCAGCAATATTGCAGCTGATCAATGGTCCTTCCCTTTTGCGATGTGATAAATATCACAATCGCACATCAGCCTTTCAAAATGCTTTAGGTCTTAGTCATTCTTCTATGGATCATTGCGATGCGATAAAGTGGAAATCGCATATCGCATGGTCTTTAGGCATGCGGTTAAGTCCTCCTCTTAGATTATTACGATGCGATATCTGCCATTGGATCTGCACGCCCGATCTGACGGCTCACATTTAATCACTGGATCGTTGATTGCAATTCCCATAAGGCTACCTCTGATACATTATGCTGGCCTTTCCCGATGCGATCCGCTGGCTTCCTCCGATGCTATCTCACTGATTCAATCTATACTGTCAATCTAGCAGATCCAACGACTCCGATACAGCAATACATCATTCTTGGGTTTCTGCCATTCTTCACTATTTTTCCCTGCAATACTATGATTTCTGCCATTCCTTAACGTTTTTGCTTCGATACTTTGTTTCTAATATTTGAAGACTTTAGAGGTTTAGGATCCATTTTGGATCAATTATGAATAGAAAAAGTCATTGCAAAGTGATGAACAATGAAAGTTGTTGTAATATGATGAAGAATAAACGTCATTGGAATGTGATGAGCAATAAGCATTATCATAATATGATGAACAATAAACAATGCTTTAATGTGCTAAACAACAAATGATGTCAATTTGATTAATAATAAATATCGTTGCAATGTGATGAATAATAATTTGCATTGCAATGCAATGAACAATAAATAATGTCAAAATTATGATGAACAATAAATATCATCGCAATGTGATGAATAATTAACTTTGTTACTATGTGACACACAACAAATGATGTCATAATGTGATGTAACATAGTTGTCAAATGCCATCAAAATTGGACAAAAAAATGATCTAACAAATAAAAACATTAAGAGCCATGGTGAACCATGTTCAATTGAGTCAATCATGATCTTAACTTTGTTGACGAGGTCAAACATGATCAACCATGGTCATATGCGGTAGAGGATAGTCAATCAAAAAGAAAAACATAGCCATATGTGATCAACATATTCATAATGGCCAACCATGTTCAACCAAGGTCAAACATGACCAAACCACTCTCAACAATGGCTAACATGTTTGAATAGTATCAACCATCATTAACCATGCATGGCATGGCTAATATGGCCAACCATGGTCAACATGGGTGTCACAATGTGATGAAAAAACATTATTCCAGTGTAACAAACAAGAAGCATCATTGAAAATGTGATAAACAACCAAAAAATTTGTAATTTGATGAACAAAAAATGGCATAGTAACATGTCATACAATAAATCTCATCACAATGTGACAAATAATAAACAATGGTGTAATGTGAAAAATAACAAAAAATGTCATAGTGTGACAAACAATAAACACTATTGCAATGTGATGAGTACTAAACAAAATCACAATGTGACAAAAAATAAACATGATTGTAATGCCACAAACAATAAATTCCATTATAATATAATCAACAATAAATGCCATTACAATGTGGCAAACAATAAACAACATCATAAAGTGATGAATAATAAATGTCATCATAATGTGATACATAACAAATGATGTTGCACTGTGAACATCATGTGGCATTGCATTTGGACAAAAGAATGATATTGCTGTGTGACAAATAAAACCATTAAAAAAACATGTTCAATCATGTTTAACTATGTTAGCGATGATCTTCCCTTTATTTATCAAGGTCAAACATGGTCCACCATGGTCATATGTGGTTGTGAAAAACAACAAAATTCATCTCAAGATGAAAAAAATAAACAACATTGCAATGTGGCTAACGATAAACAACATTGTAATGTGACAAACAAAAAACATTGCCACAACATCACAAACAACAAATGCCATCACTACATGATGAACAATAAATGTCATTGCAATGAAATGAACAATAAAGAACTTCATAATCTAAAGAGCAACAAAAAGTGTCATAATGTGACGAACAACACACATCATTGCAATGTGATGAGTAATAAATGAATTTACAATATTATGAACAATAAACAATGTTGCAATGTGACAAACAATAAACATTGTCACATTGTAATAAACAATAAATAGGATTGCAATCCTGTGAACAATAAAGATCAGTGTAACCTTATGAACACCAATCAATATCACAATGTGCTAGAAAACAAATGAGGTCACACTTGATGAAAAATAGATGTCTTCATATGTGACAAACAACAAACATGGTTGCAATGTCATGAATAGGAGACATGACCATAACGTGATGACCAATAAACATCTTTGTAATGTAAAAAAGGTCATCATAATGTGGAAATAAATAAATGTCATCAAAATGTGACACAAAGTAAACAACATCCCCATATGATGGAAAGAAAATATCATTAAAATGTCACAAACAATAGATGTCATCCTAAAGTGCTGAACAATAAATTCTATCACAATGTGATGAACAAAAATTACATTGTAATGTGTGAAACAACAAATGAGGTCACAATTTAATGAATAATAAATGTCCTCAAAATGTGAAAAATTATAGAAAACATCACAATTTTTTGAACAATAAATATTGTTACAATGTGACGCACAATAAAAGATGTCACAACGTGATAAACATCAAACATCATTGCAAGTGCACAATAAAATGACATCGCAATGCAATAAACAAAACCACTAAAAATTATGGTCAATCTCATTTTACTATGTCAACCATTATCTTCCCTCGGTTGATCAATGCCAAACATGGTTAGTCATGGGCATATGTGGTATGTGATGAACAACAAATTCCATCGCAACATGATGAATAAAAAAACATCACAATGTCATGAACATTAAGTAACATCAAAATATGATGAATTACAAACATTGTTGCAACATGATGAACAAAAAAAATCATTACAATATGGTGAACAACAAACATTGTTGCAACATGATGAACAAAATAATTGCAATACGATGAACAACAAACATCATCACAAGTTAACAAACAATAAATTCCATTGCATGGTCACAAATAATAAACAATGTTGCAATGTGATGAACAAATAAAGTGTCATAATGTGATGAAAGAAACATCATCACAATGTGATAAACAACAAAATAAATTGCAAGGTAAAGAAAAATAAGTCTCTCAATATGTTAGGCCCCTATACCAATAGGTGTCATATATCATGATTGACTTGGTTTAACTCTGAAATATGTTCATACCTTTGCTCGTTGTAAATGTTTTCCATATTTGTGAAAAACAAAAAAATTAAAAAAAGTAAAGAGGTTATGCCTTAAAAGAAATATCAAAAGGCAAAAAGAATAGAGAAAAAGGTCAAAAAATGAAAGAAAATAAACCCCAACAAAAGAAAAGACCATGAAAGTGTGCAAGCCCAAATGCCACTGCTATTTACTTTGTGCATAATAAAGATTGTGTGCAGCTTGTCACCTATGCCACAATCCATGGTAACCAAATATCTTAATCTTGGTTATTCCATGTTTTCAATTTCATGTTTTTAGATATAGAGAATAAAAATATGACCAAACAGTGTAATCTTGGAAAATAAGTAGCTAGGTAGAGTAAATAAAAGGAGCTCAACAATTTAATCTGAGCCCTTGGATGTAATTGTTAGTGTTGGTATCTTCATCCCTCCATCAGTGATCAAAATTCTCTTGTTGCATGCATTTTAGGTGTGTCATCCAATCAGCTGCATTCCATTAGGTCATGGATCATCTGATGGCAGTGGCTTGTTATCAATTTTCCCTCATGGTCTTTACCTGCTGGCTTATTATCACAAATTCAGGTCATTTACAGTCATTTTCTGTCATTACACTTGCAAAAGCCATTTTTAGGGTTTTAGGTCGCATTAGGTCTAGGGTTTGTCATCAACATCTTGTAAAAGCTCAAATAATGGTCAACAAGCACATGAGAAGGTCAAATAAGGTCTCAGTATCAAAAATTTCAATAATCACATGCTCAGTGATTGATTTTTTCTCAAAACCCTGTTTTGAGGAAAAACATAGTTTTTATGTTTTGTGTATAAAATTTCATGTAATTCTAATTTTCCTATATGTAATAAGTTCAGAAATGCAGCCCTAGGTCACCTTGCCAAACTCCTGCAATGTAGCTCCTGCAAAAGAGACAAGAAATTCAAAGCATTAGTCCATCAAAAGTCAAAAAGAGAGACAAACTGCAAAACAGAGTTTTAAAGAACCAAGTGAAAAGGCAAACATTAGAAAGTGGTTTTTTTTTTAAATGAAAAATTAAATTCACTTGTGTATAAAGTTCCCATTGTGTTGTATGCTTCATTTGTGCCAAAGAGTGAGAGAACAAAGTGGAAATCGCGATTTGAGGCGAAGAAGGAAAAAACTGTAGCAAGAGTTTGAAATCTCCTAGGCACGGCGCACCGGGTAGTGGCGCACCTGCCCGGCGTAGCACACAAAGCACAAAAATTGCACTGAAGATTGAATTGGCGCGACACACTTGCATGGCATGGCACACAAAGCACAGAAATTTCACTGACGATTGAACTGGCACGACGCACCTGTGTCTTGGCGCGGCGCATTTGTCCTCCAAGTTTAAAATTCACCCAAATGATCTTGCCAAGCTCCAAATCTTGCAAAATTCATTCTTCCAAGTAGGTAAACATCCTAAGTTTCCATTCCAAGAGATTTTCTCCTCATTGATGGTGTTTTGGTAGGTGCAAAATTAAACCCTAGTTTTTTGTAAAGTCGCACTACAAAAACTGTCTAGGTTTCGCAATTTTGTCATTATTGCTGTTTTACCCCCTGTATCATTTTCACATTCCCCTTCACTACATTTCCCAAATTTCATTTCCCTTTCCCTCTCTCATTTGCACTCATGCTACCCCCTATCCCAAAAACCCTAAACCCTATCAAATTCCCACTATTCCCAAAACCTAATTTACATCCCCAAACCCTATCACTCCCTAAAAACCCTACATCCAGCATCAAATCCCTCATTCATCAGTCCCACTCATCAATCCCATTCATCAAACATAAGTCACCTATTTTTTATTTAAAATCTCTTCATACTCATCACAGTAGCAAATATGCACTTGGAGAAGCTGCTTGAGAAAGCCAACAAGGAGAAAAAGATGTTGAGGCACATGGCTTTTCATTATTTGGCAAGAAACAAGATTTGCAAAGTGAGAATAAGGAGCCTAAAAGCTAAGTTGAGGAAAACTTTGAGGAGCAAGAAAGAGCAAGATAAACTCAAGATCTTGGCTGAAGCTTCCTTGGCCCAACATAGAACTTGATGTAGGTCACTCATCCCAAATTTCAAGAAATTTGGCACACTTTTTGTCAATTTTGAAATTTTGAAGGAAAAAACAGGTAATTTTGCCTAGTGCATAGCGCCACCCAGTGCTCGCTTTCCTCTAGAGGAAAACTATACATTTTTGGATTCCTCGTGAAAAATTATGCTCACCCAAAAATTAATAGGAAGTTTTGACAAGTTTTGGCCCTCCAAAAGGGTCAAAAACACCTCAAAAATTCCCTCTTTGCCACGTTTTGGCCACACAGGAAGCAGTGTTGGGAGAACTAATTTTTGTAGGTGCAAATGGACACCAAATTGAAAAATTCCACTTGTCCTAGAAAGTAGACAGACAATCCTTTCCAACAAGCCCACTTGAAGCAAATTTGGTGAAGGGGAAAACCCCCAAATTCAGTTGGGAAAAAGCACTATGCACATGATGGAAAATTGCCATTTTTGCCAAAAAGCTTTGTTTTTCACCTAGTTTTTTCTCAGTTTGACTTTTTTCTCTCTCTTGGTCAAACTCATTATGTAAATTGATGTAATTTGATGTAATTTTATGTAAAAATTATGAAAACTCATTCATGGAGGTAGATACATCATGAATAGGTGGTTTTGAACTGAATGAATCAGTTTCCTACGTTTTAGAGGCAAGATGTTCCACTGCCTACTTTTTAGTTCTTAGTTTAGATCTTGTTGAAACAGCTTATAAACTCATGAATTCGACCCCTAAAGCCTAGCATGAGTTGTTTGTTACCTATATCTAGTACTTTTTCAGTCATTTGCAAAGGTTTGACTCTTGTGAATGCTTTGAGCACTATTTTACATCATCTCTGCAGTTTGGCAAGGAAATAGACTAGGGTTTGCAGCATTTTGTGGGATTCTTGTAGCAAGGTGACTTAGTATTGTTTCTCCTTGTGTAATTCAAGTTATCATGTGTTTATGTGTGCCATTATCTCTCTCTTTTCCAGCTTAACTAAATGAATCAAGTATAAAGGTGGAAATCATTGATGTTGCACTGCTCTACCTTAGAGTTTGTTTAGCTTTACATGTTTTCTACTATTTGAAGAGGACTCATAACACTTTCATGCCCTCTCCAACCCTTCACCAGTCTCAAGACTCACCATTACACCTAATCTAAAGTACTAAAGCACTTTCTTACCTCGCCCCATAGAAACCTCTGTAAGACTGAGTTCATTTCCCAAACCCAAAACTGCCTTTCACATCTGATCCAGTAAACCACCATAAAACTCATTCAAACTCCTCTGAGCACATACCTAGTCTAAAATTAGTCTTTATATCAGTCATCTCAAGCTTTATTTATCATATTTTCCTGAGATTGACAAGGAGAGAGCCCTCTGCTGACTTGGTAGGGCTAGCTACCAAGTTAAACATGGTTTGATGTTACCCTAGACCTACCTTTCTCAGCCTGAGGTAGATTTAGGCCATAACATTAATAAGGTTAGATTTAGATAGATATCACTATGTAAAAGAAAAGAAAGTTTGAAAAGGGTTTTTGTTGGGTTGTGTTATATTCTTTCCACGTAGTTAACAGGGGGTTTGAGGGGTACCTGTAACCCCACTTTATGGGGTCCGGGACAGTGCCCCATAAAACTTTGGTTTTGGACCCTATGTTAGGTTGGCCAGACCCAACTATGGTTTTGTGCATGATTTTTGCACATGTTTTTGGATGCAATGGTTTTCAGTCCATGGTTTTAAACGCGATGGTTTTCGGTCCATGGTATTGGATGCTTCGGCATGTATAAATAAGTATTGTAACATTGAAAGGAACATAATGAAAAATTAAGCTGGTAGTCTCGGTTTTGGGATCCAGGGGAAAATCTCTATGTATATGTGTTTTATGTGTTATGCTCTCGCATTGTTTATTTTATGTGTTTTAGAATTCATATGCAAGTAATTTCTATACGGTGTTAAAACCTACATTTGGTATCAGAGCAGTTTTGGCTTCAAGGAGACGCCTTTGTTGCTGAGGGGTTTCGCTCAAGCCTGTGGAAGACCCTGTTCAGTGGGAGATTTGCGAGATCGATTCTGGTGGTGAAAGAAGATGGTGACCAGTGGAAAGATAGAGATCAAGAAATTTAATGGTCAGAGTTTTGAGTTGTGGAAACTCAAGATGGAGGATGTGTTGGTGGATAAATATCAGTGGATTGTGGTAGATCTAGGTACTAAACCAACAAGAGTGTTCGATGAAGAATGGAATAAGTTGGATCGGAAGGTAAAGAGTACAATACGATTATGTGTCTCAGATTCATTATTGCTGAATGTATCTGGGGAAGCTACGATGAACGCTTTGTGGGACAAGTTACGAACTTTATACCAATCTAAGTCTCTGGTGAATAAATTGTTCCTGCGGAAAAAGCTGTATAACCTGAGGATGAAAGATGGAGATTTGGTGATAGAGCATCTGAACACATTTAATACTGTGGTAAGTCAATTAACATTTGTTGATATTGAAATTTTAGATGAAGATAAGTGCATTAGTTTGTTGTGTTCTCTACCAGATTCGTGGGATAGTCTGGTTATTGCAATAGGTAGCAATGCAACTGCCTTGCAGTTTAATGAAATAGTCTCAGCCTTGCTAAAGAAGGAGATGAGACAGAAAAATATGGAGAGCTAGAATGGTGATGCCTTGTCTGTACGAGGATGGTCCCAGAACAGAAACAAAAATAAGTCATCGAGTGGTAGATGTAAATCTCCAGGAAAACCTGTAAAGGTGGTGTGCTGGAAATGCAGAAAGGAAGGGCACTACAAAAGGGACTGTAAATCTAAATCTCTTGATAAAGGAAAGGGATCTGATGATGCTCCTTATGCAAAGGCAAAAACCACCTCAGATGAAGGTGGGGATGTGTACTTGGCTTCTTCAAGTACACATGTAGATCATGAGGCATGGTTGATTGACTCAAGTGCATCCTTTCACTTCACTCCCCATAGAAAGTGGTTCTGCAACTATGAGAAATACGATTGTGGTGATGTCTTCTTGGGGGATGACAGGAAGGCTACAATCATTGGTCATGGAAAATTAAAGTTGAAGCTGCAAGGTGGAAGGTTTAGAACACTTCTGGGTGTTCTGCATATTCTTGTATTAGCCAGAAATTTGATTTCTGTTAGCAAGCCGGATGATGCAGGTGTAAAAACAATGTTTGAGGAGAATAGCTGCAAGATGGTTCGGGGAGCACTGGTATTGATGTGGGGAGTTTGGATTGGAACTCTGTACAAGCTTTAAGGTAGAACTGTTGTTGATGGGTGCAACAGTTCTGTGGTTCCTGAAAGTGGAGTAGAAAATCTAGTGGTCTCTAGAAAGAAGACCATGCTATGGCATCAAAGGCTTGGACATATTAGAGAGAAGGGCCTTCGAATACTTCATGGTAAAGGTATGGTAGAAGGTATGAGTGATAGCTCTCTAGATTTTGATTTATGTGAAAATTTTGTATATGGGAAGCAGAATCAGGTGAGTTTCCCCTCTGGTGGTAAGAGGGTGAAACAAATATTAGAGCTTGTGCACAGTGATGTGTTTGGACCTATGAAGGTTCCATCACTGGGTAAGTCTGTGTACTATGTATCATTTATAGATGACTTCTCAAGGAATACATGGATATATTTCCTTAAGAAGAAATCTGAAGTCTTTGACAGGTTTAAAAAATTCAAGGCTCTGGTGGAAAACCAGACAGAGAAGAAGATAAAGGTGTTGAGGACAGATAACAGTGGAGAGTTTTGTAGTAATGAATTTGAAGAATTCTGTAAGAAGTGTGGTATATCACGACAGAAGACTACTCCATATACACCTCAACAAAATGGAGTTGTAGAAAGAATGAACAAGACGTTGATGGAAAGGGCAAGAAACATGCTCAGTGGTGCCATGTTAGGATAGGAATTTTGGGTAGAGGCAGTGGAGATAGCATGTTATGTGGTCAATAGATCACCTTCATCAGCGTTAGAGGATAAGACTCCACAAGAGGTATGGACTGGTAAGAAACCCTCTGTTTCACATCTAAGGGTATTTGGATGTGATGCATATGTACATGTTCCAAAGGAGAAACGAACCAAGTTGGATAATAAATCTGAAAAGTGCATCTTTATTCGGTATAATGATGGTTTAAAGGGTTATAAGCTTTGGAAGCCAGTAACAAGGAAGGTTGTGTACAGTCGAGATGTGGTGTTCAGAGAGATGAAAGATGTTATTAAACATGAAGTCCAACCAAAGGAACCTGAGAAGATAGAGTTTGAGCTAAAAGGGGAAGATTCAGACTCTACAGCAGAGGAGGAATCAGAAGATGAAGAGTCACAAACTCTGGCTGTGGGAAGATCAGTCCGAGAAAGAAGGCATCCATAAAGGTATAGTCCATCTGCTTTCTGTTCAAATTTTTCTTTAAATGTTACTGATGATGATCCCAGAAATGTGAAGGAAGCAGTGGATTCAGAGGACGGAAAACTCTGGAAACAGGTCATGTTTGATGAAATGGCATCTTTGCACAAAACTTAGGCTTGGGATCTGATGGAGTTGCCAGCTAGAAGGAAAGCCATTGGCAGAAAATGGGTGTTCAAGAAGAAGACAAATGCAGAAGGAAATGTGGAGAAATATAAAGCTCGGATGGTAGAAAAAGGTTATTCCCAGGTGCCAAGAATTGATTTTGGTGATATTTTTTCTCTTGTTGCCAAGGTAACTTCTATTATGTTACTTTTATCTGTTGTTGCTACTCTTGATTTTGAGGTAGAACAGATGGATGTGAATACATCATTTCCTCATGGGGATCTGGAAGAGGAGATCTACATGAAGCAACCTGAAGGCTTTGCGGTGAAGGGTAAGAAAGAACTGGTATGCAAGTTAAAAAAGTCTCTGTATGGGTTAAAACAGTCACCAAGGATGTGGTATCAGAAATTGATACATTTATACGGGGACTTGGCTTCACCTGAAGCAAAGCGGATCACTGTGTGTATTTTAAATTAATTGGTGACCGTGTTATTTATCTGGTCTTGTATGTGGATGATATGTTGCTGGTTGGAAATGACAAAGAAATTATCCAGGATTTGAAGACCCAATTGTCCTCCAAATTCGACATGAAAGATATTGATGTTGCAAACTATATTTTGGGCATGGAAATTAAAAGAGATCGGGTAAAGAGGAAGCTTTGGTTAAACCAGAGGAAGTATGTCGAGACAACATTGCAGAGGTTTAATATGCAGGATAGTAAACCAGTGAAGGTTCCTATTCCTGTAGGTGTGAGGTTATGTATTGAACAGTGTCCCAAGACATAAGAAGAGGAAGAGGACATGTCCATGTTCCATATGCAAGTGCAGTCGGTAGCCTGATGTATGCAACGGTCGGTACTAGACCAGACATTGGACATGCAGTGGGAGTATTGAAGAGGTTTATGTCAAAACCAGGGAAGGAGCATTGGATAGTAGTGAAGATGATTTTCAGGTATTTGCGTGGCACTAGTGATTATGGTCTGTGCTACCAAGGAAGACTGGGATTGGATAGAGTTTTGGATATCCACGTGGCTTTGTTGATGTAGACTGGGCTGGAGATTTGGATCAGAGAAGATCTACAAGTGGGTATGTGTTTAACCTATTTGGAGGTGCAGTCAGTTGGATGAGTAAGAAATAATCTGTAGTGGCACTATCAACTACCAAGGCAGAATACATGGCAGCCACTCATGCAAGCAAGGAAGCAGTTTGGATGTAGAGATTGTGCTCAAGTATGGGGTTAGTACAGGAAGCTATAAGGATAGACTGTGACATCCAAAGTGCAATTTTCTTGGCAAAGAACCCCGCATATCATTCAAGGACAAAGCACATTGATGTTCAATATCACTTTGTGAGGGATATGATAGAAGACAAAAAGGTGTTGCTGGTAAAGGTGGACACTTTGAAGAATACTGCAGATGCATTGACAAAATTTGTGAGCTCTGAGAAGTTCTCTTGGTGTAGAGAGACAATGGGCATTTCAAGGCTGGAAAAATGACTAAGCTCTCTTGTGGTCCCCTGTGTAAAGAAAACAACAAGTGGGAGAATGTTGGGTTGTGTTATATTGTTTCCATGTAGTTAACAAGGGGTTTGAGGGGTACCCGTAACCCCACTTTATGGGGTTCAGGGTAGCGCCCCAAAAAACTTTTGTTTGGGACCCTATGTTAGGTTGGGCAGACCCACCTATGGTTTTGTGCATGATTTTCGCACATGTTTTTGGATGCGATGGTTTTCGATCCATGGTTTTGGACGCGATGGTTTTCGGTCCATGGTATTGGATGCTTCGACATGTATAAATATGTATTGTAACATTGAAAGGAACATAATGAAAAATCAAGATGGTAGTCCCGGTTTTGGGATCCAGGGGAAAATCTCTGTGTATATGTGTTTTATGTGTTATGATCTCGCATTCTATATTTTATGTGTTTTAGAATTCGTATGCAAGTAATTTCTGTACGGGGTTAAAACCTAGAGTTTTCCAGTCTAAGTGCACTCCAATAAAGAAGTAAAAATGCCAGGTTAAGTAGGTAGAGTAAGTAGATGATTGGTTGCAGAATAAATGTGTGGTGAATAGTTAAGTTAATGCTTAAATCTTTTGCTTTCATCACTTGGACAAAGCATAACTCACATTGAAGACAACACATCAAGGAATCAAAGTCAAATTTACTAAACTGCCTTACTTGTTTTTCCATTTAAGCTTTCACTAATTTCCCCTAAGTGCTAAAAGGTATCTATAACAAGTTAGAGGCGCTCAGAGCATTTCTTTGACTTTTGGACGGACCGAACCCTCAACCCAATAATTTGGAATACCTAAAGTACTTAAATCCACTTCATCAACATTTACCCCTCCATAAAATCATTCATTCCCTATATCAAGCTTTTCCTAAGTAAAATCCTATTTTACTTAGGGAAATTGAAACATTTTATTTCTAAACCCTCATATTAGCCTAAGTAATGTTGTATGATGAAAAGCTTTTGGAAACAGTTTACTTAGCGCGCTTCATATTCCATAATCATATTACTCCTAACTAGTGTTATTATCTAAATCCTAAAAATAATTACCCTTTCCTCGTATTATTATTAAAAATCCCAAAAATTTACATATCTCTCTGCCTATTGCAAAATAACCTTAATAAATCAAGAAATGGGATTAATTAATTAACCCTTGATTAATTAAGAACATCGACCCCCGCCATGCTAAATAAAGGATTAATTAATCCTCATGATTAATTAATAGCTTAGACCAATCACATCGTATCCGATGTAATTAAAAGCTTTTAATTAACATCGGCCCCCCTCCATTTAAACTCTAGTCACTTCTCGATCCCCGACCACCATCCGATCGAATCTCTTACATCCGACAGCCATCACTCATATCGCGCGAGCCTTTTGGTCGGACGTTGAACGCATGATATGAGTGGTTTTCCAAAAGCCACTAATGCTACATGTCACTTAACGTATGGAATCGCGCGGCCCTCCCTCAATACCACCTACCTCCCATAAGCGGTGCAATCAAACCTGCTTACCGCCTCCCACAAATGACAAAACGTCACATCATTAAGTTGACACCACCTATCCTTGTCACTAAACCCGCCAAAAAATTGACTTTTCATAAAAAACAAATGAAATCTATTCTTCGTCCTTTACCAGAGAAATTTCATGCATGCATGAAGCATGTCTAGAAACGACCAGCTTGTTCCCCAAATCTCAACTGCCTTGAAAGATGCCATTTCAACGCTGCATCAGTCTACTATATGCATCCTGCAAATGTGACCACCATATCCATTTCCCCAATAACAGGTATTTATCAGTTATTCTCTCAGAAACCATGTTAAATGTTGCAACTCCCCCGAAATTGCTTTAAAGGTCAATTTTTTTCAGTATAATTGAATTGATAGCTTAGTCCAGAGCTTCCTAGGCACCTCTGTTTTAAACAATTTCATTGAAAATCCCAGTTTCAACCCTGAAAACATAAGAACCAGGGATAGAAACCCCTGTGGCCCTAAACGTTCCTCCAATCTCTACTCCTCGCAAGGATTTGGATCACCTCCCCTTAGCCGATAAGGATTTCCAAACCAAGTTGCTTATCTTTGAAGAAAGCCCCGTGAAGCTATACTATAAACACTAGGACAATTATCTAAATAATGCCGATAAAATTGGTCTTTGGGAATCAAATCTCCCTAAATACCAATTCCCCACTGTGAATATTTTCCCATATATTGTCCACCAATGCCATGCCAACTACAACCCCAGTCTAAGAGTTGTGATGTCCCCCAACCAGCAAATCCTTTTCACCATTACAGCAAAATCTGTCAATAACATGTTACAACTACAGCCTAGCCAAGACCTTACCCCCTATCTATTATTGATTTAATTGAGAAGTCCTCAAAACTATCCAACTCAGAGATCACTCTAGTATGTCAAACCTTCATGCTGGAGAGATACATAGCAAGGGACCCTCCTCCATACATGACATGTGCTTTTACTAGTCTAGGTAGGGACATTGTCACCGTGATTGCTTGCATTCTAGGTTTCACCACTAATGAGCATGTGGATCAAATGACCTTTGCCTTCATGACTATCCTCACCCCTAGTCAGCCTCCTACTGCCAAATATGACTTTGCTGCATTCGTAGCTGACAAGATGCATGACCAATTCATGAGGCTAGAGAATGATAGAGTATTCAAATATTCCACAGTTCTGTATCACCTCTTCCTCTATTACCAAACTAACAAACTTCCCTTCTCTGTGCATAAGCTTGATACCAAAGGGAACCCTAAGTCAGTCATTTTCTAGACCCCTATTTTTCACTACTACTGACCCTCTTCTCCTTATTCATACATAGATTTCATTGATCAATTTGTCCATCCTATAACTACTATGCTGACAGGAAATTCTCCCCCCTAGAATTAGTGATGACCTCAAAAGAATCCTTCAGTTGTAAAAATACTATAAGATAGGTGACTGGTACTTATACCAAAATCATACTGAGATCAGAGTCTATGGGTGTGAATTGCCTCCCTTCAAATTGCCCAAGTATTTCCCCATGAGATTATTTTCCCTAGAGTACTACAGAAAAATGATCAAATCCACTCCACGAAACTGAGGATCAAATACCACTTAGGCCCATTTGTGTGCAATAACAAGCAAGTAGGGAAAGAAGCAAAGGAAATCCTTGAGAGGATGAGATTGAAAAAGAGTTTTATCTGGCCTTATGATCCTCACAGTTTCATTTGTGATAGAAGACAAAAGCACAAGCTATCCCCTTACATCCATCACAGAATTCCTGAAATAGAACAATATGCCAATTTAGATGAATGGAGGGAAGGGACATTGATAGAACAAGACAATGATGAGGTTGAAGCTGAAATTGTGATGAAAGATTTAGAGAAAAAACTTGACCTGGACTCCTTTGTACAGGTACCTACAAAGCCTCCCCAAAGGCCAACATAGGAACCAAGTGCTCCCATAGTAGAGCCTTCACAGAGGCAAACTCAGGAAACAGGTGCCCCTACATCAAAACAACCTAAAACAGCAAGACAGCTAGAGGAATTAGAGAAACCTGAGATCTTAGAAGAATTGGCTCCTCCACAACCCCTACCACCTCAAACAAATATGGGAAATCCTTCAATGCTACAGACTCCTCTAAATGAGGAAAGAAACTTGAAAAGAGATAGGGAAGTAGCTACCCCTCCAAGCATACCCACAGATCAACCCTTTGCTAAGAGGCAAAGGTTGAATCCTTACTCAGAGGAAGAGTTCATTGGAGAGACTACAAAGAGCATAAGGAGGGAAGAGACATATAGTTTAGAAACATTCCCAATAGGTGGGACACCCTCTAGTTCACACAGGCAAGAACTGGAAAGGCAACCTAGCACAGAACTATCATCCTTCAGGTCTTCTTCTGAGAAGATTATAGATATAAAGGAGAAATTTAAGGAAATCAAGACAAATAATGAGCAACTAAAGGCATAAGCTTATGCTCAATACTTTAAAATGGACCCTACAAACCAGACCAGATTAATGTCAGCCCTTGACATTAAAGAAGGTAAAATGCAAATGAGTTTCATGAAGCCCACAGTGCAGCAGCCAAAATCCTTGGCAGATTATCTCAAAACTGACTTTGAAGTTTTGGCTAAAGACATCCACCCTATCGACCAGATTGAACTACACAAGCAAATGGGTGAGATGGTCTATTCAACTCTGACCAGCAAAGGAATGATGGCTCATAGATTTCAAAATTCATTGAACAACACTACAACATAATTGCAACTAGAAAAAGCCTTATCGCAGGCAAGGGATAATAGAATAAAATCATTAGAAGAGTTAGTGATCGAGCTGGGTCATGACCCAAAGGATGTTAAGGCAAAATAAAGCTTAATCGAGAAAAAGAATGAAGACATAGCTGCACATAGAAAGCAATTGAAGTTGCCACCACTCATTCACCCTCAAATTGCTGAGGTTATAGAGAATAAAAATGAAGGAGAACTTATGGACTTGGTCCTTAAGTTAAACGAGCAATTGAAGGAAATAGAGAAGGAATTGGAGAAAGCAGTGCAGTCAAAGCAAAGTGAGTCGCCCACCCAGCCCCAGACTGTAATACCTATAGTTTCAACAGCAGTCCCTTCCACAATAGCAACACCCTTAGCATCAAACATTCCCTTGGTAACATCCACAGCAGTGGAAGCAACAGGTACAACAAAAGCAGGAACATCAACAAAAAGTACAAAGGACTTGATCAAATCAATGGAAGAAATGAAGCTCCAGGTCATAGAGTTGTACAAGGTAAAAGAAAAATTCACTGCCTTAGAGTAGAAATATGATTTATCTAAAATAAATTATGCAGAGGAAAGAAGGAAAAATAAGAACATGACAGAACAAATAAAAGCATTGGAGAAAGACCTGACATTAGGTAGGCCTTTAGCAGAAATCAGGAAAATATTGTGGACCAATATCATTGATTCCATAAATGATATTCAGTCATCGATTCAAATCATTTTTGAGCAAATAGATTTGGTAAACCTTTCTCTTGAAGCAATTGAGAAGACCATAGTAGAACTGGGTAGAAAACCTAAGGAAGAAACTAGACTAATCAACTTTTTGAACAGTAAAAGCAGGCAACAGTTGGAGCAACTGGACATTCAAGATAGGACTGCTACCATCCTTGAACTAAAGAAAGTGTTGACTAAAAGGAATCTGAAGCAAGGTCTAGAACATAGATGTCAAAGCATGCAGGAAGATATAGATGAATTCATGAAAAAGTTTGAAATCCTAAGGATTAAAGGACTTCCTAGCCCTTTAGTCGTCAATGATAAACTAATGGCTCAGATTGAATACATTGATAAGTTACATCGCCTAGTTGACAGTCAGGCTAGTTCATCTGCAGCCAAAGCATTTCCCATAGGAAAAGTTCTCTATGATGGTTTGGAGAACCTTTTCTTCATTAAACACGAAGTGAATCCCTTATTACCAATGCAAACAATTTTGTGAAATATACTGAAGCAGATGAAATGTATAGGAAGATGACAAGAATAAAAATACCAACTGATGAGTGGTGGACCAACATGACTGACATCCTATAAATTACCATGACTAAAGTGAGGTAAATAGAAATAATTACCACAGTAAAGTTTGGTAAAAAGGATGAATGATGGTGAACAGGTAAAGTGTATCAAATGCAGGTGAAAGAGTATCAGTTGAAAGATCAAATCAGATGTCCAGCATAGAGTTACTAGCACGACAGCAAGATGCACATTCATAGGACTTGCCTCCAGCTCCTTCAATGAAAACAGGGACAACAACAATTAGTTCACTTTTTGTTTCTATATTCGAGACCATCTGTCTCTATATTTGTGTAAAAAGATATTTAGTTTCCCTAGAATAAATCTCATTTAGTTATGAGATATTTTGATGTAAATTTTGTATAAATACTTCTTTATTCGAAGTATTATAGGTGGATTCAAAGACATTTCTTTAGACATTCTCTTCTGGAAATTGAAGTGCTATTGTACCAACTCTTGTATGGCTTGCTGGATCATGGAATAAAGTTGAGACATTTCACAGGATTCTTGTGTCAAACAGAAATCTAATAAGTATTCTATATCTCTTGTGTTATTGTTTCCCTTCTATTTATTAATGATCATATGTGTTTTCTTGAAATCTGAATGACAAACAAAATAATGATATTTCAAACTTTGCTTTGTTGCAATCTATTTTTAAGACTTTATCTTTCTTAATGTTTTCTTCTAGACTATCATATTGAGGGAATTCTTAAATGCTCCCTTGCTTTCATAGTTTATCATAGTGACCCGTTTAAAAAAGAATACTTAATTGCTCCTAGTTAATGAGGACCATCTATTCTGCACATTGAACTTGGTTAAAGGATTCTTCATTTCCCTTTCTCCCTATTTAATACTATTTCATCCATCCATTCAAACCTGACATTTGGCTTTTGTTTTACGACCTTGCCCTGTGAGTTTTCCCTTTATTAATTGATCTGATCCAATTAAGCCATTCCTTTGATTGACTCCATAGCCCAATGACTTGAAGGCCTTACTCTGTCCATCTGTTTACTGAATTCCACAACCCAACCAAAATCCCTTAAAAGCATTCATAACTAGCTTGATATCATATCAAAACATCTATAAATCAGAAAGAAAGAGACCTCTCTGAATACAGATTGGCTAGATTCTATACTTAAAAGATTGGTTTGTGGTTACCTTGGACCCTTGTCCTTCTTCTAATAACTTCTAAGGAAAATATGAGTGATAACATAGTGGCGACTCCACTAGGGAAGAATAATTCCTTAGTTGAAATAAACCTTTAAGAAACAAAAAAAAGTTGATTTAAAGTATCTTAGAGGATTTAAGAAGTTATTTTGGAAAGTTTATACAAGAAAATTCAAAAAAATTTGAAATCTGGCTTCAGAAAGGACTCGTTATACTAGGGCTAATCCTGATCCAATCCTCCCCCTGTGTTTGAACATCCCAATCTGATCCCAAGAATCATTAAAAGGCTGGAAAGATCATTGAGCCCCAGACCTGTGTTCAGATCACATTCATGTCCTGTTGAGTGGCTTTTCTTAGAATATCTACCCTTTGACGAACATTTTGAACTCTCTCTATTCAGAACCACTTCTGATAGTGAATTACTAGACTTGGTCCAAGACCTGGAATTTCTTAGAGAACTTGAGATCCAAAGAGCTAATTTGTCAATTGACCGATATCTGCAGAATTCTGCTGAGTCATCTCTTACCACAAATAGAACACCTGAGCTCTCTGAAACTACTTCTCTTTCTGCTAGTTCATCATTATTCCCTCACCTTTTTGAAGTCCAATTCACCCCTCCATTCATTCCTTCACCTCCTTTTCCACCAATTATCACACAACATCCAAACACTTCTTCCAGTTCTTCCTCTGCAACCCAAACAACTCCTATCACTCCAACTCTAGTCTCTGTTTCTACTCAGTCTAGTATCATGGCCAATAGATATGCTCCCCTTGTGCTACCTACTAACCTAGGTGAAATTCCTTAAGATTACCAGAGTAAGATTACCACCTTTGATGGCAATGGCATCTATACAACTCAACAACACACCAAGAAGATGACTGATTATTTTGAGATTTATGAAATAGACACTGTTGATGTGCAAATGAGAATATTTGTACAAAGTCTTTCTAGAGAAGTTAGAACTTGGTTCAGAGCCTTAACACCCAATAGTATAGACAGCCTAAGGACCCTCTACCAACAATTCTTGAATAGATGGGAGAAGAGGAAAGACCCCCTTCGGATTTTATCTAAATATGAGAACTTAAGAAGGGGACCCCATGAAACTGTCCAGGACTATTGCACTAGATTCAATAGTGTGTATAGTGCCATTCCACTAGATCTTAGGCCCCCACCTGGTTTAGCCTTAATCAAATTCCCAGATGGATTTGATTCTGATATGGCTTTCCAGCTGAGAGAACGAAACCCCCCTACTTTGGAAGATATGCAAAGCATAGCAGTTAGTGTTGAAGCCAACCTGCTATCCAAAAGATCCAAAGCTAGGAGTGAAAGGAGGATACCATTAAAAGAAGAAAGCTCACCCTTTGACCAAAAGCTAGATGCCATAATTAAAGGAATGGAGAGACTAGGAGACAGAGTGGAGACAATTGAAAGGAAATCTCCTTGGCATAATCAACTAGCCAACACAGGGAGAAATCCTAATTTTAGGAAAAATAAAAACCAAAACGTTGGAAAGAATGGTCCTAATGAAAACATTAGACCTCCTTTCCATGAAAAATATGCAAAGGATTCAAACTCTGAAGACCCAGAAGAAGATACTCAAATCAATTTGATGGACCTTGATCATGAAGAAGAGGTTTTCCTATCCCAAGATGATCAAGAAGCCCACATACTCAAACAGTTCCACACTCAATCAAGAGAATCATTTGACTTTAGACAGGGATATGACTCAACAATTTTCGAGGTCCATAAGCAATACAACCTAAGAGGTAGGAAGGTCAATGATGCCCCTGAAACAAACAAGAAGACAGTCCCAAACTAGCCCAAAAAAGGTAAGGTAGTAAACAGACCCCTACAAATTCTTTCTAAACCAAGCACTGATCCCCCTAGCCCCATAATTGAAGATATCTCTGACAACCAACCAAATAATGGACAACCTTCCACTTTCCTTCCTTCCAAGGAAACAGTGGAAGAACCTCCAAAGATTGATTTAGGAAAATCAGCTAATCATGACCCTCATCTTGAAAAAGGAAAAGAGATAGAAAACACTACTGCTCGAAACCCAAAAGCTCAAATAGAAAAGCCTTTTAATATGGAAGTAGAAGTAAGCAAGTTGAAAATTTTTGTTCCGTTATCTGAATTAGCCAAATATGATGTTTACCGAACTCAAATCAATAGATCACTGAAAATCATTGGAACTAAAGAATCAGTTAATATTTTTGATGACCAGCCCGAATTAATCTTTGGCCCAAAAATGAATGGGAAACCATTGGAAGGAGGAATTCCTCCCTTCTATGTTAGCCTAAACATACATGATAAGATTCTGCACAACACCATGTTTGATTCTGGTGCATCTCATAATCTCATGCCCAAGTCTATCATGGAAAAGCTAGACCTAGACATCACTCGACCATACAAAGATTTGTTTTCCTTTGACTCCAGTCAAGTGAGGTGTTTATGATTGATAAAAGATTTGTGTGTTTCATTGGTTCAATACCCTGCAAAAACAATTTTAATGGACATAGTGGTAGCAGATATCCCACCCAAATATGGCATGTTGTTGTCTAGATCCTAGGGTGCTAAACTTCAAGGATCTCTACAACTAGATATGTCATATGCCACTATATCGGTTTTTAGACAACCCAAGAAACTATACAGAAAAACATTAATGAAATACGTAGTAAGTAGTCAGGAGAGGCCACAAAACTTCCCTATCTACTCAATACACTCTGATATGGATTCTTTCATTCTTTACAATGCAAAAGCTAGTCCATCAAATACTATAGGTGTTTTAGAATCAAAATAAATTGAAAACTTTGGTTTTTTAGTAGCAGAACCAAAAGAAATTAAAAAAGAGAAATCAACTGTTCAACTTCAGGAGATAATAGATAACAAAGAAGACCCAAACACCTTAACTATGAAAGAACACACCCTAGATGAAAACTATGAACATGAAATTCTATGGCATTTAGAATTTGATGGTTCAGTCAACAAGTTAGGTGTAGGAGTAGGAGTATGGATACACAACATAGAAAATGATCATGCAGAGGGACATGCCTATAGACTAAATTTTAAATGCACCAATAACATGGCAGAGTATGAGGCACTTTTGTTAGGTATTAAACTTGTCAAAATATTAGGAGCTATTAGGGTGTCCATCATCGGAGACTCAGAATTGGTAGTGAAACAGATAAAAGGAACTTACTCAACCAGGGATCCAAGACTAGGACTCTACAGAGGAATAGTGGTAGAAATCCTTAACACCTTTCTAGAAACTAAGCTTGCTACAATTCCCCGAAAACATAATATGCAAGCCCACAGCCTGGCCATGTTTGCCAACACCTACAAGTTGCCTTTTCAACCTAATCATCAGTATACTACTGAAGTTAGGCATAGGCCAGCCATACCTGATAATCTTAAGAACTGGCAGGTCTTTGATAGTGATAAGCAGATTAATAATTTTCTAACTTTAGATGAGGAATTTTCTAATCTTAATATAGATGTTGATACAGTTACTAGTTTTGATCAGATAAATCAGTTAGATATTAACAACTTGGAAGAAGAATCAATAAACATGCTTCATCCTACTAAATTCTCACAAGCAGAAATCAAAGACCTGAAACAAATGGATCTAGATGAGATAATTGAAGAAGAAACAAAGGTTATAAATCTGAAGGATAATCATTTACCCAAAGGATTAACTCCATTGGAGGATTTGTTTGACTCTAATGACATTCCAAAGAAACCCAAAATGGAGCCTCTAAAAGCAGACATTGAAGAATATAACATAGGAACCAAGGATAATCCCAAATTGATAAAATTGTCAAAATCTTTACCCCCTGATCAAAAGCTAAAATATGTTGAACTTTTGAGAGAATTCCAAGATATCTTTGCCTGGAGTTACGAATATTTGAAGTCCTATGACACGTCTATCATTCAACACACTATCCCTTTTAAGGAAAATCAAAAGCCCTTTAAGAAAAAACTCAGAAGAATTAACCTTGTGTTATTACCATCTATTGAGAAAGAAATCAAACGCATGTATGAAGCAGGAATTATTGCCCCTATTAGATTTTCAGAATGGGTGTCTAACCTAGTACCTACTAGGAAGAAAACAAGGGAAATAAGGTTATGTGTTGACTTGAGAAATGTAAACAAGGTCTCTCTTAAAGATAACTACCCTTTACCCAAAATGGATCATATTTTACAAAGGGTAGTGGGTTCTTCTAGAATTTCACTTTTAGATGGGTTTTTAGGTCATAACCAAATCTTAGTTCATCCTGATGACCAAGAGAAGACTGCTTTTACAACACCATGGGGTACCTTTATGTACATTAAAATGCCATTTGGACTAAAAAATGCAGGAGCTACTTTTCAAAGAGCAATGGACATTGCCTTTGCTAAAGAAATTCATGATTTTCTTGTTATATATCTTGATGACCTCACTGTTTTTTCTAAATCATATCAACAACACTTGGAACATCTCAAGCAAGTTTTTCTAAAGTGTAGAAAGTATGGCATTTCTTTAAATCCAAAGAAGTCTTTATTTGGTTTAGAGGAAGGAAAATTGTTAGGTCACATCATTTCCAAGGACGACATTCAAATTTATCCTTCCATGATTGAAGCTATTCTACAAATACCCTATGCAAGAAACATTAAAGAGCTTCAGGCTTTCCTAGGAAAAATATTTTTTTTAAGGAGATTCATTTCTAGCCTAGCCGAGCTCATTAAGTCATTAAATAACATGCTTAAAAAGGATTCAAGTATCAAATGGAAAATAGAGGCTAAGCAATACTTTGAAGAAATTAAAATGGCCTTAACTAGAACACTAGTCCTTACAAGCCCAAAATTTGATAGAGACTTCATCATTTTTTCTTTTGCATCAAAACACACCATAGCTGTAGTTTTGCTACAAAATGATGATCAAGGATGTGAAAAACCAATAGCCTTTTTTAGTAAAGCTCTCGGAGATACATCATTAAAATAAAAAATAATGGAGAAACAAGCTTTTGCATCGTTAAAAGCCATTACAGATTTCAGGGTCTATATATTGTACTCTCATGTAATAGCTTATGTTCCTAATGCAGTAGTCAAAGACATCCTAACTCAGGATGGAGTTGATGGCAAAAGAGGAAAATGGATAGCTACTATCTTAGAGTATGATATAGAGATAAAACCTACCAAGCTAATTAAAGGTCAGGGATTGGCCAAACTCATGGCAGAAACTAATTGCCAAGCCCTAGACATAAACCTTGTTGCAAAGCTAGATAACGAGCAGGAGATGGCAACTCCACAGATCAGCCAAGCCTTTTCAGACTCACCTTGGTATGATGATATAATTTATGTTTTACAAAACCTGTAGGCTCCTCCAAGGTTATCCAGAACCAAGAATAGGTTTTTAAAAATGAAAGCTTCAAAATTTTGCATCTTAGATAATACTCTGTTTTGGAGAAATCATGAAGGAATTTTGTTGAATTGTTTATTAAAATAAGAAGCTAACAAGGCTCTCCAAGAATTTCATGCAGGGGACTGTGGTGGACACCTCTATTGGAAGTCAACTGATGACAAAATCCTAAGGGCTGGATTTTATTGGCCAACCTTGTTTGCAGATGTGAAGAAATTTGTAACTTCTTGCCATAAATGCCAAATCTTTGAAGGCAAAAGAAAATTGTTACCTTTACCCTTGAAACCTATTTCCACCAAAAAACCTTTTCAACAATGGGGTCTTGACTTCATTGGAGAAATTCATCCACCCTCTTCTGGTCAACACAAATGGATACTCACTGCAACTGACTACTTTACTAAATGGATAGAATCCATTCCCTCTAGACAAGCCAATGACACTATTATCATAGGTTTCCTAGAGGCCAATATTTTGTCCAAATTTGGTTGTCCCACTAAAATCATTACTGATAATGCTACAGCCTTCAAGTCAAAGAAAATGATTGCCTTCTATCACAAATATCACATAACACTTGGTCATTCCACAGCTTACTATCCTCAAGGCAATGGTCTTGCAGAATCTTCCAATAAAAGTCTAATAAATATTATCAAAAAGCTATTGGAAGAAAATAAGAAAACTTGGAACAAAAAATTGACCAATGCTTTGTGGGCAGACATGCTTACAACTAAGAATCCATTGGAACCAGTCCCTATGAACTTGTTTATGGTATGGAGGCAGTTTTTCCCTCATATTTAGGGGTTCCTGTCATGAAATTACTTCAAGAAGCTCAAGTGGAACCAAATGATATTCAAAGGATAATTAACCAGACCATCCATTTACAGCAGACCAAGGAGGAAGTGTACCAAAGATCCCAAGTACTGCAGGAGAAACTTAAGAAAATATTTGACAGAAGGACCAAAGCAGAAGACTTCTATTTGGGAGACAAAGTGTTAAGGTGGGACTCAAGAAGAGAGGACAAAGGGAAACATGGGAAGTTTGACTTCCTGTGGAAAGGACCATATATCATATATGCTTTCAGAGGGAACAATGCATATTTTCTGAAAGAATTAGATGGTGCAGAAATTGAAGGAGGACTATTCAATGCTCAGATGTTGAAGTAATACTTTGATCCTAGTTACTAAACTTACCCCATTTCTAATTGTACATATTATATCCCTTATAATGTTCAGTGTTGATAGGATGGTAAAATTATGAAGTTGAAACCCGAAGAGAAGGCCCTAAGCTTCAGAAGGATTACTACCATACGTACAAGTAATGCATCAAGTAAGAGGAAGATTGCAGAGCACAATAAAAGTTTTTCAAAGGCCATTGGTCTACAGTTCTTTACTTCCCACCAGCAAAAGCCATCCCCAAGTGGAGCCACTATTAGGCCCGTATACCAATAGGTGTCATATATCATGATTGACATGGTTTAACTCTGAAATATGTTCATACCTTTGCTTGTTCCAAATGTTTTCCATATTTGTGAAAAACAAAAAAATTAAAAGAAATATCAAAAAGCAAAAAGAATAAAGAAAAAGGTCAAAAAATGAAAGAAAATGAAACCCAACAAAAGAAAAGATCATGAAAGTGTGCAAGCCCAACTGCCACTGCTATTTACTTTGTGCATAATAAAGATTGTGCGTAGCTTGTCACCTATGCCACAATCCATGGTAACCAAATAGCTTAATCTTTGTTATTCCATGTTTTCAATTTCATGTTTTCAGATATAGAGAATAAAAATCTTTCCAAACAATGTAATCTTGGCAGATAAGTACATAAGTAGAGTAAATAAAAGGAGCTCAATAGTTTAATCTGAGCCCTTGGATGTAATAAGGTTAGATTTAGATAGATATTACTATGAAAAAGAAAGAAAGTTTGAAAAGGGTTTGCCTGTCTAAGTGCACCCCAATAAAGAAGTAAAAATGCTAAGTTAAGTAGGTAGGGTAAGTAGATGATTGGTTGGAGAATAAATGTGTGGTGAATAGTTAAGTTTAATGCTTAAATATTTTCCTTTCATCACTTAGACAAAGCATAACTCACATTGAAGACAACACATCAAGCAATCAAAGTCAAATTTATTAAATTGCCTTACTCATTTTTCCCTAAGCTTTCACTAATTTCCCCTAAGTGCTAAAAGGTATCTATAACAAGTTAGAGGGGCTCAGAGCATTTCTCTGACTTTTGGAGGGACCGGACCCTTGGCCCAATAATTTGGAATACCTAAAGTACTTAAATCCCCTTCATTAACATTTACCCCTCCATAAAATCATTCTTTCCCTATATAAAGCTTTTCCTAAGTAAAATCCTATTTTACTTAGGGAAATTAAAACATTTTATTTCTAAACCCTCATATTAGCCTAAGTAATGTTGTATGATGAAAAGCTTTCGAAAATAGTTTAGTTAGCTCACTTCATATTCCATAATCATATTAACTCCTAACTAGTGCTATTCTCTCAATCCCGAAAATAATTACCATTTCCCCGTATTATTATTAAAAATCCCAAAAATTTACATATCCCACCCCCTGTTGCAAAATAACCTTAATAAATCAAGAAATGAGCTTAATTAATCAACCCTTGATTAATTAAGAACCCCGACCCCACCATGCTAAATAAAGGATTAATTAATCCTCACGATTAATTAATAACTTATACCAATCACATTGCCTCCAATGTAATTAAAAGCTTTTAATTAACATCGAGCCCCCTCCATTTAAACTCTAGTCACTTCTTGATCCCCGACCACCGTCCGATCGGATTTCTCAGATCTGACAGCCATTTCTCATATCGGGCGGGCCTTTTAGTCGGACATTAAACGTGTGATATGAGCGGTTTTCCAAAAGCCGTCGATGCTACATGTCACTTAACGGAAGGAATCGCGCGGCCCTCCCTCAATATTGCCTACCTCGCATAAGCGGTGCGATGAAACCCACTTACTGCCTCCCACAAATGACAAAACGTCACATCATTAAGTTGACGACACCTGTCCTTATCACTAAACCCGCCAAAAAATTAACTTTGCATAAAAAACAAATCAAATCTATTCTTCATCCTTTACCAGAGAAATTTCATGCATGGACAAAGCTTATCCGGAAACGACCAGCTTGTCCCCCAACTGTCAACTCCCTTGAAAGCTGCCATTTCAATGCTGCTCTAGTCTACTGTATGCATCCTGCAAATGTGACCACCGTATCCTTTTCCCCAATAACAAGTATTTAATAGTTATTCTCTCAGAAACCATGTTAAATGTTGCAATTCCCATGAAATTTCTTTAAAGGTCAAAGTTTTTTAGTATAATTGAATTGATATCTTAGTCGAGAGCTTCCCACGCACCTCTGTTTTAAACAATTTCATTTAGAATCCCAATTTTGACCCTGAAAACACAATAACCAAGATGGAAACACCCGTGGCCCTAACGTTCCTCTAATCTCTACTCCTCACAGGGATTTGGCTCACCTCCCCTTAGTCGATAAGGATATCCAAATCAAGTACCTTACCTTTGAAGAAAGCCCCCTTAAGCTATACTATAAGCACCGGGACAATTATCTAGATAATGCCAATAAAATTGGTCTTTGGGAATCAAATCTCCCTAAATACCAATCCCCATTGTCCATAGTTTCCCAGAGATTGTCCACCAATGCCATGCCAACTACAATCCCAGTCTAAGAGTTGTGATGTTGCCCAACCATCAAATCCTTTTCATCATTATAGCAGAATCTATCAATAACATGTTACAACTGCAGCTTGGCTAAGACCTTACCCCCTTATCTATTGCTGATTTACTTGAGAAGTCCTCAAAACTATCCAGCTCAGAGATCACTCGAGTATGTCAAACCTTCATGCTAGAGAGATACATAACAAAGGACCCCCTTCCATACATGACATGTTCTTTTACTGGCTTAGGTAGGGACATTGTCACCATGATTGCTTGCATTCTAGGTTTCACCACTAATGAGTATGTGGATGAAATGACCTTTTCCTTCATGACTATCTTCACCCCTGGTTAGCCTCCTGCTGCCAAATATGACTTTGCTACATTCATAGCTGACAATATGCATGACCAATTCATGAGGCTAGAGAATGAGAGAGTATTCAAATATTCCACAGTTCTGTATCACCTCTTCCTCTATTACCAAACTGACAAATTCCCCTTCTCTGTGCATAAGCTTGATACCAAAGGGAACCCTAGGTCAGTCATTTTCTGGACCCCTATTTTTCACTACTACTCACCCTCTTCTCCTTATTCATACATAGATTTCATTGATCAATTTGTCCATCCTATAACTACTATGCTGACAGGAAATTCTCCCCCTAGAATCAGTGATGACATCTAAAGAATCCTTCAGTTGTCAAAACAGTATAAGATAGGTGACTTGTACTTATACCAAAATCATACTAAGATCAAAGTCTATGGGTGTGAATTGCCTCCCTTCAAATTGCCCAAGTATGTACCCATGAGATTATTTGCCCTATAGTACTACAGAAAAATGATCAGCTCTGATCAAATCCACTTCACGAAAGAAAAAAGGAAAGCCCAACTAAGGATTAAAGACTACTTAGGCCAATTTGTGTGAAATAACAGGCAATCAGGGAAAGAAGCAAAGGAAATCCTTAAGAGGATGAGACTGAAAAGAGTTTTTTCTGGCCTTATGATCCTCATAATTTCATTTGTGACAGAAGACAAAAGCACAAGCTATCCCCTTACATCCATTATAGAATTATTGAAATAGAACAATATGCCAATTTAGATGAATGGAGGGAAGGGACATTGATAGAACAAGACAGTGATGAGGTTGAAGCTGAAAATGTGATGAAAGATTTGGAGAAAAAACTTGACCTAGTCTCCTTTGTATAGGTACTTGCAGAGCCTCTCCAAAGGCTAACACCGGAACCAAGTGCTCCCACTGTAGATCCTTCACAGAGGTAAACTCAGGAAACAAGTGCCCCTACATCAGAACAACCTAAAACAGCAGGAAAACTAGAGGAATCAGAGCAACCTGAGATCTTAGAAGAATTGGCTCCTCCACAACCCCTACAAGCTCAAACAAATATGGGTAATCCTTTAGTGCTACAGACTCCTCTAAATGAGCAAAGAAACTTGAAAATAGAAAGGGAAGTAGCTACCCCTCCAAGCATACCCACAGATCAACCCTTTGCTACGAGGCAAAGGTTGAATCCTTATTCAGAGGAAGAATTCATTGGAGAGACTATAGAGAGCATAAGGATGGAAGAGATAGATAGTTTACAAACATTCCCAATAGGTGGGACACCCTCTAGTTCACACAGGCAAGAACTGGAAAGGCAACCCAGCACCGAATTGTCATCCTTCAGGTCTTCTTCTGAGAAGATTATAGATATAAAGGAGAAATTTAAGGAAATCAAGACAAATAATGAGCAGCTGAAGGCCCAAGCCTACACTCAAGACTTAAAAATTGCCCCTATAAGCCAGACTAGTTTGATGTCAGCCTTTGACATCAAAGAAGGAAAAATGCAAATGAGTTTCATGAAGCCCACAGTGTAGCAGCCAAAATCCTTGGCAGATTATCTCAAAACTGACTTTGAAGTTTTGGCTAAAGACATCCACCCTATTGACTAGACTTAACTACACAAGCAAACGAGTGAGATGGTCTATTCAAATTTGACCAGCAAAGCAATGATGGCTCATACATTGCAAAATTCATTAAGCAACACTATAGCCCAATTGAAACTAGAAAAAGCCTCATCACAGGCAAAGGATAACAGAATAAAATCATTAGAAGAGTTATTGATTGAGCTGGGTCATGACCCAAAGGATGTTAAGGCAGCAAAAAGCTTAATCAAGAAAAAGAATGAAGACATAGCCACACTTAGAAAACAATTGAAGTTGCCACCACTCATTCACCCTCAGACTACTGAGGTTGTAGAGAAGAAAAATGAAGAAGAACTTATGGACTTGGTCCTTAAGTTAAACGACTAATTGAAGGAAACATAGCAGGAATTGGAGAACGCGGTGCAGTTAAGGAAAAGTGAGTCGACCACCCAACCCTTGACTGTAATAACTACAGTTTAAATAGCAATCCCTTCCAAAATAGCAACAGCCTTAGGATCAAACATTCTTTTGGCAACATCCATAGTAGTGGAAGCAACAGGTACGACACAAGTAGGAACATCAACACAAAGTATAGAGGGCTTGATCAAATCAATGGAAGAAATGGAGCTCGAGGTCACAGAGCTACAGAAGGTAAAATAAAAATTCACTACCTTAGAGCAGAAATATGATTTATCTAAAATAAATTATGGAGAGGAAAGAAGGAAAAATAAGAGCATGATAGAAAAAATAAAAGCATTGGAGGAAGACGTGACATTTGACAGGCCTTTAGCAAAAATCAGGAAAATATTGTGGACCAATATCATTGATTCCATCAATGATATTCAATCATCAATTCAAATCATTTTTGAGCAAATAGATTTGTTAAAGCTTGCTCTTGAAGCAATTAAGAAGACTAGAGTAGCACTGGGTAGAAAACCTGAGGAAGCAACCAGACTAATCAACTTTCTAAACTATAAAAGTAGGCAACAATTGGAGCAATTGGACATTTAGGATATGACTTCTACCATCCTTGAACTAAAGAAAGTGTTGACTAAAAGTAATCTGATGCAAGGCCTAGAACATAGATGTCAAAGCATGCATGAAGATATAGATGAATTCATGAAAAATTTTGACATCCTAAGGATTAAAGGACTTCCTATCCCTTTAGTCATCAATGACAAACTAATGGTTTAGATTGACTACATTGATAAGTTACATCACCTAGCTGACAGTCAGGCTAGTTCATCTGCAGCCAAAGCATTGCCCACAAGGAAAGTTCTCTATGATGGTTTGGAGAACCTTTTCTTCATTGAACACGAAGTGAAGCACTTATTCCCAGTGCAACCCAATTTTGTGAAATATACTGAAGCAGATGAAATGTACAGGAAGCTGATAAGAACAAAAATACCAACTGATGAGTGGTGGACCAACATGACTGACATCCTATAAATTACCATGACTAAAGTGAGGTAAATAGAAATAATTACCACAGTAAAGTTTGGTAAAAAGGATGAATGATGGTGAACAGGTAAAGTGTATCAGATGTAGGTGAAAGAGTATCAGTTGAAAGATCAAATCAGATGTCCAACACAGAGTTACTAGCACGACAGCAAGATGCACATTCATAGGACCTGCCTCCAGCTCCTTCAATGAAAACAGGGACAACAACAATTAGTTCACTTTTTGTTTCTATATTCGAGACCATCTGTCTCTATATTTGTGTAAAAAGATATTTAGTTTCCCTAGAATAAATCTCATTTAGTTATGAGATATTTTGATGTAAATTTTGTATAAATACTTCTTTATTCGAATTATTATAGGTGGTTTCAAAGGCATTTCTTTAGACATTCTCTTCTGGAAATTGAATTGCTATTGTGCCAACTCTTGTATGGCTTGCTGGATCATGGAATAAAGTTAAAAACATTTCACAGGATTCTTGTGTCAAACAGAAATCAAATAAGTATTCTATATCTCTTGTGTTATTGTTTTCCCTTCTGTTTATTAATGATCATATGTGTTTTCTTGAAATTTGAATGATAAACGAAATAATGATATTTCAGAATTTTCTTTGCTGCAATCTATCTTTAAAAGTTTATCTTTCTTAATGTTTTCTTCTAGACTATCATATTGAGGGAATTCTTAAATGCTCCCTTGCTTTCATAGTTTATCACAGTGACCCATTTAACAAAGAATACTTAATTGCTCCTTGTTAATGAGTACCCTCTATTCTGCATATTGAACCTGGTTAAAGGATTCTTCATTGCCCTTTCTCCCTGTTTAATACTATTTCATCCATCCATCCGAACCTGGCATTTTCCTTTTGTTTTACTACCTTGCCCTGTGAGTTTTCCCTTTAGTAATTGATCTGATCCAGTTAAGCCATTCCTTTGATTGACTCCATAGCCCAATGGCTTGAAGGCCTTCCTTTGTCCATCTATTTACTGAATTCCACCACCCAACCAAAATCCCTTAAAAGCATTCATAACTAGCCTAATATCATATCAAAACATCGATAAATCATAAAGAGAGAGCCCTCTTTGAGTACAGATTGGCTAGATTCTGTACTTAAAAGATTGGTTTGTGGTTACCTCGGACCCCTTTCCTTCTTCTAATAACTTCTAAGGAAAATCTGAGTGATAACACAATATAATGAACAACAAAAGTCATTGTAGTGTCACAAATAATGAATTCCATCCCAATGTGATGAACAATAAACATTTTCATAATATTAAAAACAATGAATGACATCATAATGTGCCAAACAATAGTTAAGGTCACAATTTCATGGACAATAAATTTCATCAAAAAGTGACGAACAATAAACAACATCACAATGTGATGAAGAATAAATGTCATCACCATGTGACACATAACAAATGATGTGGAAATGTCATGAACATTAAAAATCATTGCAATTGGGGAAAAATTGATGTCACGATGTGACAAATAAAACCATTGACAACCATGGTCAAACATGTTTAAGTATGTCAACCATGATATTTCCTTGGTTAATCGAATTCAAACACAGTTAACCATGGTCATATGTGGTTCACCATAGTCAATTGTAAACAACAAGATCAATGATGGACAACATAGTCAATATGGATAACCACATTCATCTATGGTCAAATGTTGCCATATGATGGTCAATATTGGTGTCCATAGTCAACATGTTTGATAAAGGTTAATCACGGCCAACATGGTCAAGATGGGAAACCATGGTCAACATGGGAATCATGGTTGACCATACTCATCTATAAGAAAATGATGATAACCTTGGTCTAACATGTTTAGCCATGGTCAATCATATGTTGAAAATAGTCAATGATGGTTGGATAAGCTCAACCAAAATTAAACATGGTCATATAATCTCAACTATGGTCAACCCATGGTGGGTTCACTTTGTTGACCAATATCTTATTGCATTCATTCATAATAAGGTCTTTCAAATTGTGAAAAATAGAGTCAATATATTATAGGTATTCCAAGGGTGTGGGTTAGGGGGAAATTATAGGTATTAGGAGGTATAAAAAGTTTTATTTAGTAAAAATAGGGGATATTTATTAAAAATATGAGTTACTTTTATTAGCAAGCTTTATTGGGAGGGTGTTCAACATACTTCCTTTGAAGATTTTTATCAATATCTAGTGAAATTAGGGTATTATTTAATATCTCGTGAATAGAGGCACTATGAAATTGGTTCACTAAGTAGAGATATTGTTTCTTATTCATGGTTAGCATGTTCAACCATAGTCAACCTTGTTCAACCTTGCTCAACCTTGCTCAAACAAGGTCAACCATGGTCAACAATATTCATTCATACCCAACCATAGTCAAGCATAATCATCCTTGGTCAACATGGTGAAACCATGGACATCTATGGTCAAGATGGACAACATAAGCAACCATCTTATGATCAACCATAAATTGACCATACTTTGCCATAGTCAGCTATGTTGAAACATGCCCATCAAGCTTAACAACATGGTCAAACATGATCACCGAGTTTATCCATGGTCAACCTTGTTCAACATACATTGTTATCTTAATGGTTGACCACGGTCAATCATGGTCAACCTAATCAACCCTCTTCAAAAATTAATGTAATATTAACATTAACACCAGGGTAGCATCAACCATGGTCAATTATAGTTAACAAAAATTAATGTAATAATAATAATTTACCATGGTTAACCATTTTCAATCATGCCAACCCCCTTGAACACCTATTATTATTATTATTATTATTATTATTCAATTTTAAGGTCACTGCCAAGCCAGACACCAAATTGGTGTATGAGACACCCTTGTTTGTGCGATAATGGACCCACCTCCATGCAACAATTTGACTGCTAAGTCTAGGAAGGCATACATACTCTACCCACCTCTAGTTTTGTACATGTGACCTCTTAGGAGGAAACACATGCTCTTAACCATTAGGCCCACTCAAGTTGTATCATCCATCATCATCCATCAATAACCCTTGGAAACCATGGTTAATCATTGTCAACCATGACCAACCCTCATTAACAATTTTTAATCATAGTCAAACATGGTCTATTAATCTACCCCTTGCATATTGGCCATCAATTAGCACAACCACATTAGTAAAGCAGTTGATATAGTTTGATTGACATCATATGTTGGAATCATGATTGTCATTATACCAAAACCGGTAGGCATTAGTATCTACTATAATAACTAGAGGTAGGATTCAAGAGAGGCGGTTTGTCCATGTTGTGAAACACATGGGAAGCATTGAACCCAATGTCCAATAATCCCCCTCAACACGAGTTGAGTGAGTTTCGAACTCGAGACCTATCGCTCTGATACCACTTGTTGGAATCATGATTGTCGTAAGACCAAAACCAGCGGGCACTAATCTTTGCTACAATCAATAGAGTTAGCATCCATGGGAGACAATTAGTTCATGTCGTGAAACACATGGGGAGTGTTGAAACCAATGTCCAACATCATATTCCACTCATATGGCACCGATTGACATATGAAAAGTGAAAAATGATGTCGACCAAAATATATGAACCATTTAATTCATGTAGTTAAACTACTTAATAAATAAATAAATATATTTCAAATAGCATGTGTAAAAATAATCCACGGGGCCTTGGATAGACAGTGATCAAGAGCTTTGTTAAGGAACTCCTTAATGTGAAGTCACCGATTCAATTCCCCACATAGGTTGGGGTTATATATTCGACATGTTGACGACGTAGTCCTATTAAGCTTACCAAAAAAACATGTGCAACAATAAGATTCTATTTTAATGTTTCTAAATATTAATAATAAAAAAATCTCTTGTTTATTTTTTTTGTAGTGAAAAGTGTTTACAAAATAGATGTAACACATTAAATTGATAATTTATAAAACTAGAAATTGCCCCAAAAGGTGAAAATAGACATCGATAGAGTTACTATACCAGTAGAAAAGTGTTTGATCTGCTTAAATGAATATAACTTTGAATGAAAAGATGAAAAAGAAGA
This sequence comes from Pinus tabuliformis, assembly GCA_031772625.1. NCBI lineage: Eukaryota > Viridiplantae > Streptophyta > Pinopsida > Pinales > Pinaceae > Pinus > Pinus tabuliformis. The sequence goes on from CM062808.1 coordinate 790,909,343, forward strand.
CAAAAATCTTGCAACTTGGAGACAACTTCCTTTAAGTATGATCAGCTATTTAAGAAAATCTTAGCCCAATGTTTTGAGAAACATTTTGTGAACAGTGAAATGTATTTTGAAATGCATGTGAATGGTTGATGAGCAATGTTGTCGCAATATCTTACCCTGCTCTTATAAGTAACTGTGACAACGTTTGCTCACCAATACCAAATCCTTGGTTCTTAACAGACACAAAATTTTAATTATTAATTTAAAAACCACTTTTAATTAAGAAAAAATAAAATGATTTAAATTTCCATAATCAATTACATAATATTCATAATAGCATCTTTACCTCTTTCATCGTAAGGACTAAATTATTACAAAATAATCTTTTAGTACATTTTATCATCATGAAAGTATTAAAGATTTAAAATAAATCATAGATAACATCTTATCTTCACCACCAAATTAACATATTTTATGACTTTTTATCATTAAAAACATCTAATCAATTATAAAATAAATCATTCCACTAAATTAACTTTATTGTTATAGCTTTATGAAATTAAGGTAGGAGTCCATTTGTAATTACAATAAAAATGAATCACTTTATACAAGGCCTTAACCTTTTTGAGGACTTTTAAAATTTCTAAAGGAATAAGCTCTTTGCTTTTATTGATATAGTTTTCTAAATAGTTTAAGATGAGTTTTCACTTTGGCTTTTCCTAACATTTAAGATTTTCCATGAATAATCTCTTTACTTTTATTTAATACAAATTTTAAAAATATTCTATAGATTAAATATTATTAATTTTTTATTTATTAATTTTATAAAATCAACATATAATTTTATTTTTATTGTAAAATTTTAAAATTAATAAATAATTGAAAATTTATATTGAATTTACTATACTTGTTCTAATTATAATACTATTTTGGTTTATAAGGATAGACCTTTCTCATGAAATTTGTGTACAAAAAAGGCCATGAATGGTCTGTTAGAGAAACTCAACCGCAGGTCTCTCCTTTCCAATGGTTATCAATATTAAGAAATAATGTTGTGAGATGGGCATACATATAGCTTTAAAACCAATAGTAAAACATCAAACCCCTTTGAATTTTTATAAACCACATAAAATTATTTTTATATAAATTTAAATTTTATTTGTTATTTTTTAATTAATTAAATAGAATATAAGGTGGGTGAACTTCAATGTTGAAAAAAAAAATTCTTCCGCTAGTAAGATGAAATGTCAGTCTCAATTTAAACCTTTTTTAAATACTTAATATCCTTGAATACCATTTGTCGTCAATTTCGCCCCTAAAATAAAAATTCTTAGAATATGTAATTCAACCACCGAAAATATTCACTCAACTACACACTCCAATGCAAATGAAATCTCTTGGTATCCATATGAAAATATACTATGGTTCATCCATGCCTAACACAATACTGAACCGAGAAATTTCAAAACCGTTTGATGATACAATGTTATTTTAACTATTTTCACTTTGTCAAATATGAAGCATATCACGATAATTTAACTACTTGTAACACTACACTGCCCAAATCGAATAGGATGTTGTAGTGGCAAGGAAAGGGTGGTGTACTCTTTACTAAAACCATAATCCATTTAGATGCTTGAAGAGAGGCGCTTTGAGAACATCTTGGGTGTGTCCATCCATATACTTGAGGACAATCGCTTTAACAACATCTTCAGATGGTTTACCAAAGACACTGATGCAGACTTCTCTCGCTTGGTTTGAGGATTGTCGTGTTATTAATGCTTCACTTTCATTCCTCGCCCAAAGTCGATATTCCTCCAATTGGCAGACTGTCAGGTTGAAACCTTGAAAGTCTGTGGGATCAGTGCTTCTGATGAGAAGGAACAAATCGAGTCAAAAACAAATTGTGGCTGGACTTTTTCTAATTATGAATGCACACCGCACACCATAATCCTGTGCCTGGACTTGTTCTAACTGTAGCTCCAACAATTTAATTCCTGCATTCTAGATCATACTTTGGCATTAAAGTGTACCTCGTTGTCGATGAGCATTGCATTGAGATTTTAAAATCGAAAGAAACCTAAAACGGAGTTACCTTTTTCAAATTAATAAATTTCGAGAATTTAAAGTAGGTTTAGGGATTGAGGGATGTTGGAGTTTCAGTGGAAAACTTGTTGAAGTATTAATTCCAACTGCAGCGACCGTATTTACTCCAGGAAAACCGCCAGTATTCATCGCACCGCTTTTCATGAGATGGTGGTATTTTTCGGAGGGGCAGCGATAACACCCAGCACCAGACACGTGACAGCAGTTTTGTCAGAGCAGTTTTCCCTGGAGCATAAAGATCGGCAAGAAGGTCCGTGCAATATAGATCGAATCAGAGTTTGCGTACAGGCCTACAACATATGGACTTGACGTGAAGTGAAAGCTTCATTGACCGCCAACGTTTCAGTAAAACAAATAATGAAATTTATTGTGATTCGTAGATTGTTGGTAAAGATTTTAATTATATTATTTTTTATTTACGGGAGTATAGCACAAGTAATAGGTAATGCCTTTTTTTGGTTGTTGTATGTGTAATGAAACGTGCAGCAGTGCGAAAAAAAAAAAAAAGAAGAAGAACAGAGCAGCGCGTTACACACAACAGCTGTTTTTGTAATGCACAGCAGTGCAAGGCGCCATTGTGAAGAACAATGACCTCATTAAGGGAAAAATGATCACAGCCTTTGGCGATGTTTACATATTTCTTCTTAATGTTTTTTATATGCAATGTAGTGTGAAAACGCAGAAGCGTGAAGAAAGTTTTCCGTTGAGAAAACAAAAGGAATGCGCAGTAGCACGAGAGCAATGTTTTTTTTGAGAGATTAAAATGAAATATGCAGCAGCGTGAATGAAACGAGAAGATTTTTTTTACAGCAGTGAATGTAAAGAAATTGTTTTTACACACAGCAGTGTAGAATTTGAAGACAGAGACAGACTAAATATTTTTTTGTGGAACTGAAGTGTTCCTGTGTAATCCCTCTGTTAAGAGGAAGATCTTCTTGTTGTAACAGCGAGTTTTGTTAATGAATACAAAGTTTTTTTGTGTGTTGAAAACTCTGTTCTCCCAAACAATTTTAGCTTCCCTGTGTTAAGATCCTGTGTTAAAACAGAGTATTATCCTCTGTTTAGTTATTTTGTTTGGAATTACCAGAAATTCCCTTCTTGGTGTCAGAGCTTGTCCAGGCTCTTTGAAGATGTCAAAGAAGCTGAAGTAAGGATTTCTTGTTGCAACAGCTTCTCGAGCAGAGTGAAGACTCAGTCAAGAAAGAATCCAAGGTATTTATCAAGTCAGTTTTTGTGTTACTGTTAAGGACAGTTAGTGATTTTAAATACACAGTCAAGTATTTTGAAGCCTAGTTAAGAGTGCAAGGATCGTTGGAGCCAGCACTAGCATGGGTATCTTTAATACTCAGCTCCCACAGTTTAATGGAAAAATCTATGACTATTTGGAAATAACTATGAAAGCTTTGCTTGCTTCCCAAGACTTATGGGAATTTGTTGAGGATGGATTTGAAGAACCAACAGATGAAAATGAGTTTAATAATTTAACTCAGAGAGAGAAAGATCTGTTGAAGAGCAATAAGAAGAAGAATTCTAAGACCCTCTATTTTTTGTATCAAGCAGTGCATGGGAGTGTGTTTCCAAGGATACCAGCAACTAAGAGATCCAAAGAAGCATGGGAAACTCTCAAGATAGCCTATCAAGGCATAGAGAAAGTGAAGACAACAAAACTATAGTTGTTGAGGAGAGATTTTGAGAATTTTTGCATGAAGGAGTCAGATAATATTGACTCATTCTTCACACATGTGATTGGTCTGGTCACGCAGATAAGGTCTCATGGAGAGATTCTTGAAGAAATGAGGATTGTGGAGAAACTATTGAGGATCCTACCCTCAAGGTTCGATGTAATTGTCACCACCATAGAAGAGACAAAGGATCTCACAAACTTCTCAGTTGATGAACTACATGCATCACTGATAACTCATGAGCAGAGATTGAGTAGAAATGAAAACTCATCTCTAGAGCATGCCTTTAAGACTCAGATGTCCTTTGGAAGAGGAAGAGGTCAAGGCAGAGGAAACAAGAAAGGAAGAGGCAGCAATCCAAATCAGAACCAAGGCCAAGGCAGCAGTCAACCAAGTGGACAACATCATGCTCAAGGACAAAGGTATGGTAAATCCAATGCCCAATGTCACTATTGTAAAAAGTATGGGCATTATGCAAATGAATGTAGGAAGAAGTAGCATGATATGAGTAATAGAACTAGTGCAAATTTCACTAGAAAAAATATCAGCCAAAATAATTTGTTTTTAGCCTGTAATATGGCTGAAGAAAAGAGTGAAGATGTATGGTTTCTAGACTCCGGTTGTAGTAACCATATGACAGGAAACATAGCCCTGTTTTCTATGTTAGATTAGAATGTGAAGTCACAAGTCACACTAGGGAATGATAATAATGTTTCTGTTATGGGAAAAGGAGAAGTAAAAGTCTTAACAAAGAAAGGTGAAAAGAAAACCATAACAGATGTTTATTATGTTCCTAGAATCAAATGTAATCTCCTAAGTATTGGACAGCTTACTCAAAAGGGGTACAATGTTTTCTTTGTGAATGATGTATGCACCATCATGGATAGAACACCCAACAAATGATGTATTGTTGAAGTGAAGATGACAAGGAACAGGATGTTCCCTCTCAGAATGAAAGCTGATTTGAAAAATAAAGAAGAAATAGCAGCAGTGACTCAAGAAGCTTTCCAAAGCGAACCAAAAGATGAAAATTGGTTGTGGCACTTGAGATTTGGACATCTCAACTTTTGAGGTCTTAACTTGTTGAAAAGAAAAGGAATGGTAAGAGGATTACCATTGATAGAGAAGCCAGACAACCTTTGTGAAGGTTGTATCTTGGGGAAAAAACACAGAGAAAGTTTTCCATCTGGGAAAAGCATAAGGACAAAAGCACCCTTAGAGATTATCCATTCAGATTTATGTGGACCGATGCAAACTCCATCACTTGCAGACAGCCACTATATACTGACATTCATTGATGATTCTACTAGAAAAACTTGGGTTTATTTCCTGAAGAACAAAAGTGAAGTGTTTGAAAGATTTCGGAATTTCAAGGCACTTGTAGAAAACCAAAGTGGGCTGCATATCAAAGTTCTAAGAACTGATAGAGGAGGTGAGTATATCTCCAAAGGATTTCTACGTTTTTGTAGAGAAAATGGAATTCACAAGCAGTTTACCACTAGGTACACTTCGCAGCAAAATGGAGTTGCTGAAAGGAAGAATAGGACAATCATGGATATGACGAGGAGTATGTTAAAGGGAAAGCATTTGCCAAATGATTATTGGGCTGAAGCTGTACACTGTGCAGCGTACATTTTGAATAGATGCCCTACAAAAGTAGTCACGAACAGAGTGCCAGAAGAAGCATGGAGTGGGACAAAACAATGAGTCACCCACATGAAAGTTTTTGGATGTGTGGCTTATGCACACATTCCAGATCAGCTAAGGAAGAAGTTGGACAACAAAGGGGAGAAATGTATTTTCATTGGATACAGTGAGGTATCCAAAGCTTACAAGTTGTATAACCCATCCACCAAGAAGCTTATTGTGAGTAGAGATGTTCAGTTCATTGAGGAGGAAGCTTGGGATGGAAGCATAGAGAAGACAGTGAATGTTAAAAACTCTTTGTCGCATGATGAAGATGATGAGGAGATGGCTGAAATACATCCCCAAAAAGCAACACCAACACAAGGGTAGCAAAAGACACCCTTGAGGAGAAATGAAAGTGCTTCTCCAAGCACACTGTAAGGAGGAAATTCAAGTGCTTCTTCAAGCACTTTCACACCAAATGAAAGAGGTAAGAAGTTCAGAAATTTAAGTGACATTTATGAGCAAGAGGCAACAAATGAATGTATGAATTCTTTGTTTGCTTTATATTGTCATGTTGATGATCCTGTTCATTTCGAAGAGTCAGAAGCCAAAACAGAGGTGGAAGAAACAGTCCAGCAAATGCTCAAGGAAGAAGCAGAATATGTGGCAGCTACAGCAGTAGCATGTCAAGCAATTTGGATGAGAAGGATGTTAAGGAGTTTATGCCAAGAACAAGCAAAATGAACTATGACTTTTTGTGACAATAGCTCAGCTATTGCATTATTCAAGAATGTTGTGTTTCATAAGAGAACGAAACACATTGACACAAAGTTTCATTACATCAGGGAATTGGTAAACAATGGTGAAATTGTTTTAAAACACTGCAGAACTCAGGAGCAGGTTCCTGACATTCTGACCAAACCATTGGGGCAGAAAAGTTTTGAATTTTTGAGAAAATGTCTGGGTATGACTGATAACCCAGCAGTTGAAATTAAAGGGGAGTGTTGAAGTATTAATTCCAACTGCAGCGACTGTATTTACCCCAGGAAAGCCGCCAGTATTCATCGCACCGCTTTTCATTAGATGTTGGTATTTTCCAGAGGGGCAGCGATAACACCCAGAAGCAGACACGTGGATAGTAGTTTTGTCATAACAGTTTTCTCCGGAGCATAAAGATTGGCAAGAAGGTCCATGCCATATAGTCCGATAGCCGTTCGATTGCAACCAAGGTTTGAAGCCATCCGATCGAATCAGAGTTTGCATCAGGCCTGCAGCATATGGACTTGACGTGAAGTGAAAGCTTCATTGACCACCAGCATTTCAGTAAAACAATTAATGAAATTTATTATGATTAATAGATTGTTGGTAAAGGTTTTAATTATATTATTTTTTATTTACGGGAGTATAGCACAAGTAATAGGTAATGTCATTTTTTGGTTGTTGTATGTGTAATGAAACGCACAGCAGTGCGAAGTAAAAAAAAAGGAAGAACAGAGCAGCGCGTTACACACAACAGTTGTTTTTGTAATGCACAATAGTGCAAGGTGCCATTGTGAAGAACAACGACCTCATTAAGGGAAAAAGAATCACAACCTTTGGCGCTGTTTATATATTTCTTCTTAATGTTTTTTATATGCAATGTAGTGTGAAAACACAACAGCGTGAAGAAAGTTTTCTGTTGAGAAAACGAAAGGAATGCGTAGCAGCACGAGAGCAATGTTTTTTTTTTAGAGATTAAAATGAAATATGCAGCAGCGTGAATGAAACGAGAAGATTTTTTTTTACAACAGTGAATGTAACGAAATTTTTTACACACAAGAGTGTAGAATTTGAAGACAGAGACAGAGTAATTTTTTTTTTGTGGAACTGAAGTGTTCCTATGTAATCCCTCTGTTAAGAGGAAGATCTTCTTGTTGTAACAACAAGTTTTATTAATGAATACAAAGTTTTTTTATGTGTTGAAAATTCTGTTCTCCCAAACAATTTTAGCTTCCCTGTGTTAAGATCTTGTGTTAAAACAGAGTATTATCCTCTGTTCAGTTATTTTGTTTGGAATTACCAGAAATTCCCATCTAAACCTAAAATAAACTGATCCATTGAAAAAAGAGGACTAAAAATTACGTGGAATACTCATTTGAGCAAGAAACTTGACAGGAGAGGACTTATTTCACTGAAAGACTGAGAATATACGAAATCATAGACACTTTAGTGAAATTCATTGCTTAAAAATTTGGACCATTTCTCAATTTGTGTGTATCATCCTTACGTAAAGGCCATCCTAATCTTCTCTGTATCATTTACGGGAGGTTTCAAATAAAAATCCGTTACTTAATCTTGAAAAAAAAGCTCAGAAGAATACAATATATCGAAAATTCTATCACAAAGTAATACATTCTGTAAGAGAAACAACGTATTAAAAGGAAATAACAACGATACTTGTTTTACCTATTCTTACTTAGCTATGAGCGTATTTAATCATTACTTCATGATAAATCTGTGTGAAGCAAGTATATATATATATATATATATATATATATATATATATATATATATATATATATGCTGTTGGAACATTTTACAAGGGCATTTTAAATTCAAAGCCTCAAGTTTTGGATCTGGTAAGGTCCGAGGACTCCATAAATAGTAGTCCATAACAAAATCTAGGTTATACAGTGATATGGGGTCTAATGGTAAGTTTCGCTGGGTGAAACCTACGAGATGGAGGTTCAAATCTCATTGAGTATATGCCCTGTTGTGTCTTGGCTAGAAGAGTAGACGACCCCGAGCGGAAGTCTCGCCTCTTGTTGAGGCATAAGTTAATTGCTATTGTGTGTGGCTTGCAGACTGTTGCACCTAGCCTAGGTTTATAGTGGCAGCCAGTCAAAGTATTGACTTGTCAGATACCTGTCAGTCAAGTCTATGCGGAAATAGGTTATTCATTTGTTGATGCCATTATTCGTGTGTTTGTTGTGTGCCCGCGAGAAAAGTTGTAAGAAATGCTAAGGATTCGCAGGTGGGTAGTGAGAGCAAAAAGGTCAGTGTAAAAATCAGGGTATTCATTTGCTGATGTCATTAGTCATGTGCAAGGATGGAATTTGACGGGAGAAAGGTGTATCGGTTTTGAAATTCCAACCCTAATCATGTATTTGCTGTGTGCATGCAAAAAAAAAAAGCGTAAAAAATGCTAAGGATTAGGAAGTGGGTAGTGAGAACAAAAGGATCGGCGTAAAAATGTATGCACAAATGTCACACTGAAATAAAAAATGTAAAAGTTTACTTATTCAAAGAAAACGTATGAGTGTAATAAACCTACGAAATATATAAATTAAAAATCAAAATATTAAAGCTCGAAACAAACATTTTCGATCTAGTATATTTGAATTTACAAAACATTTAAAATTAAATATTAAATCAATGACTATAAATCAGCTTTCGTATAACCTGGTTTTATTGGGTTACGCAATTGTTTAATATTTTAATCTAAACGATGCAAAAATAAAAACACCATTTTGAAACCTTAATGATATATTGTTAAACGATGCAAAAAAACACCATTTTGAAACCTTAATGATATACCCGATTTTGAAAAACTTTGAAATTCTTTTTTGGGCCATTTTATGACTTGCAGCAAGATAAAAAAACACTTGCATATGTTTTAAGTGGACAAGCTTCTGTAACATTAGAAAAGAAATATAAATTTATTAACAAACATTTTAAAGCGATATTAATTAGTTAGATTTTCAAACAAATCGATAATCTTTCAATTACTCATAGCTACCCAATTTGAAAGGTTCTCTATATCATTTGAAACAGTGGTTGGCATATAAAGGGCTTTATATTATTAATTTCTACTTGACTTTATATGTTACTTGGAAGTAGCATATGCCAACCACGGACTTTATATTATTACAAAATGCTTAGTTAATGTATTATTGCCGTCAGCTCAATAAATATATAGGTAGTATTACATTCCATGTCCAGATTATTTACATTAATGTACTAAGGATAAGCGAGCTGGAGGCGATGAGGCCGACTTATAAAATTAAGTGAGATTTTTTTGGTTGATTTTTTGGTTTGAATTAGGTTAAAAAAAAATTTGTTAAATTTTGATATGTGTTTTTAAAATTAGTTGTTAATTTTGATTTGTGTTGTTTAAATTAGTTTTTTTTGGTTAGTTGTATGGATTCAGCTTTCTTAAACAAAAATTAAAAACTTAAATTGTGAAGAATTTGTGATTTCAATAAATGTCTACCAAATTCTAAACAAATTAGATAGAAAAATAAACAAACTTTCCAAAAAAATCTCAACTAATACCACCTCAATCTCAACTATCTCAATTATTTTTGTATTTGGTAGGGAAGGAAAATTGTGAAACCTCAAAAGTCACTGGTACAAAAAAAATTGAAATAGTAAGCTTTTAAATTTCACATATAAGTAAGTATTTAAGTTGTTTATTATAAATTTTAAAACAGTAAACTTTTAAATTTCACATATAAGTATTTCAGTTGTTTATTATAAATTTTAATAAATAATTTAGACAATTTATTTAGTTACAATATTTATTTTTTGCCACATTTTTTAATAAATCTGCTGAAAATAGAGAAATTAATAATAGCATTCTCTATTTGAACATAGCTGACATATATTTCATAAACAAATTTTATGTCCTATAAAGCTACACGATAGCTATTATATTTAGAATATTCTTCTCCTGAAAATAATGACTTCAAACTCAAGTCAAAGTCACAAATATATATAAAAAGTAATATATAAATAAAAAATGACCATAAGAAATTAACCCATTCAAATTTCCACTGGAAAAATGAGATAAATTTAAAATTCCAGGCATTAATAGCATTAATCTGGCCCTTCTTTTTACTCATTCCATCCTGTTTTCTCTCCATATTATGGAATGGAGAAACCTGGAACCTGTGCAACAGCGGTGGTGGTTATAAGCAATTCCACTTCTTACCAGGAATGGAATACGTGGTTATTTCTTACAATCCACTGGCCATATTTCTGTACGGTAGCAGTGGCCTCTGAATATAGCACTGGATATCTCTGATGTTTGCGTTGCTATGGGCTCTTGATTCAGCCCTGGAGGCTGTTCATGGGCTGGAAGACACAAGAAAGGAGTCGCACCGGCTCCAAAAGAGGACCATAATCGTAAGCCTTATGGACATGAGCGTAGGTTTTTCTCATCGCAGGCTTCAATGTCTGGTTCGCAGTTATGGCACCAAGAAGTTCATGGCGTTTATAGCTTGGGCTCAACGCCGACCGTGATTACATCGGATCCTGATGTGGCCAGAGACTGGCTCAGCTACCCTAGCACCATGAGATTTGGACAATGAAAATAGATCTAGCACCATAAAAAAATTCCCTAATCCCATAATCCCACAATGGTGGTCAGGTGCACTATACGACAACGCTTTCCGACCTAATAACAGCAGTACCATCATTCTCCGACAACCGCGTCCAGCTCTACCTGAGCTTTGCCTTGAACTTGTCGGTTCGACAACAAGTCTGCCATTGCCAATTAGGCAAACAAAGCGCTTGTGTATGTGCTGCGAAGATCATTTCCTGCGGATTGCATCCATCTCCAAACTAAATAAGACTAAACTGTAATTTATCTAAAGAATAGTAAGGTGTTTAGTTTAGTTATAATACCTTAGAGTGCCCAGTAATCACCGTTGGGCGCAAATGCCATCGCCCTGCGAAGTTTATCTAAAGAATAGTAAAGTGTTAGTTTAGTTATAATACCTTAGAGTGCCCAGTAATCACCGTTGGGCGCAAATGCCATCGCCCTGCGAACCATCAACTGCTGCGCGGATTGTTTACCGGATCGGTCTGAAAAGTGAGGGGAGCCGAGCAAGGCTCTGACCAGCTCAGGATGTGATGTTATCATGGCTGGTGTTGAGCCCAAAGATCAACTGCTGCGCGGATTGTTTGCGGATCTGTCTGAAAAGTGAGGGGAGGTGGCTCTGACAAGCTCAGGATGTGATTCCACCATGGCTGGTGTTGAGCCCAAAGGGGCATTTTTACGTTGATGGCTGATTCTTAGAATATTTGGCAATCAGATATAGGCGCCCATAATATAAATGACCACACCCATATTCATCTAATTGCCAAATATTCAAAAAAAAAATCAGCCCCCACATAAACTCGAGCGAGCGAACCGAAGTTAAAAGCCATGTGCCATGAATAGGAGCCAGATATTCAAGGTTGCAGTGAGCAAGGCAGCCCCCTCATGTCCTTAAGGCTTCTGATTATTGGCCATCCTCTGGGGCCAGTATTTGCGACGCCTTTCTTGTGCCTTCCTCGGCCATGCACAACCTTAAGGGCCGAACCAAGAGATCATATAAGCAGAGACAACAAGTGCTAATACAGAGGCCACTTCTCCCATGGAGAAATATTTTCAGTGAAATGTAAGAAGTAATTACGGGCTACAATTATTGTAAGAGGAGGATTGGCTATACTCACCATCCCCTTCCCCTATTGCAGATGTTGCAGGATTCTCCATTGCATAAGATATAGAGAAGGAAAAGATGAATTGAGTGGAAGGAAAGACGACAAAGGCCGCTAAAGGGGTGGGAAAGTTGGTGGGCTATCAAACGCAGCTGTGTGTGAGGGGGCAGACTGGCCCTTCATGATCTACTTGTCACGGGGATTGGATAAGATAACGACATGATCTGACATGGCGAAGGTATTTTATAGACTTTGGGGACAGCGTTTGGAGGTATACAACTGGGTTTTGGCTGTGTCCAGCTCGCTTTCTGTCTGCGCGAAAGAGACACTGAATACCACCTCCATTGAATGAGCTGCGCCGACCACAATAATTCACCTCCGTTTATATGCCGACACATGATTCCTAGAAATTTTTCCAGTCTATTATCTAGGCTGGCAATTCAGTCCATTGTTGCACTGCAAATCGATCCCATCTTACTGTCGCTAAACGGATAGATCTTTATGGAATATATTTGTAAATTAGTAAGCTCCAGGATGAACATGAGGAAATTGGTGGGGTCCGGCACTGCACAGGTAGTTATTAGGTGTAAATTTGTGATAATAAAAGAGTTTATCTTAGATATCATTTTTTGGGATTTAACTGGGTTAAGTAAGTTATTCATGTATAACCATTTCTATGAGAGGTAGTCGTAACTAACTAGTTTCTCATGATTTTTGAATAGTCCACTTAGAGCACTAGTTTCTCATGATTTTTGAATAGTCCACTTAGAGCACTCATTGCATTCGCTGATGCTCACATGGATGAAGAAGTGGGATTGAAATTAGTGAAATGAATCACATAGCGTCAATCATCACTTCTGTGGCTTACACTCGGGTAACCAAGAAATGAAAATGGTTATACATGAATGACTTAATGCAATTGAATCCCAAAAAATGATATCTAATATAATGCACTACGAAAACCCCTTAATAAACAAAAAAAAATAATCTAACTATTACAAGTTTTTTTTTAATAAATGTTTTTGGGTCTCTAGAGGTATTTCATGGTGCTAAATTTATATATGTAATAAAAAACTCTCTTCAAAAAACAAAAATCAAGATTTGAAACTAAAAAAAAAGACAGTTTAAATATTTAATAGTGAGACAATTTTTTATTTTTATTTTATTTTATTATATTTTTTTTCCTTTTTTCTGTGGATAAGTATGATTATTTTAGGAGAGGATTTCCAAAATTTCATTTTAATTTAATTATTAACTAGTACAACCACGCTAAAAATATTAATGTCGTTCATATAGTGGAAGACTTCATAAATATAATAAAAAAAGAATGGCATACTAATGCACACATTTTCCTCATTAACCTGCATAGAAATGTTATGAGTCAACTTTATCTATCTTAAAAAAAGGAATTATAAATGAAAGGAGAAAGAAATTATCTTAATGTCTATGAGGCTAAAGAGAGCCTATGGGACAGATTGCTTCCTCATCTACTTGATGTATTCAACCCTTTTTCTGTGAAGCTTCAAAATAAATGCTCCCAGCTTCTCGACAAACCCCTCAGTAGATAGAATATCCAAAGAGCTAGCTGCTAGCATATCTGCATAATTTTCCTTGTTGTCTTTGAAGGCCTCACATTCTAAAATTAAATGTTTTTTGTTTCCACTTTTCCGGAAGAACAAAAAACGCATACTCTTTCCTCCCACACTTCTTTTGACCTTTTCCAGCGCCCTATCTCACAACGGATTTGATGAGAATTAGTCCTTAACTCAGCAATAAGAATTTTGGCTCTCCAAGAGATATTGGACTCTATGTATGCTTTTGATCGATGACTATGAGTGGGATTAAACACTTCAATATAATATTTTTTCTTTCTTCCTAGCTCCTTATCCCAAGTACGCTTGTCGAACTTTTCCATAAAAAAATCTTTTATCTCTTTGTTATTTATGGAACACACTTTCAAGCAAATACCCCATTTACTAAACCATTTGTTATTTTGCTGCATCCAAGTATTTTTTTCTCTTCCAGAATCTGTCATTAAAGACAACCTTAGGCAATCTACGCTCTTCCATTTGCTCAATTTTTTTTTAAATACCTTATGACTCGCACCATAACAATTGATTCAATAGGAGTAGTCCATGTTTCACTTAACAAGACAACATAAGGAACTACACTTTTAATCTCGAATTTGTTTGTAATCAAACACTTCTGAATTTTCTCAATTTGTCACTATTGCATGTTGGATGCACTGCTAGCCCATAGTTTACAACCATAGAGAATCATCGAAATCACTAGATACCCAAAAAGAGTTTGAGTGGTTTTCCAGTCCCATAACTATACCTTTCTACACCTATTTTGAAAAGCATAAAATGCTTTCCAACCCCCTAAAGTTCTTTCATTTCTACAACCATTCTAGCTTAGATTTTTGTTGAAGTCAATTCTGACATATTTGTAATCTGCAACTTCTTCCAGAATATTGCCTTCAAAGTAAAACTTATGTTGGTTATGTTTCATTTTCTTAGAGAAAACCACTACTTTTGTTTTGTTGATATTGACTTGCATCCCTACTCTTCTACAAAAATGCTCAAGGGATAGTAAGTGCTCTTGCAAACCAAGAGCCGATTTAGAAATCAGAGTAAGGTCATCTGCATACAAAAGAAACCTTACAACAAACTTGCCCAAATAGATACCATCATCCCCTTGCGTATTTAACCACTCCTCAAGGTTGTTGACATATAAACCAAAAAGGGTAGGAGACAGTGGTCAACCTTGCTTGAGTCCAATATCGCTTCTGGAAATTTCATAGATGCTTGTTGAAGTTATAATTTTGATTTTCAGCTCTTCATACAACCTATGCACAATTGCTCTCAAATGTTTAGGAACCCCAAGTTCCTCCTTTATGTGTCAAAGATTATCCCTAGGAACCGAGTGAAACGTTGTTCTGAAGTTAACAAAGCAACAAAAGACTTTTTCCCTTTTCTCCCAACCTTTTCAATGATGTGCCTTAAAGTTATACAATGATCAACTATGGAATGTTTAGGTCTAAAACCTGCTTTCCCTTTAGCGCGCTTATCTCTTTCTTATGCCCACTTGTTAATTTTGTTTTCTAGCATACTTCCAAATAGCTTTGCAAACAAAGGGTTTATCGTGATGGTCCTATATTTGGAGGGATTATTGACGTCACCACTCTTGAAAAGAGGTATTGCCAGACTAGTTCTCCAATCTATGGGAAGCTCCTGTTGTATGATGTTGTTGAAAATTTTTGTAATGTGAGGTGCAATAATCTTTGAACCCCACTTTAGATATTCTTCTTGGAGTTCAGCGAAGACTTTTGCTTTTCTAATACCCAACTTCTTGATACCCATCTCTACCTCTTGCACTGTGAAGAGTCTAGTATTAGTGTTGACCAAGGGGGGAGGGTCACCCTTGGGATCCTACTCATAGAGTTGTCTTTCATAGTCAAACCATTTAGAACCTGTAATGTTATTTCCAGTTTGTATCTTTTTCGGTTGAAGCTCCTTCCAAAATAATTTGGGATTATTTTTCCCAAGCAAGATTAGTTATTCCCTCCTTGAAACCATGTAATCGGCCTTTTTCTTGCTTAATAAGTTCTCGTAAGCTTTGAAATTTATGTTATCCTTGTTTGACTCTTTCCACATTCTCCTTGCCTTTTTGCATTCATCGTCAAACCAAGCATTAATCCGAAAGAAATTTGTTTCAGACTTCTTAATTTTTGCTCTTTTTCACTTTGAAAGTGCGCATTGAATTAAATGTGTTAAATTCATGACTATGGAGTCTATGAATTGTGATTTTCCCCTTCTCGAAGAGCCTCTCTAACGTCATTTTGAAGGTATTACAATTTTCTGGGGTCAAAAGAATTATGCCCTGTGGGAGGTTTTGTTAGGCATGCTGAATTTTTTACTCTAATTGTTTCTTTCTAGCCCAAGAGAGACATAAATAAATTGACTAGTGATATGATTTTAAGTCCCACAGCTGATCTCCCATCAAAACTTCCTCCATTTTCTCACACAAACCATGCGAGAAAATTACATACTCAACCACACTTGCTCCATTGTAAGTATTGCAAGTGAAATTACCAGACTTTTTCCATCTAGTCAAGCCATTACAAATGACTTAATGAAAGGCCCCACAGAGAGTAAGCAATTGTTCACCAAAGACATTGCATCCCTTGTCCTCTAAAATTATTTCCCACTGATGATTACTCTCTCTCGTAAGCCAAATAGGGTCGCAATCATCTTTACAACAAAGAATGCTAGCTTGCTCACTTGTAGTCCTAACATTGAAATCACCCACTAAAAGGACTTCACCTAACCGCAAATAAGTTGCAATATCCACTTTTAAGGCTGAAAATGGATATTTGAGGTCAAGCCCTCTACCTTTGTAGATTTTGAAACTTGTGGTGAGAAATAGAAGTTTGCAATTCTGATGTGGTTCCCATTCTCTGATATTCTAAACCAAATGAATTGCTTATTTGAGTCTTATTTTTCTAACTGAATGAGCTGACCTTCTTTCTCCCTTACTAAAACCATGATACCCTTGTGCCCTTTGCCATTCCCCACTGCCTCGTTCCACATTGACATCTTCTAGTATCCTTTAAACAGAGGTGTTTTGCACCCTTCATGCTCATGTTTTTCTATGAGGAAAATTATGTCTCTATCTTTCGCAATAGGCCCTAACCCAAATCCTCATCTCTATTGGTAACCTCTGCAGTTCCAACAAACTAATATTAAGGAAACTTGGGTATGACTTGATTGCTATTTATTTTGACATGCAAGACTCACATTTGAGTCTTTGTCCCTGCTTTCCCATACTGACCTTGCTTCCTGATTTCTTGTTGAAGAGTTTGTTACCTCTTCTTTATTACCATCTTGCTGCTCTGTTTTGGAAGGAGATCCAAATCACGCTATCACAACTTTGCCTTTATAAATCCATGCTCTCTTGCCTTCATATCTTGCTTCTCTAACCTTTAACATTTCCTCCCTTCCTTCCTCTTGTTGTTTTACAGTTAAATCTTCTTCTAGGAAAAAATGAGAACCCCTCAAGAGATGTTTCTTGCTTGGAATGATATATTTATCATGCAAATTAGGGATGATGAATTTTATGGGCTTGGTTCTCTCCTCGTTAAACTTACCCACCCTCCATGCTTGGCATATTTGTCCTTGCCATAACATCTTGTATTTCAAGAAGTCTCTTGCAAGGTAAAAATTACATTCATTTTTCCCTTAGTCTTTCACCCCATTAATAATTATGTTTTCTACCCTATTTTGTCTTTCCTTGCATTCTTTATCTTGCATGTTATCAACCTGAATGCTTGTTTTTCCTTCGTTAGTAGAATTGCTAATAACTTGAGCCCAAATTTTGGAAACTTTGGTGGAATCTCCTTTCCTTTCTTCTCTTGCTTTCTCTTCATGGTTGTCTATTTGGGCAATCATTTTCCCTTTATCCTAGGATGATTTTACATTCCCCACCTCTGTACTTTCCACTACATATTTATTTATGTTTTGCACATCCACCTTCATGCATTGCCATTCTGTCTTCTCTATCGGGAGGGCTTCCTGTAGCAATGTCACTTGTTCTTTTAAAACTTTATTGCTTTATGCTAAAGCCTTGTTCTCAACTGTTATTATATCCATTTTATACTCTCTTTCCTACTCTTTAGTTTCTAAAACGCCCAACCTTTGTTTTTCATTTAACAATTCTTTCACATAAAAGTTAGATGACCAGGTGAGAGGTGTGGATGTGGGACTATATAAGGAAGAATCATCAATGAATTTTCCTTTGCATTTCTTGTTGCCATGTGCTTGTAGAGGGGACTTGTTTGAGTGCTTCTTGCGAAGGGCTCAAGTACTTTCCCTTTCAAACTATTTTTCCTTGTCTACTCCCATTTTAGATGGGCTAGTCTTCGTTTAAAATGCCCCAATATTGTTTGGCATTGACCCAAACCCACTTCCTGGCTTTGGCGAATGAGGCAATTTTCACTTGTCCTAAATCATTTGTCTACACATGTTCTAAAATTTCTTGTCCCTTTGTCATGTTTGAATGCATTTTCCATCCAACTTATTTCGAGAAATATGTAGGTCTATAAAATGCCAAGATTACCTCGCACTGCTCTTTGTTTTTCAGGTTATCGCCGCTCCTTTCTCAGTGCTCGATAATTCTCCTACATAAATGCTCCATTTTCTCACATTGCTCACTGTTCACTGCCCGTTGATCTCACTGTTGACCACACTGCTCAGACTATTGTACATGCTGCTCACTGCTCGTCAAATGAAAATTTCAAAGATAAAAGCAGCAGCCAATCGAGCGGCCCAAATCTTGACATGCATCCTTCTTAACCCTCGTTCCTTTCCCCTCCAATGAGTATTGTGTTCTCAAAATATAACTAACAAGTCCTCCTAAAGACCCACGAACAGAGGTGTTTTTTTCCCAGTGTTCAAGTTTAGCCTGTGCACTGAGATAAGTCATTGAAGTTCTGCCCTCTTACAAGTCTACTACAACCATCAAACTTAGCCCCAAAGATCATTAAGCAAGTCTGATCCAGGGTGACTTAACCAAAAAATTTGTATGCACAGGAAGGAAAGGTATTTTAGCTCCCATGCTTAGTGAGAATGGCTACGAATAATCTCAGTACGAGTCGGATCTAGCGTTCCAGAAGCACTGTCTAATTGCGTACATAGGGAAAATTGTCTCAATATATCCAGTCGTACTTGTGAACCATTGGTCATGGATTTAGATTTTCAAGAAAATCGATAATTACTCATCTGAACCCAATTTTAAAGATTTTATATCATTTGAAACAATGGTTGGCAAATAAAGGGCTTTGTTTTGTAAAAATATGTGAGCTAAAACAGACTTATATTAATTACGAAATGCTATGTGAATGGTAAAAAATAATATAGTTAAAAGGATGATTGGGCTTTACTTTTCAACGAGATTGGAAACGATGACCTCATGATCTAACACGGCCCTGATATCTTATAAACTTCTGGAAATGTTCAAAATAATAATTTTCTATTGGGTATTAAATGAGTGGGGTGGTACACACCCATCTTTGGATTTTGGCAAGTTAATTATCCAAAGATGAGCATATACAATTCTGCTAATTTAATGTCCATTAACGAGCTAATTATCCAAAAATGAACATATACAGTGCCGCTCATTTAATGTTCATGGGAAAGGTGTATATGACAATATCCAGTTGAACATATATAACGCCGCTCATTTAATGTTCATGGGAATGCTCTATATGACAATATCCAGTTGGCTTTCTATCTCCCGGAAAGATACATGGAATACCAGCACCAATAAATGAGTTGCGCTGACGGTAATAATCCACCTCTGTTTATATGCCGACACATGATTCCACGGAATTTGTTGATTGTAAGCCATTGCTGCACTGCACATCTATCCCTTTGTTGAAATGTTATTTTCAACTGCCGGAATCCGCCATCAAAACGACGACTGCAAACAGGCTTTCGTTCTGGAAAACTGTCATGAGTCCATCGGACCGCCTTTCTCGCAATGGTGGTTTTTCCTCAAACGCCCCCGATACAATCAGCTGCTGACACGTGCCCGGAGCTACTGTTCCAAAACAGCTCTTCATCGGAGCATAAAGGTCAGTTAGAAAAGTCTGCCCGATATTGATTGCAACCGTCCGATTGAGTTCAACGCTGCCCACCGTTGATCAAAGTCAAAGCTGCGTACAGGTCTGCAGGGTATGGACATTGCGTGAAGTTTCATTTTGACCGCATGAGAAATAAATTCACCGCCATGCTGAAGTAACTAAAGAATTTAATGAAGTGTACTGAGGGCAGTAAAAGTAGGCGAAGTCATTAATCTTATTATTTTTGTATTCACGGGAGTTGTTTTTTGTTTTTATGGCACAAGTAAAAACAAAAGTCTAGTTCTGTTTTTTTTTTTTTGTGTGGAGGATGTATTACAGCGCAGCAGAGCGCGAATGTAGTTTTTATTAATCCCTCTGAAATGTAATACGCAGCGGCGTTAAAACATGTAATGTTTTCTGCTTTGTTTTTATCATATATGCAAGGCAATATGCACAGAAGTGCGGAGAAGAAAAAGGGGCAGCGTTGAAATGTGAAGTGCAGCAGCGCGGTGAAAAGAAATGTTTTTACGCACAGCAGTGCGAATAAAGCAGCAGCGTGAAAAACAAAGGGAGAAACAAAATTTACACACAGTAGTGTAAATGTAATTTTTGTTGGTGAAGATATGCAAGTAATGTGAAGCAAGTGAAGAACGCAGCAGCCTGAGCATAGTAAATGAAACCAGAAGACTTTTACAGCAGTAAAAGTAAATTTTATTTTTTTTACACAGCAGTGAAAAAGAGTTATGTAAATTTTGTTTTGTTGGGAGATTGAAATGCATTGAAATGCAGTGCGAATGTAATCAGGTTGTATGTAAGAAAATTTTTATTTTACAGCAGTGAATGTAAAAGTTTTTCACATAGCAGTGAATGAAAATTTTTACACAGCAGTGTAAAATTTCCTGGAGAGTCAGAGTAATTTTTTTTGTAAAAGTTCTTGGTGAATCCCTCTGTTAAAGAGGAAGATGCTTTTCAGCACAGTCTCCGGTGAATCCCTCTGTTAAGAGGAAGATCTGTTGTCTTTGGTAAATCCCTCTGTCAAGAGGAAGATGCTTTTCAGCATAGACTGGTGAATCCCTCTGGTTAAGAGGAAGATGCTCTTCAGCATAATCTCTTGGAGAATCCCTCTGTGTGAGGAAGATATTTTTGTAAAAGCAGTGCTGGTGAAATCCCTCTGTTAAGAGGAAGATCCATTTTGTAACAGCAACTGTTTCTTTTTATGAATACAAGTTTTTATGTGTGTGGGTAAAACTCTGTGTTCTGGAAACATTTTTTTTATGCTTCCCTGTGTTAAGATCCTGGAGAAAAACAGAGCATTGTCTCTGTGTTCAGTGAATTTTTTTTTGGAATTTTACCAGAAAAATTCCCAACAGTGGTATCGGAGCTTGTCCAGGCTCTTTGAAGGTGTCAAAGAAGCTAAAGGAAGGTTTCTTGTTGCAGTAGCTTCTCCAGCAGAGTGAAGTCTCAGGAAAAAGGATCCAGGTATTTCTCAAAGTTTTTTTTTCTGTGTTACTATTGAAGGTAGTCAGGTATTTGAAGCATAGTTAAGAATGGCAAGGTCAAGGAAGAAAGTCTCCAATCCTCCTAAGGATGTGTCTTCCTCTACTACTAAAATAGAAAACAATCAATTTGAAAGCATTCTATTTGAGGCTCCAAGGTTCAATGGCAACTTTTATATATGGGAAATAAAAATGAGGACTTTCTTACAATTTGAAGGGATTGAGATTTGGGAATCAGTGATTGATGATAGCAAGATGGATAGAGAATCCAAGGAGTACAATGCAAAAGCAGCAAATGCAATCTTGGATGGACTGCATGATTCTGTAAAGAAGAATCTAAGAAAATATTCATCAGCAAAGGATATATGGGACAGACTTCATGACCTTCACTAAAAGGGAGCACTGACCATGACCATCAGTCAAGAAGGAAATTTTGAACCCATCATAGAAGCTGAAAATGAGAAGGTTGACCTCATCAAGCTTCAAGTACAAGAAAGGGATGAAGAGCTCGCCAAGCTTAAGAAGGAACTTGATCAAAGCAAAAGGAAGCATCATGAAGAAGTAATATCCATGACAAATCAATTGAATAAAGCAAAGAAGCAGGAAGATACCTTGTCAAGTCAACTTGAACAAAGACACAAGAGAGTGAACAAACTTGTAGAAGAGATTGGTTAGTACAAGGTAGAGGTTTCCTCCCTTAAGTCTCAATTACAAGAAGCCAGGAAACAGGCACAAGGAGCTGAAAAGAAAATGGAGAGCAGTAAAGCAAAGAATGAATAAATCTCCAGAATGAAGTCAGATATCATCTCCCTTAAAATAATAGCAGCTGAAGCTGCTCGTAGCAAGGAAGAAACTGAGGAACAACTTGTAAAGAAGAATAATGAGTGTGAAAGATTGGAAGAAGAGATTGTCCTCCTCAAGAAAAAGGTTGAAGGGATGAACAAAATCATGAAGAGCTCTCAAGCCTTGGATGACATGCTTAGCTATCACAGATCTCCATCTGATAAATCAGGACTCGGGTATGTAGGTGAACCCTCAAACAAGAATGAAAATGCTTTAAGCAAAGGAGATGTGAAGAAGGCAGAAAGAAATTGTGATGCTCCTAGTTCCAGCAAAGGCAAGGAGAAAAATCAAGGTTATAATAGAAGAAATCCCACTCCAAGTAGAAAACCAGCTCCAAGAAGAAATGTTGATGATGTCAAAGAGGCAAGAGGCAATGGTTATCATCAAAGGATCTCAAGGCAGAAAAGCTTCAGAAGTACATCAAGAAAACCTCCATCTCCCAGGTACCAAAGTTCATTTTTTGGTTATTGTTATTCTTGTTCAAAATTTGGTCATATGGCAAAAGATTGTAGAGAATTTCATAGAGATAGATGTTATGGCCTCCAACAACCTCCAAGAAATAATTTTACAGGAAGAAATCATGAAATCTTATTCATGAACAATGTAGAATGCTTCAAGTGTCATAACATTGGTCATATGGCACGTGATTGTAACTTAACATGGGCTCTTACACAAGCTAGACCCATACAAAAGAAGAAAGTTATACAAGTATGGAGAAGGAAGGAAATATAGTCCGAAAGTCCTTCGAGCTCCCCAGCCAATCTAAGTTTCTTTTGAGAAGACTTTGTTGAAAGAAGATGATGCATACACTTAGGGGGAGCCTGTAATTATTGATCATTATTGCTGAACTATATTAACAGTCATTCTTCCCATGAATGGGAGAAAGGAATTGATGTCTCTTGAAGATCTTCTTATAGGGGAAAGATATGAAATTAAATCCGCCATAAGAACAGAGAAGAAAAGGTTGCAGGATAGCTTGGAGATGCAACTTCTGGAAATCTTTCCTGAGGCAGAGAGAAAGAGGATATTACATGATTGGAGTGACTGAAGATAGCAGTGAAAGCGATGAAAGGAAATCTGATACGAATAGGCAGAAAAGTCTTGAATTTTTGATGAAATGACTGGGTATAACTGATAACTCAGCAGTTGAAATTAAAGGGGAGTGTTGAAATGTTATAACTCTGTGTTCTAGAAACATTTTTTATGCTTCCCTGTGTTAAGATCCTGGAGAAAAACAGAGCATTGTCTCTGTGTTCAGTGAATTTGTTTTTGGAATTTTACCAAAAAAATTTCCAACACCCCTCTCACCATCGCTACACAGATATATCTTTATGGAATATATTTTAAAATTAGTGGGTTGTCAACAGTCTCAAGACCGTGCAACCGGATGACGAGAGGAGGAATATGGGGAAATTATTTGGACTTATTAGAGGCTTATGCACGTGTAGTCCTTACACCCCAAGCTTTCGATAAAGAATAAACTGTGAGGGAGGGAACATTTTTCCACGTGTAGCTTATTGGTTAGAAGTTTTGGAAATTTTCCGCTGGTAGGTTATTGGTTAGAAGTTTTGAAAGTGTGTTTTTTTGGAATATGGTGATATTTTGTTGGAATTGCAAGTTTTAGTGGTGAATTTTTTACAATCCAATTTTCTAGTATGTTTTTGAAGATGTTGAATCTATTTTTCAATGCAAAGAATTCATATATCTTGTCAAAAATCTAGTTTAAATAACAAAAATCAAGATTTGACCAAAACAATTTTTTCGTCGCCCAAATCTCCAAAATGTCTAATAGTTAATCTAATGTAGACCATTATCAACCATGACTTCACCACATTTGACCTTGGTGGATCATGGTTGGCCATATTGAACATATTGATTATGGTTGACTTTGTTGTGTACGATTGATTATACTGAACTATATATGACCAAAGTTGACTATGTTGGAGCTCATTTAATCAAGAAAGATCAGGTTGACATATATAAACATGATTGACCATGGTTATCAATGGTTTTTTTATTGCATTACAAACCATATATGACCAAGGTTGACTATGTTGGAGCTAATTTAATCAAGGAAAATCAGGGTTGACATAGATAAACATGATTACCCATTGTTATCAATGGTTTTGTTTATCTCATTACAACTATTAGAGGAATTTTCAACCTAAAAGTGCCAATGAATTTTCATGTAATTTCCATTTCATAATATGTAAATCAATCAAAATCCTTTAAATTTAAAAAGAAATACATATCTTAAATAATTTTAAATTGTTTAATTTGTATATCCGTGAAATATTTATTATTAATTTGGGTATTCTTGAAATATTTTATTAATGTTTTTTATCTACCTTACCCATATGAATTAGAATATCGAAAAAATTATTAATGCAACGTAAATGTTGATATTAGTGAAATAATATAAGTTAAAATTGTGGGCCCATTTGACATTAATAACCACATCCCCAAAAACACCAAAAAAAAATCAAATATAAATATATATACACAATTAATTGTGAAATATGGTTAAATATAAAATAGTTAAGTAGTTAAAAAAAATAATTAAATATAAAATAGTTAAAAAACATATTCCAAAAATGAAAAATTATTGGAGTATGGCCAAAAATATATTATTATTATTATCCAATTTTAAGGTCACATCCAAACCAAACACCAAATTGGTGTGTCAGACCCCTTTGTTTGTGGGACAAGGGACCCACATCCGCGTAATGATTTGGCTGCTAAGTCTACAAAGGCATACATACTCTACACCACTCTCGTTTTGAACCTGTGACCTCATAAGAGGAACCACATGCTCTTAACCATTAGGCCCACTCAAGTTGTATACTTAATACTCTTAACTATAAAATATATAGTTAAATATTAAATAGTTAAATAATTAAATAATTAAATATAAAACAGTTAAATAGATAAAAAGTAATTATATATAAAATATATAGAGAGGGTTGAATAAAAAGCAAAAAAAAATATAAATATAGATAGTTAAATTTAAATATAAAATAAATATAAACAATTATTTTAATGAAAGTGTTATATATTGAGGGGTTTTGATAAAAATAATATATTAGAAATAATATATTAATTTCTTTTAATCTAATCTCTTGCTAATAATTATTGTGGAACATAGATAAAAGTAAAGTAATATTAAAAAATGTTTACATGGTATTTTTTATTAATTTCATGGGTTTTCCTTAGGAGGTCACTTTTATGCTGAAATTTCCTCTAATTGACACCATTTTTTCTCTAAATATAATATCATTTAATGCTCATCACATTCTAATGTCATTTATTATGTGTCATATTTTGACGACATTTCTTGTTCCTCACATTGTAGCATTGCTTATTGTTCATTACACTCTAATGATGTTTATTGTTCATCAAATTGTGACCTTATATAGTGTTAAGCACATTGCAATGTCATCTCTTATTCATCATATTGTCTCAACATTTATTGTTCATCACATTTTGATGACATTTATTGTCCCCAACGTTGTGTTGATGTTTGTTTTTGTTAAAGTGTGACATTGTTTATTTTTCTTCACATTGCAATGTTGTTTATTTTTCATCACTTTGCAATAATATTCATTGTTCATCACATTGCCATGACTTTTGTTGTTTGTCATGTTGCTACAATGTTTGGTGTTCGTCACATTGCAATTTTTTTTTATTGTTCATCACATTGCGATGTCATTTCTTATTCGTCACGTTATGATGATATTTGTTGTTCATCACATTACCACATGGGACCATGATTGATTGTTCTCAACCTTGATCAACCACAGGAAGATCATGATTGGAATAATTAAACACCATTGACCACGGTATTCAATACTTTTGTTTGTTGTATTGCAACTTCATTTTTTTGTCCAATTGAAATGACATTTGATGTTTATATAATTCCAATGATGTTTATTATTCATCAAAACGTGGCCTCATTTGTTGTTTGGCACATTGTGATGTCATTTTTTATTCGTCATATTACGACAATATTTATTGTTCATTGCACCGACATCCGCTCTCTAGCCCAGTATGGTAGCGATGTTGTAATGTAATGTTTAACATTTTGACTAAGTCAAATTACATAAAAAAAAAAAATTAAATAAAAAGATTAATTTAATGTAAACATTTTTTATTTGTCACATTACCAAATCTGACCATGGTTGATTATGTCTGACCGTGACCAATAGAGGGAAAATCACGGTTGACATAGTTAAACATAATTGACCATAGTGATCAAAGGTTTTGTTTGTTGCATTTCAACATCATTTTGTTGCTCACTTGTAATGATGTTTGATGTTCATCACAATGTGACATTGTTTGTTATGCATCAGATTGCCACATCATTTACTCTTCATCATGTTTTGATTCTTATTATTCATCACATTTTAAAAACATTTATTAATCATCACATTACGATGTTTATTAAACATCACATTTTGATGATGTCTATTGTTCATTAAAATGTGACCTCATTTGTTATTTGGTTCATTCTGGCATTGTTTTGTATTCATCATATTGCAATGGAATTTATTGCTTATCACATTATGATAACATTTATTATTTTTAACGTTGCGATGATTTTTTTCTTTATCACATTGTGATGTTATATATTTTTTGTCACATTGCAACATTTTCTGTTTATCGGATATGACATTTTTTATCATTCGTTAGATCATAATTTTTTTTATTATTCATCATATTGCAATGAAATTTATTGTTTTACATGTTGTGATGACTTTTATTGTTCATCATGTTTTGAAAATTTTTGTTGTTCTTCACCTTGAGACGTTCTTTATTATTCATCATATTGTAATGTCATTTATTGTTCTTCATTTTTTCCTGATGTTTATTATTCTACATGTCATCACATATGGCCATAGTTGACCATGTTTTGCCTTTCTCAACCAAGGGGAAGATCATGATTGATATAGTCAAACATGATTGACCATGATTGTTAATAGTTTTGTTTGTCACATTTTGACATCATTCTTTTGTCCAATTTCAATGATATTTGATGTTCATCACATTGTGACGACATTTACTATTTGTCACATTATGATGTTTTTTATTATTCATCACATATTAATAGAATTTATTCATCATCAAATTGTGACCTCATTTCTTGTTTGATACATTGCGATGCTATTTATTTTTCTTCATCTTATGATAATGTTTATTATTCATCAAATTGTGATGACACGTTTTGTTCATGATATTGTGATGATGTTTGATGTTTTTAATGGTGTGATGTCATTTATTGTTCATCACATTGCAATGAATTTTTTGTTCATTAGATTACAACTTTTTTTGTTATTTGACACATTGTGATGTGTATTATTCGTCAGCTTTCTATGATGTTTATTTTTTTTCATGTTTCTATGAAATTTTTTGTTCATGCCATTATAGCAATCTTTTTTGTTCATCACATTGTGACTTTGTTTATCATTCATAATATAAAGATTTTGTTTATCATTCATCATGTTGGTATGATATTTTATGTTTATCACATTACCACATATGACCGTGATTAACTATGTTTGGCCTCATTTAACCAAGGGAAGATCATGGTTGTCATAGTTAAATATGATTTACCTTGGTTGTCAATGGATTTATTTGATGCATTGTAACCTCACTCTTTTGTTTGATTTCAACATCACTTGATGCTAATCACATGTGAAAATATTTGTTGTGCATAACATTGTGGCAATATTTTTTGTTCATAACATTGTGATGTTCTTTCTTGTTCATCACATTTTCAAGAGATTTATTTTTCATGAAATGGTGACCTCATATTTTTGTTGGCACGTTGCAATATTGTTTATTGTTCATTATATAACAACAATGTTTATTTTTCATTACCTTGATATAAAATTTATTGTTCACGATGATGTGATGATGCTTGTTATTTCTCATATTGTTGCATTTTTTATTGCTCACCCTATTACAATGTCAAATTTATTATTCATCACACTACGATAATGTTTATTGCTTTTCACATAGCAATATTGTTTATTGTTCATCACATTGTAATGTTAATTATTGTTTGTCACATTGCAATGTTGTTTATTATTTTTCACATTGTGATGACATTCATTGTTCATCACATTACCACATATGACAATGGTTGATATTTTGATTATTAGTTTGAGCACCAAATTAGCACCATACCTCATATTTGGATTATATATAAGCATTCTATTTTCTTTTTTTGGTATCTTTTGTTTTCAAAAAATTTGGTTTAGATTGTTAAAAAAAAACCAAACTAATACCCTCAACACAATCAATATTCAATTTCAAGGAAGTTGGATACTATGGAAACTAATCAAAACCCAAAACCACCTTTGCCAAACCAAATTTTGGAAAATCAAAACCCAAAACATGAATCAAGAAATCCAAGCATCAAAATTGATGCATCCTTAGCTACATTGAGGCCATTAGTACAAGTTATCCAAAACACTAGAGACACATCATAAGTGTTTATTGCAAGGTAATTAAAATCAATTGTAACATCCATCTCTGATGCCCAAATCTAGTTAAACAATGTTTATAATTACATGCTTACAATGTATGAACACTATATAACCAATCTAAAAAAAATACCAAATAAGGGACCTCAACATTACTAAACAACATATTTTGTCTTTATTTGTTGATTGAAGAGACATCAAACTGATACCGAAAACCAAAAAATGTATTAGTAGGGACTAGTGCACCCAATAACCATTTCTATACAATTAGATGGATAGGTGGTTTATGGTATTCTATAAACCTCATTATAGTAATGTGGAGGTACCTTTATACTTACTAAGGAAATTATGGGAGGATTTTTTTATAGGAATGCATGTCAACTACTTTGACATTGGGGAATTCCAAGGGGTGGGTTATGGGTTTACACAAGATACAAAAAATTATAGGTGCAACTCAACACTAGGTCCTCATCAACCTAGACAAATACCTGATTCCCCACCCAACATCTTTCAGTTATGGATACCATTATTGAGACCCAAGAAATGCTAGCTTCATTTACTCATAGGCTAGTCTACCATGGTGGCTTAGTGGCATTATCCTCTGAGGAGCCACCAACAACTAATTTTATAGGTGGGGTAGGACCATTTGTCTCTAGGATAGGGTTTGAATAGGAAAGGCCACATGGAGGCTCACATGAGCATCATATATGTACCTATTTCATACAAAATTGTTATGGGAAAATGGAAGGAAGCAAGCAAACTAACTTTATGGATGAGGTTATTATCTTCACCATCCCTACTCTCTCTCTCTCTCTCTCTCTATCTCTATATATGTGTGTGTGTGTGTGTGTGTTGTTTGTAGTTGTTATTCCCTGGTAGCACTCCCTCCAACCCTATCAATTTATGGGTGGTAGTTTTGGCCACTAAAGTTGTAGTTGAAGTTGCGAGTTCATCAAGTGTACCACATAGTTAGGTATGATGAATTAAAATTATCCCTACTAGTTAAAAAAACATATTTCTTTAGTATGTAACATAAATTCTTTCAATTTTTAATATAACTTTAGTGTTTATTTAATTCTTTTAAAGATTGTAATAGCACGAGGGAAGGATCCAATCCCCCACTTGAGGAGGATATATGTTCCCCTTCTCAAGTATAATGTATCAAATGATATTTTTTTTAAATGTCTATTCCATTATCTTATGCCATTTTACTAATTAAAATATTATAAATATGTATGCAAGTTCCTCTATTTTCATATTTCTCCACTCTTTCCCTTTCACATCATTCACCACAATTTGTCACTTTCCCACCTATTTTCCACCAATATCATCACATTTTTTGAATTGAGGCTTCTGTGATCCATATCAAATTTATGAGAGATTTTTCGGCGTAAATCACAAGAAATTTCATTTGTCGACGCGTTTCGAACCAACCAGTGTGGTTCATCGTCAAGACAAGTTGAAGAATCAAATCTAGCTTAGCTTCTTAAATAGTTAGATTAGAACATCCAACGGCTATAATTCTTGACCAGATAACGACTATATTTTCTAACGGCTAAATTTGACCGGGAAAAGATTAGAAGGACCGGATTAGGGGAAAAAACCTATATTTAAATAAATTAATTAATTAAAATAAAAGTAAAGGGACCATTTATAATTATAAATATATATTAAACTAAATTGATATTTAATTATAAAAGTTATTATAAATATTCGAGTAATTAATAGTTAGTTATAAAAGTTGTTAAATATATAAGCATTAGGGTAATATAGTTAGTTATATTCTTATTAAAATACGAGTTAAATGGACATGTTAAAATAATAATAATAATAATTAATTTAATAGTTATTTATAAAAGTTATAAATATGAAAGTATAAGAGTAAAATAAATAAATAAATAAATAAATAAAATAAAAATGATAATACTTAATTTAATAGTTATTTATAAAAGTTATAAAAATGGAAGTATTAGAGTAACCTGAGGGTCATTAGTATCCTATCAAAGATTAATTTATGATTAATTTTATTGTTAATTAAAATAAACTTAATAGGATTAAGTAAAATAAACATTTACTTGATTTAGGATTGAGGTTGCCTCAACCGAGGAACTTAATGAGTACAACCCATCTTTGTTGATCATCACCTGCCTCCACAATATTCACCATGAAATCCACCAATATAGGCTACAACAGTAGACCATGTAATATCCTCTAAGAAGGCTTTGCAGCCAGTTTCTCCACTTGTGAGTGAATCTCCATCATTGGGGTAGAGATTCATAGTGACATCATTCATTGACAATTTTTGTTCTTTATGACAAATTGAATTGGTTCTATACATTTTTTTCATTAAACTCTATGATATGATTCTTATGACTATTGAAGGGTGGTATTGTTAAGAGGTTTGGGATATATGGGAGGATGACATCCTCCTAATAGACTATAGCATCTTCAGTCAGTATATTGACCTTGAATTATAAAGTGTAAGTTTGTAAGTGTGTAATTTATTCTGGAAAATCATTTAATGAAAATGTTATTTCTTTTTCTAGTTTGTAAAGAGATGAAGCATGACAAAAGAGAAGAAAGTATGAGCCACCTCTTTTAGTAAGAGGAAAAATATTGACTTCTAGGATCAAAATGATGGTGGTAAGGGTGGAAGTGGTAAATGAGTGACCAATGAGACCCATTTTGTATATATGACATCATATGCCATATGAGCATCTTTGGGCGTGAAATGTCATTTGTAAAATAGAGTAGTTTCTAATGTAGGTCACCATACTTAACACTTCCATGTTTATGCATGAGGTTTCATTTTGTGTATTGGGCTCATTGTTCCATTTTATTAAAAATGTAGAATTGACATAGTTTTGAGTGGTGTGTGTGTGTGTGTGTGTATCAAGGCACATGTTCTATGAATCAAAGTGTGTTTATTTGATGTTCAATATGCTTTATTAGTGACTATGCACAACCGTAAAGTAGAAAAACTAGTGACTTTAGAAACTCCTGGGTCTAATTATGACAAATATCACCATATGTTCTTGCATATTGTCAAGTGAAATATTTTGTCATAGGTGTTGTACAATGCACGGATGTGTTAGACAGTAACAACAAGGTGTGCCCTGTAATAATTGTTAGTTTCTCTAAGACTAGCCAAATGACTAATGTGCCAACAAATTTTTATACCCAAACAATTATTTTTAATAAAAAACCTGAATTGTTTTTATATGAAATATATTATCATTAGGGGAAATTTTGGGTAAAAAATGAGCCTAAAAAAAAAATTACTAACAAAATTAAAGTCAAACAACCAAATAGAATTTGAGATTATGATATCATCTCATGGAGTAAATATTTTGGAAGGAAAAGAAGAAAATTATTTTTATTAATTATATTTGTGGCTTATCTCCTTATAGATTTACTCAAATTGCAAGTGTAGACACCCTTTGGATGTATAATTAGATTCCACACCCAACTAGTACACACTCTACATACTACTATGTAGGTCCACATAAGAAAAACTTGAAAATACATGAAAAATGATGTTTCAACACTTTTTTCATTTATTTTAATTTATTTTTTTATGTGAGTATACTTAGAAGTGTGTAGAGTTGGCATTTTCTGATATGAAATTTAATTCCATATCCAATAGGTTTCTACGCTTGAAATTTGAGTAAACTTATAAGGAGATAAGTAAAAAATAGAATAAACATGGTAGCTTCCATTATTTTTCTATAAAAATTCATCTCCTGTTTTATTATTTTCCTTGGGAAACCTAGTTTTGACCTCAAAATTTCCTTAATGTAACACAATTGAGATTTTAACAAATTATGCACACCAAAAAAAAAAGAAATCCAAGAGCATAAAATTTTAGATAGCTTTTACCCTAGAAAACCTTAGTGCAGGGAAGAAAACAACAAAGAAGATTTTATTAAGCTTCAAATAAAATACACAGGAAATAATTACAATAGAAAATATAAAGAACGTATAGCTAAGAGTGGCCACAAAAATCATCCCTCTCTCTTGTACAATGGTAAGGCCTAAAGTACAACCTCTCTCGAGTAGAGTGCAACCACTTTTCCTCAACAAATCTTGGCCTAGGATATGGATTCTCCTCAAACAGGAAACATGGCCCCAATACTGATCCAATATCTCCTACAAACATGACTTCGGTTCAAGCCCTCTCTCATTGCTCAGTATGGATTTGCTACGACCCATCTCTATCTGAACAAGGAATCCCCTCTCTCAACTGCTCAACCTTCCTTCTTCTCACCAAAATTAGCCCTCTTCTCTCTCACACAATGTGATGTCTAATGTGTCCCTCACCCACTCGTTCCATTAATTTATAATTTCTCTCATAACCCCATTTCATCTTTGATATCTTCAAAGAGAATATCAAAGTCCGAAATTTGATCTTATCACTTTATTTGATTTTGTCAACTAGTAATATTGATTTCCTAAGTTACAAACTTTAGAAATATGAGTTACAAATTCAATAATAAATAATTAAATTAATTATCATGTTTTTTTGGTTTGGAGTTAGAAATAATTAAAAAATGCAAAAATATATAAATTTTCAATACATCTTCTACATGCTAGATGAAAGGCCTATGCAACAAAAACCTATCTGAGGTACAATTTTAACAACAACAAAAACAATTACATACACTTTTATTAATTTTTCATAAACATGTTTTGCATCTCACACTAATAAAAGTTGCATTTTGTGCATTATTTGTTAAACAACATTTTCTCAATCATACACATTCATTCTAGTATAGATGGTCCTCCTACGCTGCAAATCTCTATGGATTTGGGTTTTAGAACTTTAAAACACCCACAAAATTTTAATTTCTCCCAAACCCCTACTGGTACGTCCTCATTCTCTCTCGAGAATGACCTTAACTAATTCATCATTGGCTAATTTACGCAAAACCCAAAAATCAGCTTCCCTAATTAGTTAAAGTCATTCTTATAATTTCATCAGTAGTTTTATGGTAAGAAAAACTATAATTTTATTTTTATAAAATCGAAAGACATAAAATAAAGTATAGAAACTTATATTAATAATAATAAAATATTTCAAAATCTATATATAAACCATATTTTATTAATATACATCCTTTACATCTTAATGCAAAAAGAGATGTTGGATTTTTTATTATTAACATTGATACTAAATCTGAAATTAAAAGAAAACATATGATGATTTATATTTATACCTGATTTCATTATATATCAACATTGTTATGGTATGAAGACAACATTATTAAAAATCAGATTTACTTCCCTAAATCATTACTTATTAATTTAGATTAATAATATATTTTCATTGTATTATTTTTCTTCACCGTAACAATTCATCCATTTTAAAAAGTGTATTTACATCCGTAAGAAGGTGGTAATTGATAATTTGGATTGATAACCTCATTATATTCAATTTCAACTGTTTTTTTCATGTAAGCCGCTGAATCTTATGAATTTTATTTTTTTAACTAAGGCACTCTCTTAAATTTTGGGTTGATAAATAAAACTATTGTATTTTATTTTATATATATATATATATATATATATTGATACGTAGTTTTATTGAGTAATATTGAGAGAAAATTTTAACGACGGAAAATTATCTTGAATTTTAAAAATATTGGAGAATCTTACTAGTCCCTAATATGCAAACTATAAAATGTTTATTAATATATTTTTAAAATTATTCAAATTTGTAATGATTTTATATATAGTCTCTATATAATGTTGGATATTTTTAAGGTAAAATAATTTTATATTGTATGATTGTGGCGAATTATTTTTAGAAAAAATGGAAGTTGCTATTTTTTTTTTGAAAAAATCATCAAAAATTAGCTCACCTGCAAATATTAGCCTCTAAAATTTTCCATGGTAATATGGTTTTCAAAATCTTAAATTTTTTTTCAATTAACAAATATAAATTTAACCTCTCACCAACTATCCACTTCTACCAGTTTTCCACTCCACTTCATCGCACGTTTGATCATTGCTGTTACGCCATCATTTTGAGAGAGGGATGATTATTTTAGAGCTAAGATAAAAGCAATTGCAGACACAACACACTAACTACTTCAAGAATCCAAGCGGCCTAGTTCCTTTAATCATCCAAGAAATGTCAAAAATATTTGGGTTTTTTTCCACCCGCGTATTACCTTGTCCACCTTCAACTGAGCCCACTGCAAATCCCTAAACGGTATGTCACCTTGGAAGGGGGATAAGAGAAGAACAATAACAAGAAATTGAATGTCTTCACCAACATCTCAGGGTTGGCGTTGTACAAGGGAGTCGAAGGCATTCAGGAAGAGGGAGAAGCAATTGATTAAGAATCTGGAGAGTAGCTTGAAGTTGTAAACCCGCACTATGGGTATCAGAGATATTTAACTAGAAATTGCATCATATGTTGCAAAAGAAATATTGTAAGGCATAAATTCGAGAAGAATCATAACATATAATATATCATTGAAGATAAAAATTAGTATACAAAATATCACAAAATGTCATTCAAAGCTAGAATATAAAAAGAAATCACCTACATTATGCCAAATTAAAAGATTCTATTACGTTTCAAATATAGATTGCCTATTAACCTTCAAAGATCGTATTTCAAGTTCCAATAGAAAATATTTGATAGAATTTGAAAAAACACAAATAGTAGATGACATTAGATAACCTAAATAAAATAATATTAATTCATGAACAATATAATAACTATTTTTCGAAATCTAAATTTTCGTCATAAGCTTACAAATTTCAGACAAAATCACATATTAGACGAGAATGAGCTAGACATAAGCTCTCAATTATTCATAAATTTTAATGTAATATAGTGTAAAATCTAGAACTTTCTCTATTGTACCACAGTTGATATATTTCGTTTGAATTTTTTTGCAGTGTATGTGGCAGAGTGTGGATTCTCACTAATTATTAGGGAAAACAGAACTATCGAATATAATTACTCAAAATTTCAATAAAGTCATAGATCACCCATATGTTACTTTAATTAGACTAAGGCTGATTCTAATAGAACCTTTAGTCAAATTAGAGCTAAAACAAAATTAATTTCAAGAACAGATAATTCTCTCCCTTTGCAGATGCAATTTCAGTAAATGGTAAAGAGTCTCCAAAAATTAAGATTTGATTACAATAACGGGAATAAAATCATAACGTAATGATCCTAAAAGCCAGTTATAGTCATATTTGTTAATTTGAACATAAACTGTTTTTAACAGAATCTTAAATAGCTTGCGAACAAGAAACAACCTAGAAATTTACTTAATTAAAATATAGCTTATTCTAGATTTATTAAAAACTTGCATATAAACAAAAAAATAGTTTCAAGGCAGAATCAATTCTATAAATCTGCAGATGCAATCTTGCATAGAAAATGACTTTTCCTGATGCATAGAAGCAAATTCACGCGCTGATTGGTGAAACAATTACAGTGCGGAAAGAAAATGAACTTACATGTAGACAACGGAGAACAATTCCTTCCTTCTTCCACAAATATGGAGGTTTTTGCACGGATCGCGTGGATTACTTCTCTATCGAACTCTGATCTAGGTTAACGCAGTGATTATTTCGATGTAAATATACTCCAACCTAACAAATAACTAACCGCTGGTCCCGATTTGCTAAAACCCGGTAACTTAAGTGTGATCACATGGCTGAATATAGTGAAGATTCTTACCAAACGGTTCCAGAATCCTGTTAACAGAAGAGTACAGAGCAATGTTAGAGAAAGTTTTCTAAAGACCTCACGAAGAGCCTGTGCTATTTCCAGAGGAGAGATTTAATGTTAGGTTATGGAGTTCTTCTTTCTCCTCTTATTCTTAGATTTCTGCTTCCTCTTTAGCTTGCTTGGATGGCATAGAGAGGACGAGGATCCTGAATGCTTCATTTTGACTAGGCCGAAGTCCATCGTTACTGTAATGAAGCTATGTTGTTGTTTACCACACAAATAACAGCTCTCATGTATGAATTATCTTCATTGTGACTTGTGTGTGTAGAGATAACAACTTTTCCATGATGGATCCATTTCCCTGGCTTGGTGCTAGATGGCGTTACCTGCTAAATGTTTCCAAATGGGCATACAGTAAATTTAGGTTTGGTAATTGGAATTGTCTTCATCCTATAATTGAGGGTATTTGGATCGTCTAACACCAAATTCAATGACACACAACTGCACAATCAATTACACACAACTGCATAGGTGGTATGGGAGGGGAGTTATTCTCAAAAGAAACCCTTAAAGGCGTAATTAACAAAACACC
The DNA here is from genome assembly GCA_031772625.1 of Pinus tabuliformis. Classification (NCBI taxonomy): domain Eukaryota; kingdom Viridiplantae; phylum Streptophyta; class Pinopsida; order Pinales; family Pinaceae; genus Pinus; species Pinus tabuliformis. Next base: position 790,945,940 of record CM062808.1, read on the forward strand.
TATTTTAAACATTCAATTTATTTTATTTAATTATTTAATTTTTATGGTTATATATATATATTATTTAAAATTTGGTTTTTTTTTTCACTACTTTTATTTAAAATTTGGCTAAATTATTATTATTAATTTTTAAGTAGTCATTAAAATTGATTTTTTTTTAAATTATCATTTTTTTATTAATTTTATTAGAATTAATCAAAAAATTAAAATAATCATTAAAATTTCATATAAGTTGTAAAAATATTATATTTAAATAAATTATGGGATTTTTAATATGTTATATCTACATTTTTATTAATAATCATATTTTTTTAATGACAAATAAATTAGTTACATATGTATATTATGTTGTGGTAGAATTATGTATGTTTTTGTTGAAAGATGTTTTAGTTTGGGGGAGATGTTTTAGTGTTAGAAAATGGGTGCAAAACATTTAAATGTTGATTTAAAAGGTGGGCTACTTTGTAATAATTATAAATGAGTTTGACCATTTAAATGTGGGTTTAATTTTGGAAGCAGAGATGTTGTAGTGATCCTAAATGAGTTTAAACATTTAAATGTTAGTTTAATATGGAAATGATGTTGTAGTATTCTTGAATGATTAGTTAAAAAGATAATAATAATAAAGCATAATATCGACTCAATTAAAAGAAATAAAAATAATAAATCAATTCAATTCAATTCATTATATTGTAATTTTGTTTTTATTAATAAAATTACAAACAATTTTCGCCGTGAAAAACTCATATTATACATATCACATTAAAATAAATTTAAATAATAATAATAATAATAATAATAATAATAAAAATAATAAATAATGTTGAGGTCTTGCAGAATACGGCCGAGGCATATTGTGAAGGGAACTTGACCTAGGTGAAGCAGTTGATTTTGACCTGGGAATCAGAGTTAAACTTGAACGCTGAACTTGAGCTGCCAAAAGAGGATTGTAGTGATTTGATCCCTAGCCCTGGTTATACCTCTGACCGCCTCACTTTATATAAACAGTCTGTTCATCTCTTCTCACTTATGAAATGTATTATAGCTATAATACCACCAGGTAAATTATAAATATAAAAGGGCTTCATATTGTACGATATTCAATGTCCTTTTTATGATGAGAGGATGTGAATAGTGAGAGTCTATGCATACCAATAACAATGAAAGTAACCAAACCATGGTGAGCTATAGTCTATAGATGGTTTAAACTTCCATTGAACCTCCTTAGGACTAAGTTGTAGATAACTAACACCCATTTTTCCTTTACATTGCTAACATGTAGCTTCACCCTAACCTTCTTACCCTCTAAAACAACTCTGAAAGGTTTCAAGTAGTTATGTTCCCATATTATGTTTAATAAATCACCTCTTGCTAGCCTGGAGATCATTTGAAAAGTAAGCCAAACTTCATTTTGAGGGGCTTCAATTTTTCTCCTTGTACGAATGCTTCGCAGGTGGACCTCCCACCCCATTTCCTCCTTCGAATGTTGCTCATCGTGATTGATGAAATATTGTACACTCACATGTTTTTCCATGTGAAACATTGGCCACATCACCCCCTCCATTTAATGATATCACGTCTAGAGGGTGGCGAGGATGGGCCCCTAGTTGAATGATCTCCACGAAACACGCCCCCATCAGGGAGGCCTATTCTCCATTACCAATTATTCATTGAGAATTATATTTATCATCTTCCAAAATCTTATTTAGATTACTATGTTAGTATAATTGATATTTTAGAGACCAACCTACTTCAAAACATAATCTTGTTTGAAGGCAACCCAGATTGGCTGAGAAGTATGAAGTTTGATTTCTTGTCCTCCAACTATGAGACATAATAACATAATTGAGGGTTAAAAGCAACTTCTGAATTCAAGAAATCAGATTTATAAATCTCCATCTCTTGGAGATTTTTTCTACTAAAGAAACTTTGATTAACTTTTGGGAAGTTTTGATAACTAATTTAGAGTCTCCATCTATTTGAATATTAGAATATCCCATCGAAATTGCCACCTTGAGACCCCTTTCTACTGTTAGAAATTCAACTTCATTGTTACTAGTTATATTGTAGTTTGTTGCATATATCCATAATATGTTATACATCAAATCCCTTAGAAGACCTCCATACCCAACCATACCAAGATTTCCTCTCAAATTTGCATCAAAGTTGAGCTTAAAAATTCTCTCAAGGGTTCAAGAGTAGGAGGTGAGCATAGAAGTCTAAGGAGGGGGACGTTTCCATGACATAGGGGATAACATGGAAGGATAATGATCCAAGTTATTGAAGATAGCACCTTCTTTAGGTTGGGTCTTCCAATAATCTTGAAACCAAGTCTCAACCAAAATAGTTTCTTTGATGTTGTGCTTAATAATATACCAAAATTTATGTTTGGTGTCCTACTTTTTTTTTTAAGATCCTCCTATTCCCTTCCTTCCAAATAGACGACATGAAAAACCTAACAAATAATAAGCACACTTTTTTTACCACAGGATAGGACAATACGTTTTTTCTCCACCGTTCCAATGTTTCAATCAAACTGTTATGGAGAAGATGTTCTATTGTTTTTCTTATTTCCCACACATAATACAAAAGGAGGGTTCATGGAATCCTTTTCAGTGGATACGATCCCATGTCAAAATCCAAAGTCACCTCACTAACCATAGAAAATTTGCTACCTTGGGCCATAATTGAGCCCTCCATATTTTCATCCAAAGGTGCTATTGATGTAGAGTATGATGCTCAACAAGTAATGAGTAATATTCCTTAAGAGTAAAACATACCTCTCATCTGATAATCTGATGGAAAAGTTTTTGGTTATCTATCAAAGGATATTTTCCAATTATATAACTCTTAATAAAGGGTATGCCATTATGCCATGATGGGAGCTATCAATTAGTGTTCCTAATTTTTCTAGATCCACCATTGAGTATCCTCTCTCCACCCGAGAGGATACCGAGTGACCTTTGAGCGTCATTGTTCAGTGGTAACTGAAACTCCCCACCCTACATGCACCCACTTTTACAAATTACCAGGATAACCATGAGCTGAGAATTACTATGCATGACCCAACATCCAAGATCCATTTATGGAAGTTGGGTTCATTTTTCCAAGTTACTACAACACTCAGTGACACGTGATCACACAAATATAAAAAAACTCCCACCAGTGACCTTTTCCCTAAGATGGAACCAAATTTTGACCTAACTTATAGCCTAGCCACATGCATGCAAGTCTAGTAGAGCAACCAAAGGCCTCTAGATACATGCATAACCCATCCTACATGCAGTTGTGGCTAATATTTCCTCTTTCCATGCTTGCAACCATGGACTTGCTATAGGATTTTTAAGGCTAGCTTATAGGCCAACTATCCAAAACTGTCCAGAACTTTATGAATAATCTATATGATCCAAATCTTGAGGGGAGGCCCCCAAGATCTAAATAATTGATATGTTAGAAGAAAAGAGGAGAACACATAGTAAACAAAACTTCAAAGAAACCTTTTATTAAAATAGAGAATAACTGTAAATGCTACATTGTGATGGATAATATGTCCTTTTACAAAATGCAACTTGTTACTTATATCCTTTTTTAGTTACAATACCATGGGTAAATTCCATGGGTGCTTAAATACCATGGGTAGATATCACTTACAATACCATGGGTAATTACCATGGGTGGATAAATACCATGGGTGAATGAATACCATGGATAGATTCCACTTACAATACCATGGGTGGATAAATACAATGGGTGGATGAATACCATGAGTGGATGCCACTTTCCATTCAGATGATTCCTCCCCCATTAAGAAGAAATGGTCTCCATTGCGTGAAGTTCCCTCCTAAGAAGCCTTTGTTGAATATGAAGAGCCACTTAATATAATGGTTTTGTGTGGTTAACCCATAATCGTTACGAACGAAGATCCGAGGATAGACATATCATGTAATTCTTGTGACCAACTCTGAGACGGGTAGTGTGCGGCCTAGTAAATGGAATTCGATGAAGTGTGTGTTTGTGGATGACCCATGACCATGACAAACAAAGATCCAAGGGTAGATATGCCCTGTAATGCTTGTGACCAACTGTGATACTAACAATGTTCGGCCTAGAAAATGGACTTCGATGACAAAGGTTTTGTGCAGTTGACCCATAACCTTGGGTTTGTGGGTGATCCAAAACTATGATGCTTGTAAGTCATCTTTGTAAAATCATGGTGGCTTGTCTTTTAGATTCTCCTATCCAATGAGATGTTATAAAGTCTTCTTTCACATTATAGACCTCTTGTTGTAACTTTGTTGATAGCTTCTACTACAGGCGATGAAATCAAATTCCGTCAAAGACCCATTTTTGGTATTGAAGAGATATTTCCATTTATATAGGACACTTTAAATTTGATGACCTTTGGAGTGAGAAAATGATTCCAGAAACTCATGGTATGCAAGGCCACACAATGTTCTAGACATGTGTAATATCAATTTCTCATATCTCTCAAACTAGGAAATGAAAGAAAATTCCGTAAAAAAATAATTTGAGCTAATAGAAAATACTTTCAAATGAGTTATGTTTCACCTTCTAAAATCATCTCTGGAAGTCATAGCACGTTCATGAAGTTTTATGAAGATTTCTGAAAAAATTTGAAACTGAAATATGCTTCAAACCCTCGTTCCCATGGAGTCGTAACCTGGATTTGATACCACTGATCCAAATCTTCTAGGGAGACCCCCAAGATATAAAAATTTGAAATGCCAAAAGAAAAGAGGAGAAAACACTGTAAACAAAACCACAAACAATTTTTTATTAAAACATAGAACAACTGTAAAAGCTACGTTGTGGTGGACAATCTGTCCCTTTACAAAATGCGACTTGTTACTTTCATCGTTTTTAGTTACAATACCATTGGTAAATTCCATTGGTGGGTAAATATCATGGGTGAATGAATACCATGGGTAGATGCCACTTACAATACCATGGATAAATTCTATGTGTGGATGAATACCATTGGTGAATGAATACCATGGATAGATGTCACTTACAATACCATGGTCGGATAAATACCATGAGTGGATGAATACCATGGGTGGATGCCACATTCCATTAGGATCACTATATAAGGCTTCAAGCTCTAAATCTAAGTTTTATTCTTTCTCAAGCTTACATAGCACATAACATTAATTTATACACCTACTTTGTAATCATAGTACTTGTAGATCATGAATGCATATCTGTTCACTATTTCATTAGTTTCATTAGAGGTTCATCAAGAAGGCTTACTGCCCCCTCATACTAGTTGCAATAAATACATATTGGCTTATGCATCATATAAAACATTCAATAGCCTATTAACCATGAGAAATATCAATAACAAGAACTCTTGACATCATAAGAAATATACCATTCATGTAACCAACATTTCATTAGAATGAAGTCATGACAAACCAGTCGTATAATCACACAATAAACCAAAACTTGTGCTCATTTATATAATTAAATATAACACATAATAACATATGCATAGTTCCAAAAAAGTCAGGTACTTCTGTGTACTACCGAACCATAGATTGGGTTGAACCAAATCTTTGTTCCAGCCAATCACTCTCATGCCATATTCCAAGCATGAATGTGGGATCACATGGGATAAACCAAAACATAAAAATAAAGAGAATCCACATGAAACCACCTCCACCCTCATGCCATAATGATTTCACCCAATATCGGGTCCAGAAATCACCAAAACCAATACAAGCTCAGATGCCTCATAATTTATTCACAGCACCCAGAGGAATTTTCTTATCTCCACCCACCTATCAAGAGCTTCCTAGAGAAAACCATCTCTACACTCAACTCTTGCTATTTTCTTGATACCACCTCAACCAGGATCCAAAATCTATTGGTAATACAAAGCTTCACCAAATAGGGGACCCACTACATCATGGCTACCCAAGAAATTACATATGACGAGGTTGTACATGATTATCAATCTAGGAAAATCTCGTGCCAATGACAACAAAAATGACCAAAAAACAAATGCATGAACCATGCATTGAAATCCTAGCAAGATAATCAACACACACATTGTTATCTACAATTCCACAACTATTTTCTTCCCTTTCTTGATGCTATCAAAATATTCTTCTTGGTTGCCCTTGAATTCCTCTTGCACTCCTTTGTCTTATTGAAAAACGAAATTAACTCAGACAAATATATAAATCACACATAAAAGCCAGACACACAATATTGGCAGAAAAGGCTTCAACCACATGCTTCTCTCTCATTACACATCAAAAAAATTGAATATAGTGTTACAAATAAATAGATGAGAGACAGTGTTCTCAAGATAGTGCGTGCTATCTTAGACACTTTTGGTTGAGATAATTTCTCCTTTGGTTGAGATAATTTCTCACCAGACACACACCAATATAGGAGTCACCTAAACTAACTCCTATCTTAGAGGAACAACCCAAGAGTTAGGCACAAATTCCCAACTTGGAATATTTAATTTGTTTATTTATTTTTGGATTTATTATTGTTTTATGAGAGAGGCTAACATTCCCCCCTTCAATGATAAATCCAAAATAAGAACAAGGAACCATCTTCCAAGTTCTCATGTTGATCCTCAAAAATATTGCCTGAAAAAACCACCAAAACTGGATGCTGGAAAAAACTCAAATCTGAAGAGAACATGAATCAGGTGCATGCCTGATTCATCTCTGAATGTTGCTTGACAACTCCATCACGTGCCAAGTCGCAAAAGGATCCAAATGTCCTTTGTTTGAAAACAGCATCCGGTGTCCACTGACACAATTTGATGAATGCCCACTGGCGTGTTTGCTGATGATGATTGCCCACTGGCTGAAGATGTCGAAAAACAACTCAATGTTGTTTTTGCTATTATGAAAGCTGCTCACTGTTGCTTTGGCTGTCGATCGCCCACTGGTGAATTTGCTAATGCTCACTGCTGATGACAAATTCCCACTTGCTGATGAAGATGCCCACTGGCTGAGGAAGATGCCCTCTGGCTGCTTCACTGATATTGTCGAGACTTTCAGTCTGACAACCACTTGTCAATTTCATTGACATTTTCCCCCCTTTGTCAGCTGAAAGGAGAGACAATCTTCTCCAAAATATATTTGAACTCCCCCCCTTCAGGTGTAGGAGAGTTTCCCTGTTGTACTCCCTCTTTCAACTACATGAGAGTACCATCATCTGTTCACTGTTGGCTGCACTATGTGTGATTGTAGTCGGTTGTAGAACTGAGACAAGCGTTTGAATGTGGATGACCATTCCCAAGGATCGATCCATTCATAATGTATCTTCATTCTAGCTGATTTTTGTTGGTTGCGACATTTTTCTGAAGAATGATTGGGCTTGCCACAATGGCAACAAGGATGGAGATCAAAACACTGATCTTCCATATGACCATTTCTTTGACAATGAGAACACTTTAGTTGAACTTCAGCTTCAGGTTGTGTGCAATTTGGTTTGTCTGCAATTTTCTCAGAACCTTCTGAGGTGTGTTGTGCAAGAAATCCTGCACTCACGAACTTAATTGGCTTGGAATAATCTGGGATATGTAAGTTGGTGTCATCAGTGAGATATCCTAAGCCTCTTCGATTCTTGTTATTTTGAATTTCTTCCTAGGGCTTGATGATGGGTTTGGAAGAAATTTGAATTTGATCATGAACAACTTCGACACTTGAAGTTGTTTGGATGAGTGATTTGGAATCAACATCTTTATCTTCATCTGTATGGTTGAATGACTTGGAAGAAGCACTCTTCTGTTGCAGCTCATCTCTTTGTAGTTGCGACTCTAGTTGAAGGAACTCAATTGTTTCATGTGTTTGTCGTAGATGCCGTGAAATATCAGCAAGAGTTTCTTTGCTGATGTGCACCATGTCTTCATCACTGGAGATGATCAAACTATGAAGAATGTTTAACAACTGAATATGTTGCGCCATCTGAACTTGCTCACTTGAAATCAGGCTCTCTTGTCGTAGATGTCGTGCTTTGAACTGTTTCACTTGATTTTGTTACTTGAATGACCGGCTCGCTTGCTATGGGACTTGAATGGCATGCTCACTTGATTTGTTGCTTATTCCACTTGCTGGGAACACTTGCTAGAGTTGTAGGAATTTCTTACTTAAACTCTGGAATTCACGCCCGCTTGATGTCGATCTCAAATTTCTTGATTGGTGTTAGAGTTGAACTTGTTTGGTTGCTTTGATGGTTGCTGCAATGAACTTCACTCTAGCTCACTTGAAGATTTGAACTTTGTACTGTTTTGACACAAATTGCTTGAATGAATACTCACACTCGCTTGCAGGAGATGTGAACTTGTTGTTTGTTTCATTTGGAGTTAAAACTCATGGACTCACTTGATTGTGCTTTAAAGGAAGGGTGTCAAACACTGTCGAAAATGCACCCAAAAAAGCTTACAATGATTTCAATGATTCACTACAATGAATTCAATTTGACTCAATTCAAGACTTGGGTGTCGGTTTCAACTGAGAATGCACCCTTACAATTCAATGTAATTTGAGTTTGGGTACAAGTTCAATAATGTTGATGTAGAATGTGCTCTGAAACGTTGAAGTTTACAGATTCATTAACTTGATTGTAGTGATGTAGACATTGCTTTGAAATGCTGGAGTCTGCATATTCATGAACTTGATTGTATTGAGTGAATTTGTTTGTTGAGGTAGAATGCCGATGTTGAAAACTTTGATTATTTGTTGTAGTGATGCAAATGCATGTGTTGAGCTTAATTATCCTTCCTTGACGCTATTCTGTTACAAGTGTTGTGCTTGCTTGCATTGAACTTTATGTGTGTTAAATGAGATCATTTATGTGTCAAAAACTAGACACAAATAAAAAAATGCAACAACATGAAGCATACACCATCATCAACACACTCTTCGTGTACCTAAGATCCCCTTATTCAATTTCGGGTGGATCTAGGACACAATCACCACAAAAAATATGATATCTTTATTAATCACTGAGTACATCTGAAGCAATGATAATGCCAAGCTGACAACCCTTTGAAACAACTCGCCTTCAAAATCTGAATGGATAGTGACACAATCCCTCTCAAAGTAAAACAGTACTTTGAAATACAACAACTTTCCCTTATCACTCCAAATACAAAATAAGACACTTATATCTCCACAAAATATTCTTCAAATTTACAAAATGTAATGCACCTTATCGCTCCAAATACAAATAAATGATTTTATCCACTCCTTATCTCTCCAGAAAATCACTCATTTAAAAAATATACATTATTTCCCCACTACAAAAGTTTCACTTTGATACCTCTCTTCAATTAAAATTTTTATGGATTTTATAAAATCACTTTATGAAAAAGTGAGTTTATGTTTCAAATGCGAATATAAAAATTATAAAGCACGGCTCATGATATGCTTATGCATGTAAATGATTGAGAGGTCAATTATGCACACTAAAAATAATTCGTTTACCTTTTTAGAAAGGAGCATTAAGCTTATGTAGGCTTTTTACAACATCCAGCTTTATCTTCATCACAACTTTATCTTCATCTTTACAAAGTCAAGCGTCGTTGGTTTTGGCGATCTGTCACAAAACAACCTCAACGACAGTTTAAATAAGCACAGATCTGTCCACCACACTTCCACTGTGTTGAAGACCGAATGGCCCTCAGAATGATTGAAGATGCAGAAGAAAAGGGTTTAATTACTCCTGGTGTGACAACTCTAGTGGAACCTACAAGTGGAAATACAGGCATTGCATTGGCAGCTATTGCTGCTCAAAGAGGCTATAAATTTATTGCAGTGATGCCAGCTAATTATTCTTTGGAGCGCCGCATAATAATGAAGAGTCTCGGTGCAGATATTTACTTGACAGAACCTGCACTTGGTTTTACCACAATACTGAAAAAGATTGAAGAGTTAAGGGAAACCATTCCCAATGTGCATATGTTGGATCAACTTAGCAATCCTGCTAATCCTGATGCACACTTTCGAGGGACAGGTCCCAAGATTTGGCAAGATACAGCAGGCAAATTGGACATATTTGTTTCAGGTTCTGGAACAGGAGGAACTATAACAGGGGTTGGGCGATATTTGAAGATGAAAAACCCATCTATTAAAGTCATTTGCGTTGAAGCTTTAGAGAGACCTGTACTTTCGAGTGGGCAGATAGGATGTCACAAGATACAAGATATTTCACCTGGATTTATACCAGACAATCTGGACAGGTCTGTGATTGATGAGATTATTACAGTTTCATCAAAGGAGGAAATGCTTTATACAAGAAAGATAGCTAGAGAGGAAGTGAGAATGATGATAGGGTGAACTTTGGCACCGAGCAGGAGACGGTGTGCCCATAAATCTACCATGGACGGACCAACTATTACCAGAACGGGGCTCGCGCGGTTGATCTCGAAAATGTCAGGAGAAGGGGACGATGGAGCAGTAGCCAAAGAGAACATAGCAGCAGATTGTACTCAGCTCATAGGCTGGACTCCGCTCGTAGAAATGCGGCATATTGCATAAGCAGAGGGAGTAGCTGCAAGAATTGTTGGAAAGCTTGAATTCTACCAACCTTTTTGCTCTTTTGCGCTCATAGCACATTATCGCTGCTCTCTTTAGTTTCAAATCTCCACCATCTTCAGGCAATAATGCTCCTACCACAGGCTTTGTGTCACTGCAATTCTCTTCACGCAATCTCTTTCCATTGTCTCAGCATACATTACGAACAAACTCACACGGATGCGCCGAAGTGTTCAGCCATAGCGCGTCACTGGATTTTACCGCTGGCTGTTTTAGGGAGCGAGTCTGTCACAAAAAAACCTTCTTGGGAATCTTGAAGGCAGCTAAATTCTTCCTGCAATTTCCAGAGCAATATACTTGCAGATTCAAACAAAATGCAGAACAGGTATCTTTCAGCTCTGATACCACATATTGAAAAAATAAATTAACTCAGAAAAATATATAAATCACACATAAAAACCAGACACACAATATTGGCGGAAAAGGCTTCAGCCACATGCTTCTCTCTCATTACACATCAAAAAAATTGAATATAGTGTTACAAATAAATAGATGAGAGACAGTGTTCTCAAGATAGTGCGTGCTATCTTAGACACTTTTGGTTGAGATAATTTCTCCTTTGGTTGAGATAATTTCTCACCAGACACACACCAATATAGGAGTCACCTAAACTAACTCCTATCTTAGAGGAACAACCCAAGAGTTAGGCACAAATTCCCAACTTGGAATATTTAATTTATTTATTTATTTTTGGATTTATTATTGTTTTATGAGAGAGGCTAACATGGCTTGCCTACTTGTCACTTTCTTGTGTCTTTTTTGTGTTCATATAGTGTCCTCTTTCCTCTTTCCTTGCTTTTCCTAAAAAGAATGCTAGAATGTTGTCTCTCCAATTTCATTTTCTTTTTCTTTTCCTTTTCCTTCATTTTCCCTTGCATGCAAATTCTTTTACTATTTTTATCCTTTTCTTGTTTCTTCCTCTTCCCCAATTGATAAAGTGGAATTTCATCATTTTCCTTTATTACTTTTACATTTTTCCTCATGTCCTTGCTAGCCCGTAATAAATTAATTTTCCATTTATTTCGTTTTGCGTCTTCGCAATGCCAATTCCAATTTACATAGCCAATAATAAATAACTATCCACAAGGATATCCAAATGTAATGTCTTCCCTCTCATTCAGCTCAAAATATGGCTCCCAGGAACTTCGTTTTATTTTTTCTTTTATAATGTCCATATATTATTTATTTACATGGAAGTTTAACCTGCGGCTGTTACAACACCCCCCCGCCCCGTCCCCCCTTGGGGGAACACTGTATTCAGTGTTCTTATGACTCTTATGACAAAAAAAAATTGTTGAAAGCATGACAAACATAATACTTATTGAAGCTTTATAACATAGCTCAATGCAATATTTACAGTGACAAACAAACAAACACACACACATATATATTTCATTTCACCTAATATTGGGTCTATAAATCACCAAAACTAATACAAGCTTGGATGCCTTTGAATTACTTCACCATACCTAGATGAATTTTCCTATCTCCACCCACCTATCAAGATATTCCTAGATAAAACCATCTCCACCCTCAACTCTTTCTATTTTCTTGATACCACCTCAACCAAGATCCAAAATCTATCGACAATCCAATTCTTAACCAAACAAGGAACCCACTACATAATGGATATCTAAGAAATGGAATAAGTCAAGGTTGTACATGATTGACAATATAGGAAAATCCCATTCCAATGACAAAAAAAAATGACTAATAAACCAATGCATGAACCATGCATTCAAATCCCAGCAAGATAATCAACATGCACATTGTTACGTGCAATTCCACAACTTTTCTCTTCAATTTCTTGCTTCTATACAAATATTCTTCTTGGTTTCCCTCAAATTCCTCTTGCACTCCTTTTGATTTCCTTACTTGTCACTTGCTTGTGCCTTTTTAGTGTTCCTATTGTGTCCTCCTTCCTTTCTTTTCCTAAAAAGAATGCTAGAATGTTGTCTCTACAATTTCTTTTTCTTTTTCTTTTTCTTTTCCTTTATTTTCCCTTGCATGTATATTATTTTACTATTTTTCTCATTTTCTTGTCTCTTCCTCTTCCCCACTTGATAAAGTGGAATTTCTTAATTTTCCTTTATTGCTTTTTGGTTTTTCCTAATGTCCTTTATAGCCTGTGATAAATTAATTTGCCACTTATTTCCTTTTGCCTCTTACCAATGCCAATGCCAATTTCCATAACCAATAATAAATAATTAACCACAAGTAGATCCCAATGTAATTTTTTCCAGCTCATTCACCTTGGAATACGTGTCCCATGACCTTGGTTTGATTTTTTATTTTATAATGTCAATATATTATTTATTTACATGGAATTTTAACCCTAGACTTATACAAACCCTGTTTGACAGTTGTCATTGTTTGGATGTTGAGTGGTTGTGAGTGTGTTGGCATTGATGTCAACTGGATTATCATTGTAATTCGAGGTTGAAAAGGAATCCCATGGTTGCTACAGTACTCTGTAGAGAATCATCATAGTAGCAGTCTTACTGGAGAAGCCATAAAATTATGACTATGGTGGTTGGTAATTAAAGATTCCAGGCACAAGAAGAAGATTCGTGGAGAAAAGAGTGGCAGAGAGTTCGCAACCATTTTATAGGTATAAAATTGGCTCAAAGCCTACATCAAACCCTATCCATTGAAAATTTCTTTGAAAGAGCTTTCCAGCGGTGTGTGGAAGTCTAAAAGTGGACTCCTTGATAAAAAAATTATGGTCTGCCAAATTTAGGGTCTTGAAGTCCTAAGCAGGCTGATATATTAGAGGTTGGAAGAATATTAGAACCCTAGAGCAGGCTATATTGGACTTCAACAATCGGACGAATGAATATCTGAGGTTGGATCACATCACGACCCGATAGTGAAACCTCAAAGCAGGTTATATCGGAAGTTGGAGCACACCGAGACCCGATATCAGAAAATCAGAATAGGTCATATCGGGATATCAAAATATTGGAAGCCATTGGAACATTGGAGGTTGGACCATATCGGAATATTAGAACCTCGTAAGTCCTTATGATTGCAACTCATTAAAACTGCCAAGGTTTGCGAAGGTGTAGACATAGAAAGGATTTCGATGCATGACCAGGGATAAAGGAGCCTCTTTCTCTCTCCTTAGATAGGACACATGGAAGCTTGTTATTTTCCTTCAGAGCTAAACTGGAAACGGACGTCTGCATGATGTGGCAGTACAATGGACACGTGGCATCTTGTTTTGGCATTTTCAGTGACACAATGGGGCAAATAATAGTCACACATGTCAGCACTAAGGAGGCACCATGTGGAGAAACAATGTAGACATTACGTCATCTTGAAGGTCATCATATCAGAGGTTGAGGACCTCCTAACTCCTATGAAAATGGAATTTGAAATCCTTACAATAAAAGAAGGCTCTAATATTCTCTGGCACATAGTCATGTGGAGACAAAAGGAGCTAAGGGATAAAAGAGGTAGTTAAAACCCAATTGGGACTTGCAAATAGTTTTGATATGAAGTGGATCCGATATAACGCTATAGTGGGATCCTAAGTTGATGGTCACAGGTCCAGTCTTATGAGAAAGAAAACATTCAAGGAGCTAATTGCCAAGGAGCTAAACGTATCAGAGGTGTGTGATATAATAACGTTTCTTTTGAATGAGTTATGATATGTTGAGTCTTTGTTGTAAAAGTATAATGAGTTAAATGGATGAATTGGTCAGTCGATGGAGATTAAATGCAAATGAATGGAGTTGGTTTATAGAGTAGCGGGATTTGCAGAAACTGTTGAGACAAGGAAACGAGGACAATGGTCCACAGAGAAGATTTGAAGAAATGGAGAAAGACATTATCTACCTCCCGTGCACATCTTCTAGATTTAAATGAGGAACATAGTGGCCATTCTTGATTACTTTCAAACTCTATGGAGCAATGAATAAGCATGGGAAGTCATGGTAGAGTGTGCAAGATGACTAAGATTAAATTATAAGTATGGAGGATTACATAGGGAGTCAGTGAAGAACTTAGAAGCCCATCCTTGTGTTTAATGCCACGAAAAGATCTAACCTTCAAACACAATCATAGGAGGAGGCATACTGAGGTACACTTGGGTAATATGGACACAGGAAGCAAAGACAACATTGTGCAGTGTACACCAAAGGATCAAAACCATCATCTTTCATCAAGGAAGGTAGAGGGGAAGAGTGTATCGCTGTTGTGTTGTGTAGTGTGAGCAGCGAGATTGTTGTGTAACAAGTGCAAGAGGAGAGGTGAATGGTGTGTAGTTGTGAGCATGTGTGAGAGAAGGAAAAGGGTTGAGGATATGTTGTTCTGAGTAGAGGATAGAGTGCTACTAAATGAGACCGAGGGATTATGTGGAACAATAGAAGATTGATGGAAAAAGTTGTTTCTACAACCAATGAGATTGGTATTTTGTCTGTAAATGTATATGCCTATGTTTTCAATTTGAAAATTGTATGAAATAGTAGAATAGTGGAAACAAAAGGTTGTAGCATGCATTCAGAAGAGGTTGGTGCCTCTTGGAAAGTTGGTGCTTGCTAACCTAAGGGGGTTGGTGCCTCTTGTTAATTGGTTTTCAAAAACAAATTGATGTAATTAAGTAGGTTCTTGATTTACATGATAAACAAACAAGAATTTGACGGTTTTTTCCCTCTGGGTTTCGATGTGAAAACACTAGTGTCAAAATGCGTCTGCTGCTCATGTGATTGGTTGTCTAAACATATCAATGCTTAAAGTTGTTTCTCGTGTTCTTTATGAATGAATTCGCTCATAAGTAACAGAAAATAGAAAGGACCAAAAGCATATTTAGGAGAAAGATTTAAGAATCTCACTATTACTGTTGGGTTGTGTTATATTCTTTCCACGACTAGCCCACGTAGTTAATCGGTGGGTTAGAGGGGGGGTAGAGGCCCCCCTTCATTGCATTATTTGCATAGCAAGGGGGTCACAGGGGGTTTGAGGGGTGCAGGTAACCCCCCTCTACGCTGCCCCGGAAAATTTTGTTTTTTGGACCCTATATTAGGTTGGGCGGACCTACCTATGTTTTTGGCATGATTTTTGCACATGGCTTTGGACGCGATGGTTTCCGGTCCATGGTATTGGATGCTTTGACATGTATAAATATGTATTGTAACATTGAAAGGAACATAATGAAAAATCAAGCTGGTAGTCCCGGTTTTGGGATCTAGGGGAAAATCTCTATGTATATGTGTTTTATGTGTTATGCTCTCGCATTGTTTATTTTCTATGTTTTATAATTCGTATGCAGGAAATTTCTGTACAGGGTTAAAACCTACATTTGGTATTAGAGCTCTTTTAGCTTCAAAGGGACGCCTTTGTTGCTGAGGGGTTTTGCTCAGGTCTGTGGTAGACCCTGTTCAGTGGGAGATCTACGAGATTGGTTCTGGTGGTGAAAGAAGATGGTGAGCAGTGGAAAGATAGAGATTGAGAAATTTAATGGTCAGAGTTTTGAGCTATGGAAACTCAAGATGGAGGATCTGTTGGTGGATAAAGATCAGTGGATCACGGTAGATCCAGGTACTAAACCAACGAGAGTGTCCGATGAAGAATGGAAGAAGTTGGATTGGAAGGCAAAGAGCATAATATGATTGTGTGTCTCAGATTTAGTATTGTTGAATGTATCAGGGGAAGCTACGACGAAGGCTTTGTGGGACAAGTTAGGGACTTTGTACCAATCTAAGTCTCTGGTGAATAAGTTGTTCCTACAAAAAAAGCTATATAACCTGAGGATGAAAGATGGAGACTCGATGACAGAGCATCTGAACGCAGTTAATACTGTGGTAAGTCAATTACTTTCTGTTGATATTAAAATTTCAGATGAATATAAGTGCATCAGTTTGTTGTGTTCTCTACCAGATTCATGGGATAGTCTGGTTATTGTAATAGGTAGCAATATAACTACCTTGCATTTTGATGAAATAGTCTCATCCTTGCTAACGAAGGAGATGAGATGGAAAAATATGGAGAGCCAGAATGGTGATGCCTTGTCTGTACGAGGACAGTCCTAGAACAGAAACAAAAATAAGTCATCGAGTGGGCAGAGGGAGATCTAAATATCCAGGAAAACCTGTAAAGGTGGTGTGCTGGAAATGCGGAAAGGAAGGGAACTACAAAAGGGATTGTAAATCTAAAGTTCCTGATAAAAGAAAGGGATCTGATGATGCTCCTTTAGCAGAGGTGAAAACCACCTTAGATCAATGTGGGGATATGTACTTGGCTTCTTCAAGTACACATGTGGATCATGAGGCATGGTTGATTGACTCAAGTGCATCCTTTCACTTCACTCCCCATAGAGAGTGGTTCTGTGAGTATGAGAAATAAGATGGTGGTGATGTCTTCTTAGGGGATGATAGGAAGGCTAGAATCATTGGTCATGGAAAAGTAAAGTTGAAGTTGCAACGTGGAAGGGTTAGAACACTTCTAGGTGTTCCACATATTCCTGCATTGGCTAGAAATTTGATTTCTGTAAGCAAGCTAGATGATGCAGGTGTAAAAATAGTGTTCGAGAAGGATAACTACAAGATGGTTCAGGGAGCACTGGTATTGATGCGGGGAGTTCGGATTGGAACTCTATACAAGCTACAAGGTAGCATTGTTATTGATGGGTGCAACAACTCTGTGGTTCCTCAAAGTGGAGTAGAAAATCTAGTGGTCTCTGGAGAGAAGACCATGTTGTGGCATCAAAGGCTTGGACATATTGGAGAGAAGGGCCTTTGAATACTTCATGGTAAAGGTATGGTAGAGTAATAACTCTCTGGATTTTGATTTCTATGAAAATTGTGTATATGAGAAGCAAAATTGGGTGAGTTTCTCCTTTGGTGGTAAGAGGGTGCAACAGATATTAGAACTTGTGCACAGTGATGTGTTTGGACTTGTGAAGGTTCCATCACTGGGTAAGTCTCTATACTATGTATCATTTATAGATGACTTCTCAAGGAATACATGGATATATTTCCTTAAGAAGAAATCTAAAGTCTTTGATAGGTTTAAAGAATTTAAGGCTCTGGTGGAAAACCAGACAGAGAAGAATATAAAGGTGTTGAGGACAGATAACGGTGGAGAGTTTTGCAGTAAAGAATTTGAAAAATTCTGTAAGAAGTGTGGCATATCACGACAGAAGACTACTCCATACACACCTGAGAAAAATGGAGTTGCAGAAAGAATGAACAAGACGTTGATGGAAAGGGCAAGAAGCATGCTCAATGGTGCCAGGTTTGGATAGGAATTCTGGGCAAAGGTTGTGGAGACAGCATGTTACCTGGTCAATAGATCACCTTCATCAGTGTTGGAGGATAGGACTCCATAAGAGGTATGGAATGGTAAGAAACCCTATCTTTCATATTTGAGGGTATTTGGATGTGATGCATATGTACATGTTCCAAAGGAGAAACGAACCAAGTTGGATAGCAAATCTAAAAAGTGCATCTTTATTCGGTATAAGGATGGCTTAAAGGGTTATAAGCTTTCAAACCCAGTAACAAGGAAGGTTGTGTACAACCGAGACATGGTGTTCAGAGAGGTAAAAGATGTTATTAAAAATGAAGTCCAACTAAAGGAACCTGAGAAGATAGAGTTTGAGCTTAAGGAGGAACAATCAGACTCTACAACAGAGGAGGAATCAGAAGATGAAGAGCCACAAACTTCGGTTGTGAGAAAATTAGTTCGAGAAAGAAGGCAGCCAGAAAGGTATAGTCCATCTACTTTTTGTTCAAATTTTTCTTTATCCATTACTGATGATGATCCTAGAACTGTGAAGGAAGCAGTAGATTCAGAGGATGGAAAACTATGGAAAGAGGCCGTGGTTGATGAAATGGCATCTTTGCAGAAAAATGAGGCTTAGGATCTAGTGGAGTTGTCGGCTGGAAGGAAACCTATTGGTAGCAAATGGGTGTTCAAGAAGCAGACAAATGCAGAAGGAAAGGTGGAGAAATACAAAGCTTGGTTGGTAGAAAAAGGTTATTCCAGGTGCTGTGAATTGATTTTGGTGATAATTTTTCTCCTGTTTCCAAGGTAACTTCTATTAGATTACTTTTATCTATTGCTGCTGCTTTTGATTTTGAGGTAGAATAGATGGATGTGAAGACAACATTTCTTCACAGGGATATGGAAGAGGAAATCTACATGAAACAACCTAAAGACTTTGTGGTGAAGGGTAAGAAAGAATTGGTATGCAAGTTAAAGAAGTCTTTGTATGGGTTCAAATAGTCACCAAGGATGTGGTATCAGAAATTTGATACATTTATATGGGGACTTGGCTTCACCAGAAGCAAAGAAGATCACTGTGTGTATTTTAAATTAATTGGTGACCGTGTTATTTATCTGGTCTTGTATGTGGATGACATGTTGCTTGTTGGAAGTGACAAAGAAATTATCGAGGATTTGAAGACCTAATTGTCCTCCAAATTCGACATGAAAGATCTTGGTGCTGCAAACTATATTTTGGGCATGGAAATTAAAAGAGATCGGGCAAAGAGAAAGTTGTGGTTAAACCAGAGGAAGTATGTCAAGACAATACTGTAGAGGTTTAATATGCAGGATAGTAAACCGGTGAAGGTTCCTCTTCATGTAGGTGTGAAGTTATCTGTTGAACAGTGTCCTAGGACACAAGAAGGTGAAGAGTACATGTCCTGTGTTCCATATGCAAATGTAGTCAGTAGCCTAATATATGCATTAGTCTGTACTAGAACAGAAATTGCACATGTAGTGGGAGTATTGAGTAGGTTTATGTCAAAACCAGGGAAGGAGCACTGGACAACAGTGAAGCGAGTTTTCAGGTATTTGCATGGCACTAGTGATTACGGTTTGTGCTACCAAGGAAGACCAGGATTGGACAGAGTGTTGGATATTTGTGTCTTTGTTGATGCAGACTAGGCTGGAGATCTGGACCAGAGAAGATCTACAAGTGGGTATGTGTTTAACCTATTTGGAGGTGCAGTCAGTTGGATGAGTAAGAAACAATCTGTAGTGGCACTATCAACTATAGAGGCATAATACATGGCAACCACTCATGCAAGCAAGGAAGCAATTTGGTTGCAGAGATTGTGTTCAAGTATGGGGTTAGTACAGGGAGCTATAAGGATAGACTGTGACAGCCAAGGTGCAATTTTCTTGGCAAACAACCCTGCATATCATTCAAAGACAAAGCACATTGATGTTCAGTATCACTTTGTGAGGGATATGATAGAAGACAGAAAGGTGTTGCTGGTAAAGTTGGGCACTTTGAAGAATACTGCAGATGCATTGACAAAATATGTGAGATCTGAGAAGTTCTCTTGGTGTAGAGAAAAAATGGGCATTGCAGGGCTAGATAAATGACTAAGCTCTCTTGTGGCCCCATGTGGAAAGAAAACAACAAGTGGAAGAATGTTGGGTTGTGTTATATTCTTTCCATGACTAGCCCACGTAGTTAACCGGGGGGTTAAAGGGGGCGCAGATCCCCCCCTTCATTGCACCGATTGCGTAGCGGGGGGGTTAGAGGGGGTTTGCGAGGTGCAGGTAACTCCCCTCTATGGGGTCTGGGGCAACGGCTCGGAATTTTTCTCTTTTTGGACCCTATATTAGATTGGGCAGAGCTACCTATGGTTTTGTGCATGATTTCACACATGGTTTTGGACGCGATGGATTTTGGTCCATGGTATTGGATTCTTCAGCATGTATAAATATGTATTGTAACATTGAAAGGAACATAATGAAAAATCAAGTTGGTAGCCCTGGTTTTGGGATCTAGGGGAAAATATATGTGTATATGTGTTTTATGTGTTATGCTCTCGCATTGTTTATTTTCTGTGTTCTAGAATTTGTATGCAGGTAATTTCTGTAAAGTGTTAAAACATACAATTACTTATTCACCCTTCCCCTTAGTAATTCCTTATTCCAACAAACCCCTCCCTCTTGGGGTAACACTGTCCTTGGTGTTCTTATGACTCTTATGACAAAACAAAATTATTTAAAGCATGGAAAACATACTACTTATTGAAGCTTTATAACATATCTCAATGCAATATTTACAATTATATATATATATATATATATATATATATATATATATATATATATATATATATATATATATATATATATATATATATATATATATATATATATATATATATATATATATATATATATATATATATATATATATATATATATATATATATATATATATATATATATATAGATAGATAGATAAGTACATTTTCTTATACCAACAAATAAAGAAGGATATAATTCTTGGATCTACTCAGCCATCTACCATGTCGCTGCATCAGGTCCAAGGTGCTCCCATTGCACTTTAACTTGATCAATTTCACAGTTCTGGAGCATGAGCTTCTTTTGCTATAGGATGCATTAAGGCTCTGGCTAAAACTGTCCTTGTGGTTCCACCTGCAATACATACCAATCAATCACATGATCAACATCTTGTATTTATCTTTTAAGTAGAGAAACATGAAAAACATCACGAATTTTCACTGATGGAGGAAAATCAAGTTCGTATTCCATTGGTCCAATCCTTTCAAGGATCTCAAAAGGCCACAATACCGAGGTGCCAAATTGGCACATGATTCAATCTTCAAGGAACTCTTCTTGGGCTTGATACACAAGTACACATGCTCTCCATCCTAAAACTCCTTGAATGCTCTACGATGATATGCATAACTTTTCTACCTATCATGTCTTTCCTTCAAATTCTTTTTGATAACATGCATCTCCTCCTCCATCTCTCTCAGCATATCTATTCCAATAAACACTTTTCTCACTGGATTAGTCGAGCTGATAGGAGTACCACAACTCCTCCCATAAAGAGCCTCAAATGGATTCATCTTCAAGGATTCTTGATACCCATTATTATAAGAAAACTCCACCAATGGAAGATACTCCTCCCACTTCCTTTGTTTATGCATGACATGCATCCTCAACATATCCTCAAGGGTCCTGTTTATTATCTTTGTCTACCCATCTATCTGTAGATGATAAGCTATACTGAAGGCTAGCTCTGTCCCCAAGCCTACGAAAAATTCCTTCAAAAATTGGAGGGGAACTTGGCATCTCTACCTAATATAATCCTCTTGGGAACTCCATGCAACCTCACTATCTCATTAATGAATATTTGAGCCACTTCACTAGATGAATTAGTATACTTTACCGCAATGAAGTGATCTACCTTGATCAACCTGTCAACCACAACCATGATGGATTGATTCTGCCTCGATGTCCTCGAAAATCCTATAATGAAGTCCATGGAAATAACCTCCCATTTCCATTTTAGAATCGAAAGAGGCTGCAAAAAACCAGCTGAATGATTGCATTCAACTTTCACCTATTGATAGTGAAAGCACTTAGCAACAAACTTAGCCACGTGTTTCTTTATGTTAGGAAAATAGTAGAAATTCTTAATAGTTGTGAAAGCCTTTTGGTATCCTGGGTGGCCTGAATATGGATTGATATGAAACTCTCTCAAAATAAGCTTCTTAAATTCACTACTATCACACACATAGATCTTTCTCCTGGATCTAACCAAGCCATATGTTGTGAGGTGATACTACTCATCCTTATCACCCTCACCTTGTTGTTACAATTTCTTCTTCAACTACTAGCACCTCTCATCATGTTGCCTTTCATGTAAGATCCATTCTCTCAAATCTGTCCCATAAGATCTCACAACTGAAAAAAGATTCACTTGCACTCTCCTACTGAGAGAATCCATAAAATGGTTCTCCTTTCTTTTGATATACCTAATTTCAAATTAAAACTCACTAAGAGTAGCCAACCATCAAGCTTTCCTTGCATTCAAATTGGTTTGGTAAAGAAAGTAGCTCAATCCACTATGATCACTCATAAAAATGAACTCCCTTTCGAGGAGATAATGTATCCACATCTTCAATGCAGGAATGATAAATTCCAACTCAAGATCATGAGCCACATAATTCTGTTCACACTCATTCAACTCTTGTGATTCATAGCAAACAACATGCCCTTCCTACATCAAGACTCCACCAAGTCCCTCCTTGCAGGCATTTATATTAACCAAAATTTTTTTAAAGGCATTTGCAATCCTCAAAGTTGTATCATTGGTAAGAAATTGTTTCAACTAAGAAAAGTTGGTTGCACACTCATTAGTCCATTCAAACTTTTTTCCTTTCCTTTACAAGGATTTGATAGGATGGCCAATATTGGAGAAGTTCATGATGCACCTCCTATAATAACTTGTTAGTCCCATGAATGATATGATCTCATTCACATTATTAGATGAAAATGAGCTAAACATAAGCTCTCAATTATTCATAACTTTTGGTGTAATTTATACTTTTGATGTAATTTAGTGTAAAATCTACATCTTTCTCTATTGTAGTGCAGTTGATGATGTTCAATATCTCTAGTGTTTCATGAGAACATCATCTCTGAAATTGTAAAGAAACATTTGTAATTGCATGGACACTAGGAACAAACTATTTTAGTGGTTTTCATTGTCCCTCAAGAGTACATATTTTACATCTCCTTGTGGCCAAAATTCTTTTATATATTATAACTTCTTGTATATATCATCTATTTATGAAGAAAAAAAACAATCCTATCTTTATATGTGATCATGAATAAATATCAACATCAAAACTTATTTTCAACTTTCATGAACCCCTCTTTAAAAATTAAGAATGCAATTTTTATGGTTGATCCGAATAACACCTCCTTTTAAATAAATCATTATCCATTTTGAAAAAAACCTTCAAATATAGCAATGAACATTTTTTTTAATAGAGATTTAAAAAAAAAAACAATAAACTCTTTTGAAAATTCACATAAGCCAAAACCCTTTAAGAATTACATTAGCCCCATTTAATACTTTGGAGCCTTTCTCAAAAAAGAATTACATGAATGTTTTCTTTTAAATTCCCTTTTTCAAAAAAGAATTACATGAATGTTTTCTTTTAAATTCCCTTTTTCACAATATAACATAAGACTCTTTTTAAACAAAAATGATTCACCTTTCTGTTAGAAAGCCTTTGAGACAAATTTGTTAAAACAAAGGTGTTTACCTTACTAATAAACCGCACCTAAATCAGATTTCCTTTAAGAAAGCCTTTGAAACAAAATTGTTAAAAAAGGGTGTCTGCCTTAGTAATAAACCGTGCTTTGACCTTTTTTATGCAAAATAACTTTGTGCCAACTTCGTGCTCCAAATGAGTTTTTGTGACTCGTACTTCCAAGTAACTCGTGATCCCAATCAGATTCTGTGCCCTTTGACTGTTCAAATACCCTCGTGATAAAGTGAAAATAGTCCAAAGAATATGGAATCATTGGCATTTAGGACACTAAAATAGAGTGGCAAACAGGAAGTTGAGGTTATATGGTTAATAGACATTGATTTAAAATTCCACTTTATATAGTTGTTTTTACAGAAAGATTATTCTGTGAAATTTTTAACTTTCAAGGACAGTCATTAATTATCCTCATCTGATACCGACATGGAAAAAATATACCACTAAATAAATGTACAAATTGGCCAAAGTTACGAAACCTCTTCTCATGAGAATTAAAGTAGGTAGCTTACGTGAAAAATTGTCATGCCTTTCGGCACATGGCTTCCATGAAGTTGTGGAAATGTGTGGATTCTCACTAATTGTTAGTGAAAACAGACCTATGGAGTATAATTACTGAAAAATTCAATAAGGTCATAGATAAAGCCATATGTTACTTTAATTAGACTAAGGTTGATTGTAATATAACCTTCAAGTCAAATTAGAGCTAAAACAAATTTAATTTGAAGAATAGATAATTCTCTCCCTTTGCAGATGCAATTTCAGTAGACGGTAAAGAGTCTCCAAAAATTAAGATTTGATTACAATAACGGGAATAAAATCATAACCTAACGATCCTAAAAGCCAGTTATGGTCATATTTGTTAATTTGAACATAATTTTTTCATAAACTATTTTTAACAGAAACTTAATAGCCTTCGAACAAGAAAAAACCTAGAAATTTACTTAATTAAAATATAGCTTATTCTAGATTTATTAAAAACTTACATAAAAGCAAAAAAATAGTTTCAGGTGCAATCAATTCTATAAATCTGTAGATGCAATCTTGCATATAAAATGACTTTTCGTGATCCATAAAATGACTTTTATTGATCCATAAAAGCAAATTCACGGGTTGATTGGTGAAACAATTATAGTCTGGAAAGAAAATGAACTTACATGTGGACTGTTATCACTCCAACATTTCCAAGGGCTATTCAATGTGTTAAAAAGAAATATGAGAGGTAACTACAAACCTACTTTGGAGCTTAGGATCTAGCCTTCCTAAACGCAGAGAGGGCTCTCTCTATATGATTTAACTTTGTTTATTTTAATGGATTTTAGGCTAATTATGTTTGATTGATTTGGTTTTATTTTGATTTGTTGGTGGAATTACTGATTTACATGGATAGGTGCCTGTCTATTTTTCACTGGGCTATGAAGTCATTATATCAAGAAAACAAAACAAAAACTAATTATAAAAGCAGTGTTACAGGGCAAGGTAACTGAGAAAAATTAGATCTTTAGGGCTGAAATGGTGAAATGATTTTCAATTGGGATCAAGGAGCAGTTAAGGATTCCTTAAACCGGATAATGAAGGAAGATGAAGGAGGCCAATCAGGATTAGAGGGCAATTAAGGATCCTTTAAACCAAATATCAGAAGAAAACATAGACATGAATAACAATTCAAAACAGAGTGTACTTAAACAGATTTTGCAATAACATTCTTGTTATACCATTCAAATTTAGAAGAAAAACATTCAAGTTTATGGAATACTTTAGAAAAGAACATGAACAATTGAAATATACTTCACTGAAGTGGCTCAACACATGAATCCTGTAAAGAAATGCTTCTATCATTTGTCCTATCTGTTGACCAAAAAAGTACAGTAAACCCTCAGGTTGTAGATGAGTTCAACTATAGAAAAATTCAAATATCCACCCTCAATACTTCGAATTATGAAGTATTTATACAAAAACTACTACAAAATATCCTAAAACTAATCTAGGAATTATTCAAGGAAGATGAAATATCTTCATGCAAGAAGATAGAGAAAACTATCTAACTAATGCAAGTTCTCCCTACTTATTAGGCTTTGCCATTTTCTTTCACTGATATTTTACTGCTTTGTCTCCTTTGTTGTTTGCTTTACGTTGGTTGTCTCTTTTTTTGTTTAGTGTCTTTCAAGCTGGATACATCTTTACTCCACCTTGTCATCTGATACTCTTTAAAATTTGCTACTACTTTACTTTTAATCTTTGACTACTCTATTTCTATTTTAACCTGTATGCTCTGTTTTAACCTTCACTTCTCTTTTACATGTTTTACTTTTACCTTTCAAAGTAAATCATTCAGTTTCACCCAAGCCTCTTCATCTGGTAATTTGATTTTTATCATTGATTTCATCAGCTTCTATGTACTTTGCAAAAGTAGGCTTGTTTATACAGAGATGTTTTACCACATGTTGGAGGTAAAAGAGATTCTCAAAAGTCTGATAGAGCACTTTTCCTGTGGGCACACCTTTCATTGATGAATTGTTGGAAGTTTCTCTAGCTGCTTCTCTCATCTTCTTATCATAATATTGATGTTTCATTAGTTTATCATTGATTACCAAAATATTAGGCAAACACTTCTATCTCAATACTTCAAATTTGTCAAAAAGCCTGTTTACTGCAAGTTTCATGTTTTGACATTTGATCCAAAATGGATCTAGAATAGACTTCTAAGTCAAAAAATGTTCCTCATAGAGGAAAATGAAAGTCAAAGGATGCTCCTAGAAATAGTCTCATTGTAGATATCTCTTCATTCTGAATCTAATGCAATTTGAATGGGAGAAAATGGATTTCAGATGAAGAAGTTACTGTAAAAAGAAATTGCCCATTGTCCTTTGAAAAGGAGGCATTTTCTTATTAAATGGGACTTAGGAGAAATAAAGGCTTTCTATATAAAACTCACATCGGAGATGTTAAAAGGGCAGACTTAGACCCAAGGCCAGATGGACCCCCGATCAATGATCTCCGATATATCGCATCAGAGGTAGGCTGCCATGTGATATTGGAACTCGGGCAAGCCGATGAAGCAATTGCGATGATCAGATCGGTGATATATATATTGGTCGGCACAGACCCCTGGGCTGTTACAAATGCGATATGCCAATTGCGATATGCGATGGGGCCGATAGCGATACGCCAATATCAGCGATCGGTGGTTCCCAATACAAAAGGGCCAATGCACATTGTGATTGTGACTTGCGATAAAGCGCAGACCCGATGGGAATTATAAGTGCGAATGCATAGAATTTTAAATACAGTAATGTGGGATTTCTTTGTATTTCCTATGTATTGGATTTTTTTGGCTAATACGCCATGCGATTACGATTTGCGATGGAATGGCAGACCCGATAGGTTTATCAATGCGATTGAATGCATTTTGAGTTTCAGTTAAACGCTCGAATGATGTGTAGTTTTCCTGTGTATTGCCATTACGTGGTGGAATTCAGGATGATTGCAGGAGAAGGCCAAACAACTAGGTTTCCTGCACTCGCTGATGCATTTCAATGGGAAAACTGATTCTTTAATGAATCAATCGGTCTTCCATGCTCGAGGAAGGCGTAACTGATGTGTATTAAAAACATAGAGAACACAATTGAGAAGAATTCACACAGAGGCCGAGAGCAATGCGTAGAGGCAGCTTGGAGAAGCCCAGAGCTGTTTGTATGCTGAGGAATCCATTGGAAATCTGAGTATACACCAGGAGGGCAGTCTGCAGAGTAGGAGTTGCTTGGTGTAGAATAGAGGTCGCTGGAAGGTTGCCGAGAGTTGTTTGGAGGTCGAGCGAACTACAGAGGCACGCAGAGGCTGAAAGAAGCTCAGAGAGAGCTAGAGGCAGAGCCAGAAAGCCAAAGCCAGAGCTAGAGCCAGAGCCAGAAAGCTTGAGAGCTTCAGATCTAAGGATAAGATGGTGTTCTAAGCCCATTGTTTATGTGTAATCCAATGGAGTTGAGCGTGGAGCTTGTAAAAGAACTTATGCCATAATCCTAGAGAGCCTAGCTGAATTGACTAGAGCTCAACGAGACGTAGCCCAAGAGTTTTGGGTGAACTCCGTATTAATATTGCTATTATGTGTGTTTGTTATTTGCTGCATTATTTTAGTGTTAGATGTATTTACATATCAACATAAGCAGCAGAACTTAAATCACTTGACAGTTAAAGGCAAATTAAAAGCATACACCTATTTCAAGCACTTTTTAATTCCGCAATTTGTTAATCATAAGGTATTGGAAATATTTAAGCTTTGGAAGTGGGAGAGGTTCTTGTAAGCTAACAAGAAGCCTTTAGTGCGCAATTTTTCAGATCAGGTGGTATCAGAGCCTGAGATTGATTAACCCCACCTTCAGGAAGGTGATATTAAAGCTGGTTATACTAGAGCAAGTGGTATCAGATTAGAATGCTTGATTGAAAAAGCAAAGGGTTGCTTGTCGGAAAGTTGTTTGGGCAGTCAAGGATTGATTGTTTGATTGATTGTATGCTTGTTTGCAGACTGACTATTGTGTGAGTTTGCAGAGGTGAAGGGAAAGCTACTGATAGCTAAGTCTAGGAGAGGACAAGAAGGAAGAAGGGCTGAAGGCATTCTTCTCATCCCAAAGGACCTTAAGGCAATCCTTGAAGCATAAGAGGTTTGTTGCAAAAGGTTTATTGAATAAGTTCTTTGTTAATCTTGTTTGAAGTTCTTTTTTTCATTGGCATAATGACAACTTCTACAAATGAGTCCTCAAAATCTTCTTTCTTCGGAAGATTCTTTGATGAAGACATGAAGCAAGACTTGTTCATCATGATGAACAAGGTGAGAGAAATGTATGAGGATGGAAGGAAGAGTAGCATACTTAGAGAGCATTTGAATTCCGTGGAGGAAGAGAAGTAGTTGCTTTCTGACAAATTACAGGAAATGGAGAGGCAACTTCATATTGCAAATATGAACCTAAAAAGGATGCATGAGTTGGAGACACAACTCTTTGTTGCCAAAGAAGCCTTAGTCAAGTATCAGCTTGAAGAAGAGGTAAACAATTCCTGTTTGTCTTCAAATTATTCTAAGAGTGCTTATGTTGGTTCTTTTGAAAAACATACCAGAGATATATGTTCCAAGTTAATGTCCAAGATGGGCTATGAAGGAAAAGGCTTGGGTAAACATGCACAAGGTATTGTTGAGCCAATAATGGTTGACGAAGGGCCTAAGTATTTGGGTCTTGTGTATGGACAGTCTTATGGAGAAAGTTCCAAAGATGCCAGGAAGGCCATTGAAATAGTTCCAAGAAGGAGTTTCATTTCTGGTCTTCTACCTCAAGAGTGTGAAGATTGTATTCATGGAGAATGCAAAAGCTTGAAACATCATTTGCAGGATGCAAGTGTTCATAAGCATACACTTGAACCAGAGAGTTTTGGAAACTCTGAAACCGTTGAAGAGGTTGATGGTGTTCCAAAGGGAGCCACTTCTTCATTTGATTCACCTCCTCATGAAGGCAATAAAGGTGAAAGAAAAAGGTATAAATCTGGTTCTAATCATGTTCCTTTTGATTATACAAAGCATGATAAATTTCCATATAAGCATGGGAAAAAAATTGCATGTTCCTTTTGTGGTTTGGTTAACCATCATGTTTCTAGATGTTGGAAGAGAATGGCCACATACAGGAAACTTTTGAAGGAAACGAAGCAAGAAGCCAAAGGTCCATTGGACAAGGCAAATCATGTTGTCAAGAAGATGCACATGTGTTGCACTTACTACCATAAGCCAGGACATATTGCTGCAAAATGTTGGACTTTGAGTCCAACAATGCTTCCACGAAACTTGAAGAAGGTCGAACGAGAAAATTGTAGGGATGGAAAGGAAGTTTCCATGAATGATGTGTTTCAGGATGATTCACGTGTTGATGCTGATGTACAGACAAAGGAAGGACCTTTGAAATGGATTGGTAAGAAATGGTTAGAGTTCTTCTCCAATTAAGATCACATGTCTATTGATGCATCTATTTGCATTTGTTTGTTAATGGAATGCACGTTACTGGGTTTTACCAAGAAGGTGAATGGAAAAGTTGAGTAGGGGACTCACTTCGTTGTTGCAACATTATGTTCATTTCAGCTTTGAAAGTACAGTGTGATTAAGTGAAAGTTGAAGGATGAAATGCATGCATGAGCATGATGTGCATGAATACAGGGATATTGATTATTTCCTTGTATTTGAACATGTATGTGTAATTAACTTGAAGGGTTGATTGATTTTTTTTTAAACATGCATGTAATATTGACTTGAGAAAAGTTTATGTGGTCTCCAAGATGGAGAAAATGATGAAGTGTTTCATATTTTAAAAAGAGTCCTAGAGATCTTCTCTACATGTTTGACTTGAAGGGTCATTTGTTTTAAAGGCATGTTTTGTTGGCTTGTTATCTAGTCAATCATTTGTATGTAGATGTAAGACATGGAGGTGTTCACAAGATGTGAATATCTGTTTCTTTCGTTGAAGTAGAAGTTTAGGCCATCCAGTTGTTATCTGTATTTATGTTGTTGTTAACAGTTGTTGTTGACAGCTTTTCAAACAAGTACAAATGAAAATTTTGTGAAGAAAATGTAACTTCACATTTGTTTGAGCCACGTTGGATCAATGATCAAGGAAGAGAAGTTCAAACTACCTTCTGTAACCTTCTCAGCAGGAGTTCTACATGAAGTCAAGGAGGAAAACAGTTCTTCCCAAGAGGACCAGCACGTCCACGAAGGAGAGTGGTCAAAGGCTTTGGTTCAGAGGCACTATGCAAGGCAAGTGCATGGAGGCTGAAAGAAGAGGGTGATGCACTCTCATTTACTGTTCAGACCAGTATGTCAGTCTTTTGGAGACCAAAATTTCTTTTAGTGGGAAGGTGTGATCCAAAATGGATCTAGAATATACTTCTAAGTCTAAAAATGTTCCTCATAGACGAAAATGAGAGTCAAAGGATGCTCCTGGAAATAGTCTCATTGCAGAGATCTCTTCATTCTAAATCTAACTCAATTTGAATTGGTGAAAACAGACTTTAGATGAAGAAGTTATTGCAAAAAAAAATTGCCCATTGTCCTTTGAAAAGGAGGCATTTTCTTATTAAATGGGACTTAGGAGAAATAAAGGCTTTCTATATAAAAATCACATTGGGGATGTTAAAAAGGCAAACTTAGACCCAAGGTCGGACGGACCCCCGATCAGCGATCTCTGATATATCGCATCGGAGGTAGGCTGCCATGCAATATTGGAACTCAAGCAAGTCGATGAAGTGATTTTGATGATCAGATCGACGATATATATATTGGTCGGCATAGACCCCCGGGCCGTTACAAAGGCGATATGCCGATTGCGATATGTGATGGGGCCGATAGCGATACGCCGATATCGGTGAATAACAATCGGTAATTGGTGGTCCCTGATACAAAAGGGCCAATGCACATTGTGATTGTGACTTGCGATAAAGTGCGGATCCGATGGGAGTTATAAGCACGAACGCATAGAATTTGAAATCCGATGATGCGGGATTTGTTTGTATTTCCTGTGTATTGGGTTTTTTTGGCCAATATGCCATGTGATTGTGATTTGCGATGGAATGGAAGACCATATAGGTTTAGCAATGTGATTGAATGCATTTTGAGTTCCGGTTAAATGCTCAAATGATGTGTTTTCACCAATTTTCCTGTGTATTGCCATTACATGGTGGAATTCGAGATGATTGTAGGAGAAGGCCAAACGACCAGGTTTCCTGCACTCACCGATGGATTTCAATGGGAAAACTAATTCTTTAATGAATCGATCGGTCTTCCATGCTCGAGGAAGGTGTAACTGATGTGTATTAAAAACACAGACAACACAATTCAGAAGAATTCACACAGAGGCCGAGAGTAATGCGTAAAGGCAGCACGGAGGAGCCTAGAGCTGTTTGAATGTTGAGGAATCCATTGGAAAGCTCAGTATATGCCAAGAGGGCAGTCTTTAGAGTAGGAGTTTCTCGGTGCAGAATAGAGGTCGCTTAAGAGGTCGTTGGAAGTTTGCCGAGAGTCGCTTGGAGTTCCAGTGAACTACAGAGGCACGCAGAGGCCGAGAGAAGCTTAGAGAGAGCTAGAGCTATATCCAGAGAGCTAGAGCTAGAGCCAGACCCAAGAGCCAGAGCCAGAGCTAGAAAGCCTGAGAGCTTCAGAGCCAGGGATAAGATGGTGTTCTAAGCCCATTTTTTTTGTGTAATCCAATGGAGTTGAGCGTGGAGCTTGTAAAAGAACTTATGCCATAATCCTAGAGAGCCTAGTTGAATTGACTAGAGCTCAAGGAGAAGTAGCCCAAGAGTTTTGGGTGAACTCCATATTAATGTTGCTGTTATGTGTGTTTGTTATTTGCTGCACTGTTTTACTGTTACATGTATTTACATATCAGCATAAGTGACAGAACTTAAAGCACTTAATAGTTAAAGGTGAATTAAAAGCATACACCTATTTCAAGAACTTTTTAATTCCGCAATTGGTTAATCATAAGGTCTTGGGAATATTTAAGCTTTGGAAGTGGGAGAGGTTCTTGTAAGCTGACAAGAAGCCTTTAGTGCCCCATTTTTCAGATCAACATTTCTCCTCAAGATGTATCATCATATTTCTCTTGGAAATAACTTTCTTCACTTCTATAATGGTCTCTATTCTATTAACTATCCCAAGCTCCTCTAATTCATACCTGTTTTTAGAATTTATAAATTTTATTATTTTAGAGGCTTCCGCTGGTTTCTCCCCAAGATCTGCTTTTACCTTTTGAATTGCCTCATTGGCTTCCTTCACTAAATCATTCTATTCAAATATTACCTGTATAGATGGCCAAATATCATTGACTAAGTCAATGATATTGGCCCATGAATGTTTCTTTGCTTGGGCCAAAGGCTCCTTTAGTGACAATTATTTTTCTAGCTGGTGGATCCTGTCATCCAATCTAGTAGCTTTTTGTTTCTCAGCTTGATGTGTTACTTCTGCTAATTTCTTTTCATCTTCCAAACTCTTCACTTTATCCTTAAGATTATTAATATGTGTTGTTTGAATGGACATATCTTCCATGGCTTGAATCAATTTTTTGGCCTCATCAATGGGATGGGTTGTTGATTTTGTTGATGTTGTTGCTGTTGTAGATGATGTAGCTGCTGGAACTGATATTGATGTTGTTGTTGCTGTAGCTCTTATGGGAATACCAGTAATGGGAACTACTTCTCTACTAGCATGTTTCTCCTGTACCAGTTTATCCATTTCTGTCTCCATTTCTCTTAGTTGAGTTGTCAACTGGATGATTAAGTTCATCATCTCATCCATTTGATTAAGTGTCTCCAACACCTCCTTGGTTTGTGGATGTTCAATAGTTGGTAGCTTTAGCTGTTTCTTGAGTGCAGCTATGTCTCCATTTTTTTTTTTAATGAGTTCTTATGTTGCCTTGATATCAGTTGGATTATATCCAGTTTCAATCGCCAACTCTTCTAGTGATTTAATCATATTGTCCTTTTCCTATGATGAGGCCCTTTCCAACTTTAACTTTGACTGTACATTTTCCACAGAATTCTTCAATTTCTAGACACTTAGATCTTTTTGTGTCATGGTTGAATATATCATTTCTCCTGCCTATTTATGAAATTCAATTTGGTCAATTAGGTGCACATCCTGAGCATGAATTTCAAACGCTGTTTTCTTGTAATCTTCTGAAGTTTTTGGGGCCTTTACCTCTAGCGATAAGAAATTCAACTAGATCTTCCTAGTTTTTAGGTCAAAATTTGAAAGTAACCTACTCTGATCACTAGGAGTTTTCTTCCAGTATTGTGTACATATTGCAGCTTTTAATGCCTCATTTCTTATTTTAATTTCTTTGTATTTCTCCATGATATCTTTATCTTTTTCCACTGTTTTGCTAGATGATGAAACTTCTACATTATTCTGATTTTAAATGATCTGTGCACTAGAAGTTGAGGGTAGAGGTTTTTCTTCTACATGTGTTGAGGGTGCATCACCCCTGACGATAAGCTCCATTTCTGCTTCAACTATATTTTTATGATCTATTACTGGATTTAACTTGGTTTTCTTTCTGTTCACAAGCTTAAATTTAGTATCAGAGGTGGTTTCATTTGAGTAGGATCCTTCTTCTCTAGACCTTTTTGAACTTCTATCTTGTCAGTCTGGAGTATGTAGGATGGAACTAGTATCAACTTGCTTATCCATCTCTTGAAGAGTGTTTTCCAACCACTCTGACTGGTTGGAATACTTTTCAATTTCTGGTTTTGGTTCATGGATGAAGGGGGTCAATTTGAATTTGACTCTTAATTTACTTATGACACCTAAAGGATCATAATTCCATTTGAAACTGTTGTTGAACTTGAACTCTTGTAAGCATCTATCTGCTTCCTTTCTAGCATTTCTATTGTTACATATAAAAGGCCCTATTTGGTTTTTAATCTTGAATTTGATCTTCTTTTTGGCTGAAAGGAAATGGATTTCATCAGAATTCAAGATTTGTTTGATGTATTCCAAGGCAAATAGCCTCATTGGGAGGTATTTGGGAAGCTTGTATGGAACTAGCTAGCTTCCATACACTCTAATCTATGTATGATTTTGGTATAAATACCAGTCTCTTGTTTTACTTTGATTGGACAACTGTAACACCTTCTTAATCTCTTCATTGGTTCTAGGTTGAATGCTACTGCTTAGCATATTGACGA
This sequence comes from Pinus tabuliformis, assembly GCA_031772625.1. NCBI lineage: Eukaryota > Viridiplantae > Streptophyta > Pinopsida > Pinales > Pinaceae > Pinus > Pinus tabuliformis. Next base: position 790,980,300 of record CM062808.1, read on the forward strand.
TTGGATAAACAAATGAGTCAATGAAGTCTTTGTAGCTGGATTGTGTAGGATCCTTTCTTATCAAGGGTGTCCAAAATACAACAGTTTGGGGATTACCCTTTGTCTCCAGCTTTTGGAGGCTGACTGCAAACCTTTCTGATTGGAAATACAAAAACATATGGAACAAAACTGAGGAGTATTTGAAAGCTCCTTCTTCTAGCAACTTGACTAGCTGATCATGCATTGTGTTTGCTAGGAATTGGGCAAAGTTGAAGGCTATAGCTGGAGGCTAGTCTGGACTAAAGATAGAGAGGAAAGCGAAGATGGATTCATCTACATGTTCATCAGTAAAATATCCTAATATAAAAGATAACATGGTCACAATTTTCCTAGTTTGTTCAGGGAACATGGCAGTAGAATAGGTGGGTTATTTTTAGGAATTTGAGTTGTTTTGGGGAGGAAGGTATGGAAGATTTGAGACCTCTTCGGAAAGTGTAGCTTTATGTAAAGCTCATTGAGGACTTCAATTGACAAAGGGGCTTCATCAGGCTTAGGTTGAATTTGCAACATCTGATTGATGGATTGAGCAGTCACAGTAAATAGGATTTCTTGGGCTAGGGTGACTATGGTTCTTTCATTTGGAAAATAATTGATTTGGCATAGTCTGATAAGTTGAGAGCATTGGTAGGTTTGTGGAAAGGCATACTTGGGCAGGTTAGACTCCCAGAGATGAATATCATCTGCCTGGTCTATAAGTTTGTCATGGCTCCAGCAATGAAGCTCCAAGAGGTTAGACTCTGTAACAGTGTCAACGATTTTGAAGAATTTATCGGCCAAGGGTAGGTGTTCAACATCTACTATTGGGGGTTGAAGAGGGTTTACAATTAGAACGCTCTGAGAAGCCATTAATTTGGTTCAATTCATCAATTTCTAAGTTCAATTAACAGAGAAGAGTACTAGAATTACCTAGAAAAACAACGAATTTCGGTTGCGGAGAGGTCTGGGTGGCAATAGGGGCTCTGTTTCTGGTTGGTGATAGCTCTTGGTCTTTTCTTGCAAGTTCAATAGCAATGGATAAATAACAATCTCTCGGGGCTTTTGTTATTTCACCTTGTTTGGGGAATTGGCAGGTTCTTCATAGTGGGGTGTTTAATTACACAATATGGTGGTTTATCGCATTGGTGGTTTTACTGCACAGTGTAAGGGCAGACATATGGTTTATTGCACTGTGAAAAATGGTTTGGTGGTTTTATAGGAGCGGATGCGATTGTAGGTTTAAACCCTGTATAGAAATTACCTACATACGAATTCTAAAACACAGAAAATAAACAATGCGAGAGCATAACACATAAAACACATACACACAAAGATTTTCCCCTTGATCCCAAAACTGGGACTACCATCTTGATTTTTCATTATGATCCTTTCAATGTTACAATACATATTTATACATGCCAAAGTATCCAATACCATGGACCGAAAAACATCGCATCCAAAACCATGGACCAAAAACCATCACGTCTAAAACCATGTGAGAAATCATGCACAAAACCATAGGTAGGTCTACTTAACCCAATATAGGGTCCAAAAACAAAATTTTCCGAGGTGTTGTCATGGACCCCATAGAGTGGGTTTACCTGCACCCCTCAAACCCCTTGTTATCCCCCCCCGCTACGCAATAGGCACAGCGAAGGGGGGGCTTTGCCCCCCTTCTAACCCCCCGATTAACTATGTGGGCTAGTCGTAGAAAGAATATAACACAACCCAACATTGTCCCACTTGTTGTTTTCTTTCCACAGGGGGCCACAAGAGAGCTTAGTCATTTATCCAGCCCTACAACGCCCATTGTTTCTCTACACCAAGAGATCTTCTCAGAGCTCACAGATTTTTTCAATGCATCTGCAGTATTCTTCAAAGTGTCCACCTTTACCAGCAACACCTTTTTTCCTTCTATCATATCCCTCACAAAGTGATACTAAGCATCAATGTGCTTTGTCTTTGAATGATATGCAGGGTTCTCTGCCAAGAAAATTGCACTTTGGCTGTCACAGTCTATCCTTATAGCTCCCTATACTAACCCCATACTTGAACACAATCTCTGCAACCAAACTGCTTCCTTTCTTGCATGAGTGGCTGCCATGTATTCTTCCTCTATAGTTGATAGTGCCACTACGAATTGTTTGTTACTCATCCAACTGACTGCACCTCCAAATAGGTTAAACACATACCCACTTGTAGATATTTTCTGATCCAGATCTCCAGCCAGTCTGCACACAAAGCCACGAATATCCAACACTCTGTCCAATCCTAGTATTCCTTGGTAGCACAAACCATAATCACTAGTGCCACGCAAATACCTGAAAACCTGCTTCACTATTGTCCAGTGCTCCTTCCTTGGTTTTGACATAACCCTGCTCAATACTCCCACTGCATGTGCAATGTCTGGTCTAGTACAGACCATTGCATAAATTAGGCTACCAACTGTACTTGCATATGGAACATGGGACATGTCCTCTTCCTCTTCTTGTGTCTTGGGACACTATTCAACAGATAACCTGACACCTACAGGAATAGGAACCTTCACTAGTTTACTATCCTGCATATTAAACCTCTGCATTATTGTCTCGACATACTTCCTCTGGTTTAACTAGATCTTCCTCTTTGTCCAATCTCCTTTAATTTCCATGCCTAAAATATAGTTTACAGCACCAAGATCTTTCATGTCGAATTTGGCAGACAAATGGGTCTTCAAATCTTGGATAATTTCTTTGTCATTTCCAACCAGCAACATATCATCCACATACAAGACCAGATAAATAAAACAGTCACCAAGGATGTGGTATCAGAAATTTGATACATTTATACAGGGACTTGGCTTCACCAGAAGAAAAGTAGATCACTTTGTGTATTTTAAGTTAATTGGTGACCGTTTTAACCCATACAGAGACTTCTTTAACTTGCATACCAGTTCTTTCTTACCCTTCACCGCGAAACCTTCAGGTTGCTTCATGTAGATCTCCTCTTCCAAATCCCCGTGAAGAAATGTTGTCTTCACATCCATCTGTTCTACCTCAAAATCAAAAGCAGCAGCAACAGATAAAAGTAATCTAATAGAGGTCACCTTGGCAACGGGAGAAAAAAATATCACCAAAGTCAATTCCCACCACTTGGGAATAACCTTTTGCTACCAACCGAGCTTTGTATTTCTCCACCTTTCCTTCTGCGTTTGTCTTCTTCTTGAACACCCATTTGCTGCCAATGGGTTTCCTTCCAGCCGGCAACTCCACCAGATCCCAAGCCTCAGTTTTGTGCAAAGACACCATTTCATCAACCATGGCCTCTTTCCAGAGTTTTCCATCCTCTGAATCTACTGCTTCCTTCACAGTTCTGGGATCATCATCAGTAATAGATAAAGCAAAATTTGAACAGAAAGCAAATGGACTATACCTTTCTAGCTACCTTCCTTCTCGAATTGATCTTCTCACACCCAGAGATTGTGGCTCTTCATCTTCTGATTCCTCCTCTGCTATTGAGTCTGGTTCTTCCTCCTTTAGCTCAAACTCTATCTTCTCAGGTTCCTTTGGTTGGACTTCATGTTTTATAACATCTTTCACTTCTCTGAACACCACATCTCGGATGTACACAACCTTCCTTGTTACTTGGTTCCAAATCTTTTAACACTTTAAACCATCCTTAGACCCAATAAAGATGCACTTTTCAGATTTACTATCCAACATGGTTCTTTTCTCCTTTGGAATATGTAGATATGCATCACATCCAAATACCCTCAGATGTGAAAGAGAAGGTTTCTTACTAGTCCATACCTCTTGTGGAGTCTTATCTTCCAATGTTTATGAAGGTGATCTATTGACAAGGTAAGATGCAGTCTCCACCGCCTCTGCCCAGAATTCTTGTCCTAACCCGGCACCACTGAGCATGCTTCTTGCCCTTTCCATCAATGTCTTGCTCATTCTTTCTACAACTCCATTTTTTTGAGTTGTATATGGAGTAGTATTCTGCCATACCACACTTCTTATATAATTCTTCAAATTCCTTACTGCAAAACTCTCCACCATTATCTGTCCTCAGCACCTTTATCTTCTTCTCTGTCTTGTTTTTCACTAGAGCCTTAAATTCTTTAAACCTATCAAAGACTTTAGATTTCTTCTTAAGGAAATATATTCATGTATTCCTTGAGAAGTCATCTATAAATGATACATAGTACATAAACTTACCCAGTGATCGAACCTTCACAGGTCCAAACACATCACTGTGCACAAGCTCTAATATATGTTTCACCCTCTTACCACCAGGGGGGAAACTAACCCGATTCTGCTTCCCATATACACAATTTTCACAGAAATCAAAATCCAGAGAGCTATTACTCATACCTTCTACCATACCTTTACCATGAAGTACTCGAAGGGCCTTCTCTCCAATATGTCCAAGCCTTTGATGCCACAACATGGTCTTTTCTCCAGAGACCACTAGATTTTCTACTCCACTTTCAGGAACCACATAATTGTTGCACCCATCAACAACAGTGCTACCTTGCAGCTTGTACAGAGTTCCAATTCGAACTCCTCGCATCAATACCAGTGCCCCCCGAACCATCTTGCAGGTATCCTTCTTGAACATTATTTTTACACCTGCATCATCCAGCTTGCTTACAGAAATCAGATTTATGGCTAATGTAGTAATATTCAGAACACCCAGAAGTGTTCTAACCCTTCCACCTTGCAACTTCAACTTTACTTTTCTGTGACCAATGATTCTAGCCTTCCTGACATCCCCCAAGAAGACATCACCACCATCATATTTCTCATACTCATAGAACCACTCTCTATGGGGAGTGAAGTGAAAGGATGCACCTGAGTTAATCAACCATGCCTCATGATCGACATGTGTACTTGAAGAAGCCAAGTACTCATCCCCACCTTCATCTGAGGTGGTTTTCGCCTCTACAGAAGGAGAATCATCATATCCCTTTCCTTTGTCAAGAGATTTAGATTTACAATCCCTTGTGTAGTGCCCTTCCTTTCTGCGTTTCCATCACACAACCTTTACAGGTTTTCTTGGAGATTTAGATCTCCATATACATTTAGATCTCCCACTCGATGACTTTTTTTTTTTTTCTATTCTAGGACCGTCCTCGTACAGACAAGACATCACCATTTTAGCTCTCCATATTTTTCCGTCTCATCTCCTCCGTCAGCAAGGATGAGACTACTTCATCAAAATGCAAGGCAGTTGCATTGCTACCTATTGCGATAACCAGACTATCCCATTAATTTGGTAGAGAACACAACAAACTGATGCACTTATATTCATCTGAAATTTTAATATCAACAGATAGTAACTGACTTACCACAGTATTAAATGTGTTCAGATGCTCTGTCATCGAGTCTCCATCTTTCATCCTCGAGTTATACAGCTTTTTCTGTAGGAACAGTTTATTCACCAGAGACTTAGATTGGTACATAGTCCCTAACTTTTCCCACAAAGCCTTAGTCGTAGCTTCTCGTGATACATTTAGAAATGATGAATCTGAGACACTCAATCATATTGTGCTCTTTTCCTTCTAATCCAACTTCTTCCATTCTTCATCGGACACTCCTGTTGGTTAGTACCCAGATCTATTGTGATCCACTGATGTTTGTCCACCAACAGATCCTCCATCTTGAGTTTCCACAACTCAAAATTTTGACCTTTAAATTTCTTGATCTCTATCTTTCCACTGCTCACCATCCTCTTTCACCACCAGAATTGATTTCGCAGATCTCCCACTGAGCAGGGTCTACCACAGGCCTGAGCGAAACCCCTTAGCAACAAAGACATCCCCTTGAAGCCAAAACAACTCTGATACCAAATGTAGGTTTTAATCCCCTGCATACGAGTTCTAAAACACAAAAAATAAACAATGCGAGAGCATAACAAATAAAACACATATACAAAGAGATTTTCCCTTGGATCCCAAAACCGGGACTACCAGCTTGATTTTTCGTTGTTATCCTTTTAATGTTATAATACATATTAATACATGCCGAAGCATCCAATACCATGGACCAAAAACCATCGCATCCAAAACCATGGACTGAAAACCATCGCGTCCAAAACCATGTGAGAAATCATGCACAAAACCATAGGTAGGTCCGCCCAACCTAATATAGGGTCCAAAAAAAAAAATTTAGGGGCGCTGCCCCAAACCCCATAGAGTTGGGTTACATGCATCCCTCAAACCCACTGTTATCCCCCTACTACGCAATCGGCACAATGAATGCAGGGCTCTACCTCCCTTCTAACCCCCTGGCTAACTATGTGGGCTAGTCATAGAAAGAATATAACACAACCCAATAGCGATAAAACATAGGAGCGAAGCATGGTGAAAGGACGAAGTTACGAAACCACCCATTTCGGATCCTTTTGAAAGCTTTAACTGTGGGCGTCAAGGGGTGCGAAACAGATTGGGGACCGTTGGATATGATCTAAGGAGATCGGGCGATAGATGGATATGCCTGTATTGTGGGTTTTCATAGAGGTGGGACTGGGAGTTAATTGGCGGAGGGTTATATGTAAATAGGGTCGGGATATTTATAATGGGGATTTAATATAATAATGTAGGTTAATATGGGGAATCAAATATAAACTATATAAAGTGGATTTTTTGTATGTTTTTAAAATAAAAAATGGAACTAGTAAATGGGAAATTAATTTTCAAAGGAAAAATGTGTTTTTTAACAAGGGAAAGGGGTCTTTAGTATGGGAAAAGGGGTGAAATAAGGGGAAAAGGTTAAAATGAAGGGAAAGGATACTTTCAAAGGGAAAGGGACATTTTACAAGGGATAATGTGTTATAAGAATGAAAAATAGGGTTTTAAGCATGGGGAAAGGTATTTTAGAGGATATTAGTGATATAGAATGAGTAATTGATGCTTTCCATGACTTGTCAAACTCTTCTACCTACCCCTTATTTATTCTAACATTTATTATTCATTTATTGGTCGCATTTGAGCTTGCTGACCCTTTATTTTTCTTTGATAAGAAAAATATCTAATTCTAATATTATAACTTCCAATGGCTCAGATTAAAATGACGAGCTCATTATTATTCTCTACGTAACTACTGATCTACCAAGATTAAATAGTTTGGCTGGATCTTTATTCTCATCTATCAGCATGAAATTTAAAGTATGAATGAATCAATATTAAATTGTTTGATCATCATGGATTGTGGCATTTTGACAAGCTACACACAATCTTATTTGCAAAAAGTAAACTAAGAGTAGTGGCATTTGAATGTGCACACTTTCATGATCTATTTTTATCTCTTTTTGGTGGGGTTTATATTTTATCTTCTTTTTTGATCCTTTTATTTTAGTCCTTTGATTTTTCTTTTAGGACTTACCCTCTTTACATTTTTTAATATGGGAAAACATTTTGTAGAAAGCAAAAGTATGTACAATATTACAAGACTTTACATAGTCAATTCAAAATTATGAAGCCTATTATTATAGGAACCTAACAGTGGCTCCACTTGGGGATGGCATCTTCATGTGAGATGTCAAGAACTTTCTGATCAGTGGCCTTGTAACTTTGGCTGTGATTTACTCAGAACTTCTTTCTGTGATATCCTTTATTCAAACATATGATGTTATACCTTTTAAAGCTTAACATTTCATTTTTAGGCTTCAACTTTAGAAGATAATCATCCACTCCAATCTAAACTTTGCTATGGTATTTACAGTGAATAGAACTGATGAACTACTAATTACTCTGGTGGAAAATAGTGCTTCATCATTCGACCATTGATTGGTCCACCTTGTAAGTCTATGCCATCTAATTCTTTCAAGAAAAATGCATTATTGCCTCTGTAACCATAAATAAAATATGGGTCTTTCGAGAGAAAGTCAAATTTCCCATGTTTCCCTTTGTCCTCCCTTCTGGAATTCCATTTTCGTACTTGACCACCTATTTAGAAATCCTCTTCTTTAGTTTTCTTATTAAAGATCTTGTTGATTTTTTCTTGAATTACTTGGGATTTGATATAAAGTTCTTCCCTGGTTTGCTACAAATGAATTGTTTGGTTTATCCTCCTTTGGATGTCATTTGGTTCTACTTGCAGCTCTTGAATCATTTTCATCACTGGTACTCCTAATGAGGATGGAAAAACAACATACATCCCATATACCAATTGAAATGGAGATTTACCAATAGATTTCTTAGTAGTAAGCCTGTCTGCCCATATGGCATTCACCAACTCTTTGTTCCAGGTTTTCTTGTTATCTTCTAACAACTCCTTGATGATGTTGACTAGCCTTTTGTTTGAATATTTTTCTAGTCCATTACCTTGAGGGTAATAGGCAGTGGAATGGCCTAGGGTGATATGGTATCGGTTACAAAAATCTATCATTTTCTTGGATTTGAAGGAAGCAACATTATCAGTGATGAGATTTTGTGGGCATCCAAACCTAGAAAGGATGTTGTTCTCAAGGAATGAAATCATGACAGAATCTGTGTCTTGTCTAGAAGGGATGGCTTCTATCCACTTAGTAAAGTAGTTAGTGGCTGTCAGAATCCACTTATGTTGGGCTGATGAGGGTCAGTGAACTTCCCCAATGAAGTCTAAACCCCATTGTTGAAAAAGCATTTTTTCTGACATAGGTTTGAGGGGTAATGGTAAGAGTTTCTTCTTGCCTTCAAATATTTTGCATTTGTGATAGGAGGTCACATATTTTCTAACATATACAAAAATGGTGGGCCAGTAAAAACCTGCCCTTAAAATCTTATCAGCAGTTGTTTTCTAGTATAGGTGTCCCCCACAATCCCCTGCATGAAATTCTTGCATGACTTTGTCAGCTTCATATTTTAATAAACAATTTAACAAAATGCCAACATTTTCTTTCCAAAATAAAACATTGTCTAAGATACAATATTTCATTGCTTTCACTTTTAGGAATCTACCTTTAGTTCTATATAAACAAGGAGGAGATTATAGGTTGAGTAAAACGAAAATAATGTTTACATACTAGGGTGAATCTATGAAAGCTTCACTTATTTGTGGAGTCGCCATCTTTTCCTGATCATCTATGGTAGCAATGGAATTTATGTCTAAGGCAATCCAGTTCAATTCAGCCATGAGCTTGGCTAAAACTTGGCCTTTAATCAATTTTGTAGCCTTGATTTCAATGTCATATTCAAGTATGGTGGCAATCCATTTTCCTTTTTTTCCATTAGGCCCATCCTGAGTTAGAATGTCCCTTACAACTAAATTTGGAACATATGCTATTATGTGAGAGTATAGAATATATACTCTGAAATCCTTTATGGCTTTTACTAAAGCAATGGCTTGTTTTTCCAATATATTATACTTTAGTGTAGCATCTCTCAAAGCTTTACTGAAGAAAGTGATGGGTTGCTCATCACCCTCATCATTTTTCTGCAACAAGACTACTGCAATGGTGTGCTCCGAAGCAAATGAAAAAATTATGAAGTCTTTGTTAAAATTAGGACTTATGAGGACATGTGTTTTAGTAAGGGCTTCTTTGATTACTTCAAAATACTTCTTAGCCTCTATTGTCCACTTAAGTGTTGAATCCTTTTTAACATGTTATTCAAATATCTAATTAGTTCTGCTATGTTAGCAATGAATCTTCTAAGAAAAATTATTTTACCAAAGAATGATTGCAATTCTTTAATGTTCCTATGATGACTGATGTTTAGGATTGCTTCTATTCTAGATGGATCAATTCTAATGCCCTCTTTCGAAATTATGTGTCCAAGGAGTTTTCCTTCTTCTAACCCAAAAAGTGATTTTTTAGGATTTAAGGATATGGCAAACATTCTGAATTTTATGAATACCTTTCTTAGATGATTTAGATGTTCATTATATGACTTGGACAACACTATCATATCATCTAGGTAAATGACCAAAAACTCATGGACTTCTTTTGCAAAGGCTATGTCCATTGCTCTTTGGAATGTTGCCCCAAAATTCATCGATCCAAAGGGAATTTTCATGTACATCAAATTTCCCCAAGGAGTGGCGAATGCAGTCTTTGCTTGATCTTCGGGTTGGACTAGGATTTGATTGTAACCAGAGAATCCATCAAGTAATGAAATTTTGGATGACCCTACCACCCTCTGGAGAATGTGATCCATTTTAGAGAGCAGATAGTTATCGTTCAGTGATACTTTGTTCAAGTTTCTAAAATCAACACAAAGTCTCATTGCCCCTTGTTTTCTTTCTAGTGGGGACTAAATTAGAGACCCAATCAGAATACCTGATGGGTGTTATGATCTGAGCATCGTACATCCTCTTAACTTCTTTTTCTATTAATGGCATAAGAACAGGGTTAATTCTCCTTAGTTTTTGTTTAAAGGGCTTATGATTTTCTTTAATTGGTATCTTATGTTGGATGATGCTGGTATCATAAGACTTGAGGTCTTCATAACTCCAGGCAAAGATGTCTTGGAACTCTTTAAACAAGCTAATGTATTTCAGCTTTTCATCTGGGGGTAATGTCTTAGATATCTTGATGAGCTTAGGATTTTCCTCTGTCCCTATGTTGCATTCATCTATATCTGACCTTAGAGGCTCCATTTAAGGTTTTCTAGCTAAACCATTGAAGTCAAAGATGTCTTCTAGTGGGGCTAATCCCTTAGGCAAAAAGTTGTCTTTGAGGTTTAAAACTTTTGATTCATAATTGATTAATTCCTTAATTTCTACAATTTCTAATTGATCTATCTCTAGTTCAGTGAATTTAGTTGGTTCTAACTTATTTACATCATTTACATCTATTTCACTATTTATGGTATAATCTAATATATTGTTATGAAACCAGCTCAAGAAAAAGATAGAAAAGATAGATCAACGCCTTAAAATTCAGCCTCTTCGAGGGGGCAACCTCCTTTACATTACATAAATGAACAGTTCTTGGATGATTCAAATGACAAAACCTCCTTTCTATATATAGGAGTCTAAGGAGTCACAATATAACCCATCCGACCTAACAATAACAATATAAAGCCACAAAAATAACAATAGAGGGATTATATGGGGCACAGTAATAAGAATATGGGGACAATAGGGGCACAACAATATTAATAAGGGGTACAACTACAATAGTAATGGGGTAATCACTAGTATTATAGGGACCCAATGTGCCCCTCTCCTTCAAAAATTTGTTGTCCTCAATGCTTGAGTAGTTCTGGATGCTTCTGTATAAAATTCTCATCCTCCCATGTGGAATCTTCAGCAGATAAGTTCTTCCACTTGATAAGATACTCTGAAATTGATCGATTTCGTAGCTGTCGAGTTCTTGTTTCTGTGACTGCTTCTGGTTCCAATATAATTTTTCCTTCCTCGTCAAGTTCTGGATATATTGTTTGAACTGGGAGCTTGTCGCCTATAACCTTCTTTAAACATGAAACATGGAAAACTGGGTGCAATCGAGAAGCTACAGGAAGCTCCAATTTGTATGCCATAGTACCAATCTTTTGCAACACCTTGTACGGACCATAATACTTTGGTGATAATTTATTATCCTTCTTAGCTTGCTTGAGGGACATTTTCTTATATGGTTGTAGTCGTAGGAATACCCAATCACCTACATCAAAACTTCTTTCGCTGCGATGTTGATCTGCCTGTTGTTTCATTCTATTCTGTGCCAACACGAGGTTATCCTTTAAGAGTTGGAGGACTTGTTGTTGATGTTCGATGTGATGTTCCACTGCTTGAACCTTAGAATTTTCTCTTAAATATGATGTGATGGATGGTGGCTGATACCCATAAAGTGCCATAAATGGGGTCATTTTTGTTGTTGTATGGAAGGAAGTGTTATACCACCATTCAGCCAGAGGCAACCATTTGACCCATTGTGTCTGTTTATCAGATACAAAGCAACGAAGATATCCTTCCAAACATTTGTTTACTATCTCAGTTTTCCCATCAGATTGAGGATGATAAGATGAGCTATGAGCTAACTGAGTACCAAGACAAGAAAATAATTATGTCCAAAAATTTCCAGTGAAAATGGGATCTCTGTCACTTACAATAATCTTTGGGTTTCCATGTAGCTTTTGAATTGTTTCCATAAATGCAGTAGAAACTGTACTGGCTTTAAATGGATGTGATAATGCACAAAAGTGTGCATACTTGGTAAGTCTGTCAACTACCACCATGATGACACTTTTTCCCTCAGACTTGGGTAAACCTGTGATAAAATCCATTGAAACCTCCTCCCAATGTTGGCTTGGAATGGATAAAGGTTGTAATAGACCCGGTGTCTTAATTGTTTCAACTTTATTTTGTTGGCAAACCAAACATTCCACCACAAACTTTTGAATATCTGATTTAAGGCCATCCCAAAAAAATTCCTTCTTAACCCTGTGGTAAGTTTTTAAAAATCCTGAGTGCCCTCCTAAGGGAGAAGTGTGCAATTCCATAAGAATCTTTTGTTTTAGCTGGGAATTCTTACAGAGGTATAAGCGATCTTTGTACCATAACGAATCATTTTTCCAGCTAAATGTATCCAACATACTGGAATCTTGTTGTAACTTTCGAATAAGTGCCACACTTCTTCGTCATTCTTCCATTCCTCCCTTGCTTCGTTTATCCAATCTGGTTGGATAATAGAAATGGCACACAACAATGCTTCCACATCCTCATCCTTTCTTGAGAGTGCATCTGCCACCACATTTTGCTTCCCTTTTTTGTAGATGATTTCAAAGTCATAACCCAACATCTTTGTGACCCACTTTTGTTGCTCTTCAGAGGATAATCTTTGTTCTAAAAAGTATTTAAGGCTATCATGATCCGTTTTTACCTTGAAGTGTCTTCCCATTAGGTAGGGTCACCATTTCTTAAGTGCATGGAGTATTGCCAACATTTCCTTCTCATAAATAGCTTTGTGTAAAAAATTTCCCTTGATTGGATGACTTTCAAAAGCAATGGGTCTTTCATCTTGCATTAAAACAGCACCAATTCCATTTCCTGAAGCATCACATTCCACAATAAAGGTTTTTGTGAAGTCTGGTGTAGCTAAGACAGGTGCTTGGCACATTGCCTCTTTAAGATGTTCGAAGGCCTTTGTTGCTTCTGGAGTCCATGAAAATGCATCTTTCTTCAATAATGTTGTTAGAGGTGCTGCTATTCTCCCATAATTCTTAACAAACTTGCGATAATACCCTGTCAACCCAAGAAATCCTCGCAGATGCTTTATGGATGTGGGGATTTTCCATTCCTTAATGGCTTTAATTTTGCTAGGGTCTACCTTAACTCCTTCATGAGATACAATATGACCCAGATATTCCACCTCTTGTACTCCAAAGAAACATTTGGATCTTTTTGCATATAATTGTTTCTCCTCCAATATTTGTAGCACCTTGTCAACATGTTCAACATGATCCTTCCAAGACTTGCTGTAGATTAGTATATCATCAAAAAATACTAACACAAATTTTCTAAGGAATGGTTTGAAAATTGAATTCATCAAACCTTGAAATGTTGAAGGTGCATTGGTAAGGCCAAAAGGCATGACCAAAAATTCATAATGACCCTCATGAGTTCTAAATGTTGTTTTTGGAATGTCTTCAGTCTTCATTCTGATTTGATGATATCCTGAACGAAGATCCAACTTGGTGAAGTAAATTGATCAATGCAATTCATCCAGTAATTCATCAATGACAGGAATGGGAAACTTATCTTTAATAGTGAGCTTGTTGAGCTCCCTATAATCCTTACACATGCACCATGATCCATCCTTCTTGTGCACCAATACTACTGGAGTAGAGAAAGAACTTTGACTCAGTTGAATTATACCAGCCTCTAGCATTTCTGCAACCATATGTTCAATTTCACTCTTTTGGGCATAGGGATATCTGTACGGCCTGATGTTTGGAGGAACACTTCCTGGAATCAGATGAATAGCATGATCATGATCATGAATAGGTGGGAGACCTTTGGGAGTCTCAAATACCTTGGAATGATTGTCCAAGACTTTTTGGAGATCTGGAGAAATAGATGATTCCAATGTGGAAACATCTAGCGAACATAATTGTGCAATTACACCTTTTGTTCCTTTTTTAGAAGCTTTTTCATACCGTTAGAGTTGATTATCTTTCCCGGTTTCCCTGCAATACCCCTTAATTCAACTTCCTTTCCTTCCATAGAAAATTTCATGAAAATTTCTTGAAAATTAAAAGCTATTGTACCCAAGGATTGTAGCCATTGGACTCCTAGTACAACATCAGCACCTCCCATTGGAATGGAAAGCATTGGGCTAGTCAATACATATTCTCCCATGGATAGCTTGATATTATGGCACTTTCTAGAGAAATTTATTGTTCTTCCATTTGCAACCATCACTTGACACTCTGGTGCTGGATATAAGAAGCAATTCAATTCTTTTGCTACCTTACAATGAATAAAATTGTGGGTACTTCCTGAATCAATCAACACTATTACCTTTTTCTTCTTGATTTGTCCTTCTATCTTGATGGTTTGAGGAGTGGTAATTCCCGCCAATGCATTACAAGATATGGTCGGATTCATTTGTTCTTCATCTAGGCTTTGTTCTTGGAGTATATCCTCTTCTTTTGACCTTTCTTGCTCCTTTTCTTCTTCCTCTTCACAATCTATGTAGAATAATTTCTTCTTAGCACACTTATGACCTTTAGTGTATTTGCTATCACAACTGTAACAAAGCCCTTTTGCTCTTTTTTCTTCCAATTTTTGTGGTGTCAACCTTATAGGTTGTGGAAGACTAGCGGCAACAACACTTCCGTCTTTATAGTTGTGAGTGGTATGCTTCCTGGTTGCCATAATTTTGCTTTCCATTTTTCTTGCTAACCTGAATGCCTTCTCTAATGAATCAGGTTCCCAAAGGCGAACATCATGTTGGATATTATCCTTTAAAGACCCTATGAACACATCAATCCTATGCTCCTCTGGAATATTTTTTACCCTTATGTTCAATTTTTGGAACTCCTCAATGTGCTCCATTATTGAACCCTTTTGTTTGAGACTTATCAATTGGCTAAAAAGAGTGTTGCTTTTTGTATCCTCATAATGTGCTATCAATTCTTTCGTAAAAATTGCCCAAGTGATAAATTGTTTATGAGAGCAAAGCCATTGATAGCATACAAACTGATTTGGTTCCAAATATAAAGTTTCAATACGTACCTTTTGTGTGTTTTGCACATTATTGAGATCGAAGAATTGATCCATCTGTAATATCCATGTTGTGGGATCCTTGCCATCAAACTTCCTCATATCGATTTTTGGAATATGGTATATCTTCGATCCAACATTAGAGTCTATGAAATCATGATTAACATTTCCTTTGTTTGCATCATGAGTTTCCTTTCCTCCCCTTTCACCATTAGTAAGTATTTCTTGTAGAAAATTTGTCAAATCTGCCTTCAAATCTATCTTCAAATCGTCAATCTTGGCTTCCACACCCTTTATCTTAGATTCCACTCCATTTATCTTAGCTTCTGTTAGCTTTTATGAGAGTGAAATTTGTTGCATTTGGTCTTGTAATTTTGATATATCATGTAGCATTTCTTCCTCTTCTTCATGAGTCATGCTAAAGCTTTCAGATTTCTTACTAGGTGTTTGCATTTTCTTTCCTCAGGGCATCAGTTACCAATAATAATGCTCTACTATGCCCTTTGAATTCCTTCAAAATAATTTTTCAAACCAAGCTTAAGCAAAAATTTAAAAAATCTACACACCTTTTTTCACTTTGTAGGAGCTCGATATTGCCTCTGATGTATCTCTGTAATTTCAGATCATCCAATTCTAAAATTTTGACCTATGGTAGCTCTCTGTGTCCTCTTTCCAATGCCACTAGTTTGACCCCAATTGAATTCTTCAATGAAGAGTTATTCCAAATCTCCCACAGTGACCTGATTATAGACTAATTCAGTAGAGCAAACTTGTACGACGTGCCTCATGTCCCTGTTTTGACCTTTGGCTCTAAACAATATATACAAGAAACTAGAGTCCGTACTCTTTCTGTACCTTCTTACAAAATTTCAATCCGATGCTCAGAGAGAAAGTTATGATGATTTTCCCCAGGTCAGCTATTTGGAATGTAATTCAAGAGTCTGCAAAAAGACCAACTTCCTCAAATCATATCTCCGCAAATATAGCGCAAAAAACTCTGAAATTCGGACCCGAGCTTCAGCATGATGTCTTCTCAAATGGGTTTTTTTTTAGCTTCTAAAACATTGCAGAAAAACAGTTATAATTAAAATGCCACGATGACCTGTTTGGAGCAGCGAAACCCTAGAATCCAAATCTCTGATACCAAATGTTATGAAACCAGCTCAAGAAAAAGATAGAAAAGATAGATCAACGCCTTACAATTCAGCCTCTTCGAGGGGGCAACCTCCTTTACATTACATAAATGAACAATTCTTGGATGATTCAAATGAAAAAACCTCCTTTCTATATATAGGAGTCTAAGGAGTCACAATATAACCCAGCCGACCTAACAATAATAATATAAAGCCACAAAAATAACAATAGAGGGATTCTATGGGGCACAGTAATAACAATATGGGGACAATAGGGGCACAAAAATATTAATAAGGGGTACAACTACAATAGTTATGGGGTAATCACTAGTATTATAGGGACCCAACATATATAGTGAGTGTCTATATTACCATTTCGAAATTCTCCTTCAGAAATCATAAAATCATGAATTTGATTATCATGTGAGAAGATTTTCCAATACTTTAAATTATCGGGTATGGTTGGCCTATGTCTTACCTCAAATGTGTACTGATGATTTGGTTGGAAGGGCAACCTACATGTGCTAGAAAAAGTGGCTAATCTATGAGCTTGCATATTTTGCATTCTTGGAATAACAACAAAGTCAGTCTCAAGGAAACAATTTATCAAGTCTATGATGGTTTCTCTGTAGCGGATAAGTCTGGGGTTATTGGTAATGTACTCTCCTTTGACCTATTTTACAATGATTTCTGAGTCTCCCATGATAGAAACTCTTTTAGATCCAAGTTTTCTTATGATTTGAAGGCCTAGCACTAATGCTTCGTATTCTACCATGTTGTTAGTGCATTTGAAATTTAATCTAAAAGCATGTCCTTCTGAATTATCATTCTCTAAGTTGTAGATCCATACACCAGCTCCAGCTCCTAATCTATTTACAGAGCCATCAAAATATAAATGCCATAGAGACTCATGTGTTATGTTTTCGCTATCAAGTTCTTTGTATTTTTCTTCTAAAGTTGTGATTTTGTCTTTGCTATTTTATGAATTATATAAGATAAATGAGTCCAGATTAGAATGCATGGAATAAATAGGGTAATTGTATGGTATTTTTGAACTACTTACCATATATTTCATCAAGGTTTCTCTATAAAGCTTTCTTTGTTGACCAAATACAGAAATGGTAGCATATGACATGTCTAATTGCGGGGACCCTTGTAATTTTTCTCCCCATGAGCGAGATAACAACATACCATATTTAGGTGGGATATCAGCAACTACTATATCCATAACAATACTCTTTGTTGGGCACTGGACTAGAGTTACACATAGATCTTTTATCAGGCCAAGGCATTTGACTTGACTAGAATCAAAGGAAAACAGGTCCTTGTAGGGTCTACTGATGTATAAGTTTAACCTTTCCATGACTACTTTAGGCATTAGGTTACGAGATGCTCCTGAATCTAACATAGCATTACGTAGGATTTTATCATGAACATTTAAGCTAATATAGAATGTAGGGATACCCCCTTCTTGATGTTTTCCATTTAATTCTGGACCAAATAACAACTTAGGTTGATCATCATTAAGGTTTACAGCATCTTCGCCTTCACCTACGTTTAGTGTTTCAGTGATTTGTGGTTTGTATGATTCATCTTTTACCAGCTCTGTTAAGGGAACTGGTATTTTCAATTTGGCTAACTCAATTTTGATATTGAATGGTATTTGAGTTTTTCCTAATTGAAATATTTCATCCTTAGCAATTTTGGTTTTTGTATTATTGTCTTCTCTATCAGCACTAGGTAATTCAGTTTGTATGCCAACTGTTTTGTTTTCAATTTTCTTGTTTGGAACAGTTTGAGTTGCATTTGAAGTTTGAGGTGTAGCTGAAGTTTGAGTTGCAGTTGATGTTATGTCCACAATCTTTGGGCTGGAGGCCTCCTAAGCTCCTCTAGGCAGAATTTGTAGGATCTTGGTCACAGGAGCTTCCACTATTTTCTTAGTTTGGGTTTGGGCTGATTTCTTAGGAGGAACTTCTGTGTTCTTTTTGCTTCTAAGGCTATATTGTTTATGAACTTTGTAGATAGAAGATTCATAGCCTTGTTTGTAGTCAAAGGACTCTCCAGACTCTAATTGTAATTGTTGTAACACATATAATTCTTGTTCTTCCTGAGTAAGAAAAATGGAATCCTGATTGTTTACTCCCATCAAGTTTATCTGGGTGTCCTAGTCTTCTTCATGTTATTGTGAACTTTCAGCATAATTTTCTTAAAAAGGTGGTCTAACCTGTTGATCGAGTACATCTTCTCTTCATTTTCCAATAGTAGGATTTTTTCTAAAGTTAAGGTTTCTAATTTGGGGTCCTTGTTGATTCTCCCACTGAGGTTTTCTTTCCATATTCTCTAATCTATCCATTAGATTTTCTAAAATTTTAGCTAAACTATCTATCTTAACATTTGAATTGGATGGTTCTTCCTTAATGGTAACTCTCCTCTCATTCCTCATCCTGGCTCTTTTAGCCAATAAGTTAGCTTCTACACTAACTGCATCACTTTGCATTTGTTCTAAAGTTGTAGGGTTTCTTTCTCTTAATTGATAGGACATGTCAGCATCAAAACCATCTGGAAATTTAATCAGGGAAAGATCTGGTGGGGGTGTGATATTCATTAGAATTGCATTGTAAATGTTGTTAAACCTAGTACAGTAATCCTAAAGAGATTCACTAGGAGATCTCCTTATGTTCTCATATTCAGATAATATCTAGAGAGGGTTTTTCTTTCTTTCCCACCTATTTATGAACAATTGGTGGAAAGCAGCTAAATCAACAATATGGTTAGGAGGTAAATATTTAAACCACTTTTTAACATCTCCTGCTAGTGTTTGTGCAAATAATCTCATTTGTACATCAACCTCATCAACTTCATGTAACTCAAAATAATTTGTCATTTTATTTACATGTTGTTGAGCAGTATATTGACCAGTACCATCAAACTGCAAAATTTTACTTTGGTAATCCTATGGCATAGCATGTAAAGGAGCTTGTAAGGCCAAAGGTGCATATCTGTCTTCCATGGCTACAATTTTAGCTTGACTGGGAGGTGAAGTAGTGTTTCTTGAAGATAAACTTGAGAAATTAGGTTGGAGAGGAGGTTTAGGTATGGATGGATTTGTGGAATGAACTGTGGTGGATATTATAGGTGAGGTGGTACTCAATGAGGCTATATTTACAGTTTCTAAAAATACTGTAGAGTGTTCAGGGGTAGCAGCAGTTAAGGTAGCTAATTCAACTAACTGTTGAAAATAGGCTTTGTCTATATGCCTTATCAAAGTGGAGGTTAACTCATCAACTTTTTCAAAAGTATCCAGAACATGTTGATCTAAATCAAGATGTATAGTATCCTTCTTTGATTTAATAAATTGAATAAAATTGGGATCTATTACAGTATCATAGACTGAAATTTCAGATTTGGTACAAAACAAAGAATGCTCAAATGGTAAGTCAAATTTAATATCCTCTAAGCTTGATAACTCTTTAGGAAGTGAATTTTATTTGTTCAACTGATTAACCTTTCCTTGACTCTCTAGCTTTTTAAGCTTTCTTAAAATTCTGTCAGGATCATCAACAATTATAGCAAGTTGTGGATCAGGATGAGCCCTGGTATAATATGTTCTTTTAGAAGCCAGAGTTTTGACTTATAATGTTGATCTCAAACAACCCTTTAAAAACTTAATGTGAAAAATGAGGAAAATTGTTTCCCTTTAAGATTGATTTTAACTAGGGACTGAGTTCCCCAGTATGGTCGCCACTATGTTATCACTCCAACATTTACAAGGGTTGTTCAATGTGTTAAAAGGAAATATCAAAGGAAACTACAAACCTACTTTGGAGCTTAGGATCTAGCCTTCCTAAACTCAGAGAGGGCTCTCTCTATATGATTTAACGTTGTCTATTTTAATGGATTTTAGGCTAGTTAGGTTTGATTGATTTGGTTTGATTTTGATTTTTTGTGGAATTACTGATTTAGATGGATAGGTGCCTTTCTATTTTTCATTGGGTTATGGAGTCAATATATCAAGAAAACATAACATAAATCAAATATAAAAGCATTGTTACAAGGCAAGGTAACTGAGAAAAATTAGATCTTTAGCGCTGAAATGGTGAAATTATTTTCAAATGGGATCAAGGAGCAATTAAGGATTCCTTAAATGGATAATGAAGAAAGAAGAAGGAGGTCAATCGGGATTAGAGGGAAATTAAGGATCCTTTAAACCAGATATCAGAAGAAAACATAGATATGAATAACAGTTCAAAACAGAGTGTACTTGAACAGATTCTGCAATAACATTCTTGTTATACCATTCAAATTTAGAAGAAAAACATTCAAGTTTATGGAATAATTTAGAAAAGAACATGAAAAATTGAAATATAATTCACTCAAGTGGCTCAACACATGAATCTTGTAAAGAAATTCTTCTATTATTTGTCCTTTCTGTTGACTAAAAAAGTACAGTAAACCCTCACGTTGTAGAGTAGTTCAACTATAGAAAAAATCAGATATCCACCCTCAATACTTCGAATTTTGAAGTATTTATACAAAAACTACTACAAAATATCCTAAAAATGATTTAGGAATTATTCAAGGAAAATGAAATATCTTCATGCAAGAAGATAGAGACAACTATCTAACTAATGCAAGTTGTCCCTGCTTATTTGGCTTTGCTGTTTGCTTTCATTGATATTTTGTTGTTTTATCTCTTTTGTTGTTTGCTTTACGTTGGTTGTCTCTTTTTCTGTTTAGTGTCTTTCAAGCTGGCTACATCTTTACTCTACCTTGTCATCTGATACTCTTTAAACTCTGTTACTGCTTTAATTTTAATCTTTGACTGCTCTATTTTTGTTTTAACCTGCATGCTATGTTTTAACCTTGACTGCTCTTTTACCTATTTTACTTTTACCTTTCAAAGTAAATCATTCAGTTTCTCCCAAGCCTCTTCATCTCAGAATTTTATTTTTACCATTATTTTGTAGATTTCATCAGCTTCTGTGTACTTTGCAAAAGTAGGGATGTTTATAAAGAGATGTTTTACCTCATGTTGGAGGTAAAAGAGATTCTCAAAAGTCTGATAGAGCACTTTTCCTGTGGGCACACCTTTCATTTATGAACTGTTGGATGTTTCTCTGGATACTTCTCTCATCTTCTTATTATAATCTTCATGTTTCATTGGTTTATCATTTATTACCAAAATATTAGGCAAACCCTTCTGTCTCAATACTTCAAATTTGTTAACAAACCTGTTTACTACAAGTTTCATTTTTGGACATTTCTCCTCTATTTGTATAATCAGATTTCTCTTGGAAATAAATTTCTTCACTTCTAGAATGGTCTCTGTTCTATCAACTATCCCAAGCTCCTCTAATTCATACTTTTTTTTAGAATTTATAAATTTGATTATTTTAGAGGCTTCCTTTGGTTTCTCCCCAAGATCTGTTTTTACCTTTTGAATTGCTTCACTGGTTTCCTTAACTAAATCATTATGTTCAAATATTACCTGTATAGATGGCCAAATATCATTGACTGAGTTAATGATATTGGCCCATAAATGTTGCTTTTCTTGGGCCAAAGGCTCCTTTAGTGACAATTCTTTTTCTAGCTGGTGGATCCTGTCATTCAATCTATTAGTTTTTTGTTTCTCAGCTTGATGCATTACTTCTGCTAATTTCTTTTAATCTTCCAAGCTCTTCACTTGCTCCGTAAGATTATTAATATGTGTTGTTTGAATGGACATATCTTCCATGGCTTGAATCAATTTTCTGGCCTCATAAGTGGAATGGGCTGTTGATTTTGCTAATGTTGTTGCTGTTGTAGATGATGTAGCTACTGGAACTGATGTTGATGTTGTTGCTGTTGTAGCTCCTATGGGAATAGCAGTAATGGGAATTGCTTCTCTGCTAGCCTGTTTCTCCTGTACCAGTTTATCCATTTCTATCTCCATTTCTCTTAGTTGAGTTGTCAATTAGATGATTAAGTTCATCATCTCATCCTTTTGATTAAGTGTCTCCAACACCTCCTTGGTTTGTGGATGTTCAGTAGTTGGTAGCTTTAGCTATTTTTTGAGTGCAACTATGTCTACATTTTTCTTTTTGATGAGTTCTTCTGCTTCCTTGATATCAGTTGGATTATAGCCAATTTCAATCACCAACTCTTCTAGTGACTTAATCCTTTTGTTATTCATTTATGATGAGGCCCTTTCTAGCTTTAACTGTGACTTTACATTTTCCAGAAAATTCTTGAATTTCTGGACACTTAGAGATTTTTGTGTCATGGTTGAATATATCATTTCTTCTTCCTGTTTATGAAATTCAATGTGGTCAATTGGGTGCACATCATGAGCATGAATTTCAAAGCTTGTTTTATTGTAATCTTTTGTAGTTCTTGGGGCCTTTACCTCTGGCTATAAGAAAGTCATCTGCATCTTCCTAGTTTTTAGGTCAAAAGCTGAAAGTAACCTACTATGATCACTAGGAGTTTTCTTCCAGTATTGTGTACATATTGCATCTTTTAATGCCACATTTCTGATTTTAATTTCTTTGTATTTCTCCATGATATCTTTCTTTTTGTCCACTGTCTAGCTAGGTTATGAAACTTCTGCATTATTTTGAGTTTGAATGATCTGTGCACTAGAAGATGAGGGATGAGGTGTTTCTTCTACATGTCTTTAGGGTGCATCACCTGTGATGATAATCTCTATTTCTGCTTCAACTGTCTTTTCATGCTCTATTATTGGATTTTGCGTGGTTTTATTTCTTCTCACAAGCTTAAATTTAGTATCAGAGGTGGTTTCAGCTGAGTAGGATCATTCTTCTCTAGCCCTTTTTGAACTTCTGTCTTGTGGGCTGGAGTATGTAGGATGGAACTAGTATTAACCTGCTTATCCATCTCCTGAAGAGCGTTTTCCAACCACTCTGACTGGTTGGAATACTTTTCAATTTCTGGTTTTGACTCATGGATGAAGGGAGTCAATTTGAATTTGACTCTTAATTTACTTATGACACCTAAAGGATCATAATTCCATTTGAAACAGCTGCTAAACTTGAAGTCTTGTAAGCATCTATCTACTTTCTTTCCAACATTTCTATTGTTACATATAAAAGGCCCTATTTGGTTTTTAATGTTGAACCGGGTCTTATTTTTGGCTGAAAGGAAATGGATTTCATTAGAATTCAATATTTGTTTGATGTATTCCAAGGAAAATAGCCTCATTGGGAGGTATTTGGGAAGCTTGTATGGAACTAACTAGCTTCCAGATCTCTGTATGATTTTGGTATAAATACCAGTCTCTTGTTTTACTTGGTTCAGACAACTGTAACACCTTCTTCATCTCTTCACTGATTCTAGGCTAAATGCTATTGCTTAGAATATTGACGATTGGATAAACAAATGAGTCAACGAAGTCTTTGTAGCTGGATTGTGTAGTATCATTTCTGATCAAGGGTGTCCAAAAGACAATAGATTGGGGATTACCCTCTGTGTCCAGCTTTTGGAGGCTGACTGCAAACCTTTCTGATTAGAAATACAAAAGCATATGGAACAAAACTGAGGAGTATTTGAAAGCTCCTTCTTCTAGCAGCTTGACTAGCTGATCATGCATTGTGTCTACTAGGAATTGGGCTAAGTTGAAGGTTATAGCTGGAGGTTGGTCTAGACTAAAGATAAAGAGGAAAACTAGGCTGGATTCATCTCCATGTTCATCATTAATCATAACATATAACATAACATGGTCACAATTTTCTTGGTTTGTTCTGGGAGCGTTGCAGCAGAGTAGTGGCTTCTTTTTAGGAATTTGAGATGTTTCAAGGAGGAAGGTTTGGAAGATTTGAGACCTCTTAGGAAAGTATAGCTTTAGGTAAAGCTCAGTGACGACCTCAATTGACAAAGGGGCTTAATCAGGCTTAGGTTGAATTTGCAATATGTGATTGATGGAATGAGCAGTGAGAGTAAATAGGATTTCTTGGGCTAGGGTGACTATGGCTCTTTCATTTGGAAAATAATTGATTTGGCACAATCTGATGAGTTTAGAGCATTGGTAGGTCTATGGAAAGGCATACTTAGGCAAGTTAGACTCCTAGAGATGAATATCATCTACCTGCTCTATAAATTTGTCATGGCTCTAGTAGTGGAGCTCCAAGAGGTTGGACTCTGTAACAGTGTCAACAATTTTGAAGTATTTATCGGCCAAGGGTAGGTGTCCGACATCTGCTACTAGGGATTGAAGAGGGTTTACAATTAGAACGCTCCGAGCAGCCATTAGTTTAGTTCAATTTATCAATTTCTGAGTTCAATTGACGAAGCAGAGTACTAGAATTATCTTGAAAAACATCAAATTTTGGTTGCAGAGAGGTCCAAGCGGTAGAAAGGGATATGTTTTGGGTTGGTGACAGCTCTTGGTATTATCATGCAAGTTCAATAGCAATGGAGAAATAAAAATCTCTCGGGGCTTTTGTTATTTCACCTTGTTTGGGGAATTGGCGGGTTCTTCATAGCAGGGTGTTTAATTACACAATATGGTGGTTTATCGCATTGGTGGTTTTACGCATAGAGCAAGGGCGGACAGATGGTTTATCGCACTGCAAAATATGGTTTAGTGGTTTTGGAGGAGTGGATGCAATAAAACATAGGAGCGATGCATGGCGAAAGGGCGAAGTTACGAAACCAACCATTTCGCATCCTTTTGGAAGCTTTAATGGTTAGGTGTCGACAGGTGCGAAACGGATTAGGGACCGTTGGATATGATCTAAGGAGATCGGGTGGTAGATGGATATGCATGTATTGTGGGTTTTCAGAGAGGTGGGATTGAGAGTTAATTGGCTGAGGGTTATATGTAAATAGGGTCGGGATATTTATAATGGGGAATTAATATAATAATTCGAGTTAATATGCGGAATCATATATAAACTATATAAAGTCGACTTTTTGTATTTTTTAAATAAAAAATGGAATTAGTAAAGGGGAAATTAATTTTCAAAGGAAAAATGTGTTTTTTAACTAGGGAAAGGGGTCTTTAGGAAGGGAAAAGGGGTGAAATAAGGGGAAAAGGTTAAAATGAAGGGAAATGATACTTTCAAAGGGAAAGGGACTTTTTACAAGGGATAACACCTTACGAGAGTGGAAAATAGGGTTTTAAGCATGGGGAGGATTTTAGAGGATATTAGTGATATAGAATGAGTAATTGATGCTTTCCATGACTTGTGAAACTCTTCTGCCTACCCCTTATTTATTCTAACATTTATTCTTCATTTATTGGGTGCATTTGAGCTTGTTGACCCTTTATTTTTCTTTGATAAGAAAACTATCTAATTCTAATCTTATGATTTCCAATGGCTCAAATTAAATTGATGAGCTCATTATTATTCTCTACCTAACTACTGATCTGCCAAGATTAACCAGTTTGGCTAGATCTTTATTCTCTATTTATCAGCATGAAATTTAAAGTATGAATGAATCAAGATTAAGTTGTTTGATCATCATGGATTATGGCATTTTGACAAGCGGCACACAATCTTATTTGCAAAAAGTAAACTAAGAGTAGTGGCATTTGAATGTTCGCACTTTTATGATCTATTTTTATCTCTTTTTGGTGGGGTTTATATTTTGTTTTATTTTTCGATCCTTTTCTTTTAGTCCTTTGATTTTTATTTTAGGACTTACCCTCTTTACATTTTTTAATATGGGAAAACATTTTGTAGAAAGAAAAAGTATGTAAAATATTACAAGACTTTACATAGTCAATTCAAAATTATGAAGCCTATTATTATAGGAACCTAACATGGACAACGAAGAACAATTCCTTCCTTCTTGCACAAATATGGAGGATTTTGTAGAGATCGCATGGATTGCTTCTCTTTTGAACTCTGATCTAGGTTAATGAAGTGATTATATCAATGTAAATATACTCCAACCTAACAAATAAATAACCTTTGGCCAGATTTGCTAAAACCCTGTGACTTAAGTGTGATTACATGGTTGAATACAATGAAGATTCTTACCAAACAGTTCTAGAATCATGTTAACAGAAGAGTGCAGAGCAATGTTAGAGAAAATTTTTTGAAGACCTCACAAAGAGTCTGTCATCTTTCCAGAGGAGAGATTCCATCATCTAAATTTTAGGTTATGGAGTTCTTCTTTCTCTTAGTATTCTTCGATTTTTTCTTCCTCTTTAGCTTTCTTGGATGGCAAAGACGAGGAAAGAGAGGAAGAGGATCCTGAATGCCTCATTTAGACTCGGTCAAAGTCCATCGTTTTTGTAATGCAGCTATGTTGTTATTTACCACAAACATAATAGCTCTCATGTATGAATTATCTTCACTATGACTTGTGTGTGTAGAGACATCAACTTTTCCATGGCAGATCCATTTCCCTGGTTTGGTGCTAGATCGCGTTACCTTTTCAAATGAGCAGACAATAAATTTAGGTTTGGTAATTGGAATTCTAATAAACTAATTGTAACTATAATACCTTTTCATTCTATGGTTGAGGTTATTTCAATCGTCTAACACCAAAATCAATGACACACAACTGTACATGTGGCATAAGAGGGGAGTTATTTTCAAAGGGAATGCTTACTTAATTAACAAAACACCTACTTTAAACATTCAATTTATTTTATTTAACTTTTTTTAATTCTATGGTTATATATATATAATGTAAAATTTGGTTAAATTATTATTATTATTATTTAAATAGCTATTAAAAATTGATTTTTTTTAATTACCATATTTTTTAATTAATTTTATTAAAATTGATGAAAAAATTAAAAGAATCATTAAAATTTCATATGAGTTATAAAAAATTATATTTAAATAAATTATGGGATTTTTAATTTTTTATAACTACATTTTTATTAATAATTATAATTTTTAATGAAAAATAAATTAGTTAACTATGTATATTATGTTTGTGGTAAAATTATGTATGTTTGTGTTGAAAGATGTTCTAGTTTGGGGGAGATGTTTTAGTGTTAGAAAATGGGTGAAAATATTTAAATGTTGATTTAAAACGGGGGCTATTTTGTAGTGATTCTAAATGAGTTTGAACATTTATGTGGGTTTAATTTTGGAAGCAAGGATGTTGTAGTCATCCTAAATGAGTTTAAACATTTTAATGTAAGTTTAATATGGAAATGATGTTGTAGTATTCTTGAATGATTAGGTAAATAGATAATGATAATCAAAACATAATATCAACTCAATTAAAAGAAATAAAAATAATAAATCAATTCAATTCAATTTATTATATTGTAATTTTGTTTTTATTAATAAAATTACAAACAATTTTCACCATGAAAAAATCATATTATACATATCACACTAAAATAAATTTAAATAATAATAATAATAAATAAATAAATAATGTTGAGGTCTTGCATAATACAGTCCATGCATATTGCGAAGGGACCCCAACCCGAGTGAAGCAACTGATTTTGACATGGGAAGCGGAATTAAACCTGAAAGCTGAGCTTGAGCCGCCAACAGAGGATTTGAGTGATTTGATCCATGGCCCTAGTTATACCTGTGACCACCTCACCTTGTATAAACAGTCTGTTCATCTCTTCTGGCTTTTGAAATGTATTATAGATAAAATACTGTCAGCTAAATTATAAATATAAAAAGGCTTCATATTACACAAGATCCAATGTCCTTTGTATGACGAGAGCATGTGAATAGTGAGAGTCTATGCATACCAATAACAATGAAAGTAACCAAACAACGATGAGCTACAGTCTATAGATGGTTTAAACTACCATTGAACCTCCTTAGGCCTAAATTATAGATAACTAACACCCATTTTCCTTTACACACCTAACATGTAGGTTCACCCTAACTTTCTTACCCTCTAAAACAACTCCCAGAGGTTTCAAGTAGTTATGTTCCCATATTATGTTTAATAAATTTCCTCTCGCTAGCCTGGAGATCACTTGAAAAGTAAGCCAAAGTTCATTTTGAGGGGCTTCAATCTTTCTCCTTGTAACAATGCTTCGTAGGTAGACCTCCCACCCCCTTTCCTCCTTTGAATGTTACTCAACGTGATTGATGAAATATTGTATAGTCACACATTTTTGCATGTGAAACGATGGCCACATCACCCTCTCCATTTAATGATATCACATCTAGAGGGTGGCAGGTGGCCGGCATGGCCCCCATTTCAATGATCTCCACGAAAGACGCCCCCATCGGG
The DNA here is from genome assembly GCA_031772625.1 of Pinus tabuliformis. NCBI lineage: Eukaryota > Viridiplantae > Streptophyta > Pinopsida > Pinales > Pinaceae > Pinus > Pinus tabuliformis. Next base: position 791,008,750 of record CM062808.1, read on the forward strand.
GAGGCCTGTTCTCCATTACCAACTAACCATTGAGAATTATATTTATCATCTTCCAAAATCTTTTGTATATTATTGCCTTAGTCTAATTAATATTCTAGAGACCAACCTACTTCAAAACATATTCTTGTTTGAAGGCAACCCAGATTGGCAAAGAAGTCTACAATTTGATTTTTTGTCCTCCAACTATGAGACATAATAACATAATTGAGGGATAAAAGCAACTTCCAAATTCAAGAAATCACATTTATAAATCTCCATCTCTTGGAGATTTTTTCTACTAAAGAACCTTTGATTAAATTTTGGGAAGTTTTGATAACTAATTGAGAGTATCCATCTATTTGAATATTAGAATATCCCATTGAAATTTCCAGCTTCAGACCCCTTTCTAGTGTTAGAAATTAAACTTCATTTTTACTATTTATATTGTATTTTGTTGCATATATCCATAATATGGTATACATCAAATCCCTTAGAAGACGTCAATACCCCAGCCATACCAAGATTTCCTCTCAAATTTGCATCAAAGTTGAGCTTCAAAAATATCCCAAGGGTTCAAGAGTAGGAGGTGGGCATAGAAGTCTAAGGAGGGGGACGTTTCCATGATGAAGGGGATAACATGGAAGGATAATGATCCAAGTTATTCAAGGTAGCACCTTCTTGAGGTTGGGTCTTCCAATCATCTTGAAACCAAGTCTCAACCAAAATAGTTTCTTTGATGTTGTGCTTAATAATATACCAGAATTTATGTTTTGTATCATTCTTATTTTTTAAAATCCTCCTATTCCTTTCCTTACAATTAGCCGTCATGAAAAACCTAACAAATAAGAACCACACTTTTTTAACCATAGGATGGGACAATACATTTTTTCTCCACCATTCCAAAGTTCCAATCAAACTGTGATGGGGAAGATGTTCTATTATTTCTTCTTATTTTCCACATATAATATAAAAGGAGGGGTCATGGAATCCTTTTCAGTGGATCTGATCCCATGTCAAAATCCTATGTCATGTCACCAACCATAGAAAATGTGCTACCTTGGGCCACAATTGAGCCCTCCATATTTTCATCCAAAGGGGTTATTGTGGTAGAGTATGATGCTCAACAAGTAATGATTAAGATTCCTTAAAAGTAAAACATACCTCTCATCTGATAATCTGACCGCAAAGTATTTGGTTCTCTATCAAAGGATATTTTCCAATTCTATAACTCTTAATAGAGGATATACCATTATGCCATGATGCGAGATATCGATTATTGTTCCTACATTTTCTAGATCCACCATTGAGTATCCTCTCTCCCTATTTCTAGATGTTTGTGACCTTTGAGCATCTTTGTTCAGTGGTAACTAAAACTCCCCACCCCACATTTACCCACTTTTACAAATTACTAGGATAAACACGAGCTGAGCATTACTATACATGACCCAACATCCAAGATCCATTTATGGAAGTTGGGTTCATTTTTCTGTGCTTGCATCCATGGACTTGTTGTAGAATTTTTAAGGCTAGCCTATAGGCCAACTATCCAAAATTGCCGAGAAATTTATCAATATTCTATATGATCAAAGTCTTGGGGGGAAGCCCCCAAGATCTAAATAATTGAAATGTCAGAAGAAAAGAGGAGAACACACAGTAAACAAAACTACAAAGAAACTTTTATTAAAACAGAGAATAATTGTAAAAGTTACATTGTGGTGGATAATCTGTCCTTTTACAAAATGCGACTTCTTATATCGTTTTTTAGTTACAATACCATGGGTAAATTCCATGGGTGTTTAAATACCATGGGTGAATGAATACCATGGGTAGATATCACTTACAATACCATGGGTAATTACCATGGGTGGATGCCACTTATAGTACCATTGGTAAATTCCATGTGTGGATGAATACCATGGGTGAATGAATACCATTGATAGATTCCACTAACAATACCATGGGTGGATAAATACAATGGGTGGATGAATACCATGAGTGGATTCCAATTTCCATTTGGATCATTCCTCCCCCATTAAGAAGAAATGGTCTCCATTGCATGAAGTTACCTCCTGAGAAGGCTTTGTTGAATATGAAGAGCCACTTAATCTAATGGTTTTGTGTGGTTAACCCATAACCATTATGAATGAAGATCTGAGGATAGAGATATCATGTAATGCTTGTGACCAACTATGATACTAATAGTGTGTGACCTAGTAAATGGAATTCAATGAAGTGTGGGTTATTGGATGACCCATAACCATGACAAACAAAGATCCAAAGATAGATATACCCTGTAATTGTTGTGACCAACTATGATACTAACAGTGTGCGGCCTAGAAAATGGACTTCGATGGAAACGGTTTTGTGTGGTTGACCCATAACCTTGGGTTTGTGGGTGACCCAAAACTATAATGCTTGTAAGTGTGCTTGGTAAAAGAATGGTGGCTTTTTTTGTAGATACTCCTATCCAATGAGATGTTGTAAAGTATTCTTTCACATTATAGACCTCTTGTTGTAACTTTGTTGATATCTTTTGCTACAGGCGATGAAATCAAATTCCGTTAAAGACCCATTTTAGCTATTGAAGAGATATTTCCATTGATATAAGACATTTTAAATTTGATGACCTTTGGAGTGAGAAAATGATTCCATAAACTCATGGTATGCAAGGCTGCGCAGTGTTCCAGACATGTGTAACATCAATTTCTCATATTTCTCAAACCAGGAAACGAAATAAAATTCCGTGAAATAACCATTTAAGCTAACAGAAAATAATTTCAAATGAGTTATGTTTCACCTTCTAAAATCATCTCTAGAAGTCATAGAACTTTCATGAAGTTTTAAGAAGATTTCTGAAAAAAATTGAAATTGAAATATGCTTTAAACGCTCATTCCCATGGAGTCGTAACCTGGCTATGAAACCACTGATCCAAATCTTGGGCAGAGACCCCCAAGATATAAAAAATTGAAATACCAGAAGAAAAGAGGAGAACACATAGTAAACAAAACCACAAACAATTTTTTTATTAAAACATAGAACAACTGTAAAAGCTACGTTGTGGTGGACAATCTGTCCCTTTACAAAATGACACTTGTTACTTTCATCCTTTTTAGTTACAATACCACCGGTAAATTCCATTGGTGGGTAAATATCATGGGTGAATGAATACCATGGGTAGATGCCACTTACAATACCATGGGTAAATTCCATGTGTGGATGAATACCATGGGTGAATGAATACCATGGATAGATGCCACTTACAATACTATGGTCGGATAAAAACCATGGGTGGATGAATACCATGCATGGATGCCACATTACATTAGGATCACTATATAAGGCTTCAAGCTCTAAATCTAAGCTTTATCCTTTCTCAAGCTTACATAACACATAACATTCATTTATACAACCACTTTGTAATCATAGTACTTGTAGATCATGAATGCCTATCCATTCACTATTTCATTAGTTTCTGTTGAAAATGCAACAAGATGATGGAGCTTAGTGAAAAGAAGTCGCCTTCACTAAGTGGGCCCGCAGGCTATTTTTGGCGCAAAGTCTATTTTTAGACTATGTCTATTTTTAGACATATGGATCGTGGTCTAGGAGTTGCAAGATGCTATTTGTGGATGATTGGTCATGTTGGTAAAAATAGATGGACTTCTATTTTTAGACATATGGGCGGAGTCTATTTTTAGACTGCCAGGTGTTACACTAAAATTTGTCACCATGACTATTTGCAGTTAGTATGGCTCCATCAACTGTCATACTATCCTCCTTGGCAAGTCTTATACCTCTGCTCTTCATGTCAAACTCCAAGAAAGAGAGAAAGTCCTTAAAAAGTCAAATAACTCTGGTTACGCAGTTTCTCTTAGCCTTACCTGCGTGTATGCACCCCAAGTTCACAATACCTGCCTACTTGTACGCTCTGTCTGTAAAGGGGTGGGTGCGTACCCCTGTAAAGGTCAAAAGGTGCAAGTTTCACTTCAAAAAAGTTACTTGTGGTCATTTCTAGAGCATTCTAGAAGCTTGTTTGACGTGTATTGAGCGCCTCCAGATGGTTCATGTATCCCTATGAAAGAGGAACTTATCCCATCAAGAGGGGAGCTATCCCATTGAAAGAGGGGCTTATCCCATTGATGGTGGACCTGATTAACTTCCTCCAAAGCATTATAAATATAGGCATTGGGCCAGAGGGAGGGGAGGTTGAAAGCTGAACATTCTTAAGGGTAGATGTTGTTGGAATTAGGATTCCCTTATAGAGCTTGAGAGGAGAGATTCCCATCCTTTCCTAGCCTTATTTGGAAGTGGGTGAGCTGATCAAAGTAAAGGAGAACTCTTTCTGGACCCTAGGAGGGACCTGCACAACACCAAGGCTCAGGTTGTAATGGTTTCTTTTGTTTCCACTTAATACAATTAAGCTCACTTTTCTCAACAGATTGTTATACATGATTTGTTTCATATACTCCTTGGTCTGTATGATGAATATGTGTTATTTTATAAGTTATTCAGGTGCTATGTAATCTTTTGGCTTGTTAGTGAATGTAGGTTTCGAAGAGAAGGAGGAGCTCATCCGGATCGGCGAGGCTGGACTACTACAAAGCGTTGGACTAAAGGTATGTTATGAACACCTGATTACTTGTATTCTAAATGCATATTTAGAGAAAGGTAGTGTTTACTTGTCTTGTTTGTCACTAGAAAGCATTAGCTTCTGGGGAGGTCGGTTTTTTCCACAAAGTTGACTCTTTCCGCATGACAAAATGGTGACTCCGCTGGGGAACTCCATTGATGTGAATGATTTTTCCTTTGTGTGAAACTTTGATTTGAGAAAAGTAGTTTGTTTTCTGGTTTTTGGCTGTTTGACTGTGCATTTGGGTGGGATAGCTTAGGGTTAAATTAGATTTTATTTTTCTTGGTTTTGCTAGCAGGACGCACCCTCTGCGTTAAGCACAGTGCATACCTGTACGCACCTTTGCTGTGTAAACAGAGCGTGGCCGCACCTGTGCAAACAGGCTGCCTGCGTACCCCTGTCAAAAGCCTAGAAAATTTCAATGTTTCCTTTTTTGCCTCTTTGATTTTGTTTTTAATTTGTTTTTGCTGCCCAAATCCACTGGTTACCTGTCAGAAGTCTTCATCTAAGCTTGTTTCATTAGCATTCCTACTCTAAGCTTTCATCAATTGGGTGTTTTGAGTCTCTTTCTTGAGAAATTCTTAATTTGATTTCCTTTGGTCATTACTTGGAGGTTTGTCTCAGTCTTTTCACAATTTTGCATCTTTTTGCTTTTGTTTTTGCAAAAGAATTTCCCCCTCATTCGCCGGGGGGGGGGGGGGGGGGCTAAATTTTGTATGAGTGTTAATCACCTTTGAGTGTTTTTATTTATTTTTGATCTTTGGAACTCTCACCCAATTTTCTCGACTTGCACTTGATTGGTTCTTAGATCACATTAGAATCATCTTGTGTTTGAGAATTCTCTTGCATAGATCACATTTGCATAATTAGAATTCTCATTTTTAGAATATTAATGAAAAATGTGCATAGATTACATTTGCATACTTTTCAAGTGAATTGTGCATAGATTACAATTGCATAGTTTACATTCTGAAAAATAAATTGTAGATTTAGATCAGTTTTCTTTGATTTGAATTTACACAAAAATAAAAAATAAAATAAAAAACTATTTTGGGATTGATTTGCATTAGTTTTTCTTGATGAAATTAGTGCATTAGGGAGTTTGTTATATTTTCTCTTAGTGATCAATTTTTTGCATTGTTGGAAGTGAATGGAAACTCTCTCCTTACTTTAGTTAGGATTCATCGAATTGAAAGGATTACATTATCATATTCGATTGCATTCAGTTGAGTCAGGTCATGACACCATTGGTTTCATATCCATTTACCTATTTGAGTAATAACAACCTTAATAACACATCGCTTAATTAAAATTCATCTAGTCATTTTTACATTTCTAGGGCTCTGAAACACCAACATAGCTTAGGCTAGTGTCTTGGAGTAGGAGAGTAATTAACTCTCCAAGACAGCAAAACCAAACAAGTAGCTCATCTTGTGGTAGGATAAATCCAACTGTTACATTTATGCTCTGGGAAAGCTCCTCTTAAAGGAGAAGCACGAGATCGTGTCCGAACCAGTGAGGGGATCAATCCTCCTTCATTGGGAACGATGCCAGATACGCACGTACTACAAATGGTAAACCTCAGATTATTGTCGAGGAGCTTGGGTTCACTTGTCGGTAAACCTTGGATTATTGTCAAGGCGCCGGCAAGGGGATTGAGCTTGCTACTCTGCCCTTGCGTGCTATTGGATCGTAGACTGTTCCCCCAGGTATATTTGTTGTTGGTGGTGACCTTAGTGACCATTATCTTTAGGGTTCTACCCAAGGTGACGGTGGAGGGAAGATCCCACTGTACCTGGAACAGACGTTGGCTAGACTCACTTGGATTTTCTGGGGGGTTCACTTCACTCGAGACGGTTAAAGTGGAGGAACTTGGTCCAGTCTATCCATTAAGCAGGTTGCCGGGGTAACTGTTCCACCCGCCACTTCTGTACTGAATTCTACGATGTTGGATTTCATCACCAACTAGTGTTTTCGGTCCGGAAGGTTAATGTTTGTGTGTGGTTTGCCTCCTAGATTTGATAGCGCGTGTTAATTTGTTTGTTTTTACTTTTAGAGACCATAGGTGTGACCTGTGAATTTTAATTGTTAGGTGTGAATTGTGAATTGTTAATTTTAGTTTTAAAATTGTTAATAAAATTCACTGAAGTTGAATATAATGGAAAATGTTCCGGAATTTACCAACCTAGGAACCCCTCCTAACGAGAATCCTAGTACTTTTCCTTACTTTGGAAATGTTGGTCCTCCTTATATGGCTACTTTGTCATTACCTGGATTTACAATAGGTTTACCGATATGGTTATTTTCAACTTCGTTGGCCCAAAGTACTCCAATTGTTCCACCTCAACCGAATGCTTCACCTCAACAGAGTTCACCATCTCAACATCACCAACCTTCTGTTGACCCTTTACCTTCTTCGCCTAATTTTTCTTCCTCCATTTCTTCCTCTTCGCATGGTAAAAGCCTTGATGCTAGTAACCAGGAGGCTAAGAAGAAGAAGAAAGGGAAGAAGAAGAAGAAGAAGAAGAAGAAGCAAGATAAGAAAGAAGTCAACCAACCAACCACGACTGTAAGTGTTAGTTGTGTTGAGGAAAACTCCGACATGCATCGTAAACCTAAATACCCTTGTAGGCTTTGTAAGGGTGACCACTTCCTTGTCAATTGTCCTGGTATTCCAAAGGTCCTGGAAGTATGGTCAGAAAAATCTCATCAACTTTCCATTGGTCCATCAACCAATGATAGTCAGGTTCCTGGGAAAAAGGGTAAAGTTAGGTTTCCTTGTAAGTTATGCAAAGGGAGTCATCAAACTCACATTTTCCCTCACAAGGATGAAGCCTCAACATTGTTGGAAAAACTTACTGTTCCACAACAAGAATTTCCAACTGATTACCGTAAACTTTCTCCCAACCTACCGTCAACTGACGGAGTGATTGATCTAATTTCAAGTACAGTCAATCACACTCTTCCATTGGAGAGTGAAACTCATGTCACTCAGGTTGATGATCCGTTAGTTGATCAAGTGGTCGATTCAATTTCACATTCGGTCGATCCCACTTTCCCTTTAGAGAGTGAACTTCATACCGCTCAGGTTCTTCTTGTTACATCAGATTCTTCTATGCCGGGGGGCATTTCACCTGTTTCTACAGAACCCCCTCCAAGTACTGAGGTCTTTTCCTTTGATTGGAATAGACTGACAAAACCTCATCTTCCTTCCTCCATCCCTTTCCAAATCATTGTCAAGGCTGGTGGTAGGGACATACATCGTACTCAGGTAGATGAAGGTGCTTCTGTTAGTATTTTATCCTCAACTGTTTGAAAAGCTTTGGGTTCCCCTCAGCTTGCGCCTATTACGCAGAATCTGAAAGCTTTTAACAGAACCATTAGTGAACCTTTAGGGATCCTTCCTAAGTTTTCTATTACCTTGGAAGGTAGAACTGTCTGTATTGATCTTATCGTAGTTCGAGGTCCCTTGGATTTCAATTTACTCCTTGGGCGAGACTATGTTTATGCAATGAAAGCTGTCGTATCGACACTCTTTCGCGTCATGTCTTTCCCTCACAATGGCAGTATTGTGACTGTAGACCAGCTTTCGTTCCCTAGTCTTGTCTCAATTACCAATAATATGATAGCCCTAAATGTTCCTGATTCTCAAGTGGTATCTACCCTGCCACGGGTTAATTATGTGGCAACTGGTCCCATGTTTTCAGTTACCGATGTAAGTGAGCCTCTCACTGTTTGCTCATCTTCCTTTGATTTAGATCCAGTAATTGACATGGAAAAATCTATGGGATTACTTGAACACGATGTTCTTATCCCTTTTGAGTCCCTTGACATGTGTTCCTTCCAGAGAAGTATTCTTCCTTCTGATGAAGACCTCTTGGAAGCCATGATCAAGGTGTGTCCATTGACATGTCTTTCTTCCAATTGGAAGCCATGATCAAGAAATCATGAGGAAAGTTCCGTTTACTGTGTCGACCTCATTAAAAAATGAATCAGTGAGGACGAGGAAAGTTCCTTTTACTGTGTCGACCTCGTTAAAAAATGAATCAGTGAGTACGAGGAAAGTTCCTTTTACTGTGTCGACCTCGTTAAAAAATGAATCAGTGAGTACGAGGAAAGTTCCTTTTACTGTGTCGACCTCGTTAAAAAATGAATCAGTTGTATGAGGAAAGTTCCTTTTACTGTGTCGACCTCGTTAAAAAATGAATCAGTGAGTACGAGAAAAGTTCCTTTTACTGTGTCGACCTCGTTAAAGAAATGAATCAGTGAGAGTGAGGAAAGTTCCTTTTACTGTGTCAACCTCGTTAAAAAATGAATCAGTGAGTACGAGGATAGGTTTTTTCCTGTATCAACCTCGTTAAAAAATGAAACAGGCTAGTACGAGGATAGTTTTTTCCTGTATCAACATCGTTAAAAAATGAAATAGGCTAGTACGAGGATAGTTTTTTTCCTGTATCAACCTCGTTAAAAAATGAAACAGGCTAGTATGAGGATAGTTTTTTCCTGTATCAACCTCGTTAAAAAATGAAACAGGCTAGTACGAGGATAGTTTTTTCCTGTATCAACCTCGTTAAAAAAATGAAACATGATAGTAATCGGATAGTTCTTTTACTGAGTCAACCTCATTAAAAGATGAATCAGGTAGATTTTAGGACATGTAGGTAGATTGTAGAAAGTAGGGTATGAGGATAGTTCCTGTTCCTGAGTCAACCTCGTTTAAAAATGAATCAAGTATGAGGATAGTTCCTGTTACTGATTCAACCTCGTTAAAAAATGAATCAGGTTAGAGGATAGTTCCTGTTACTGAGTCAACCTCGTTAAAAAATGAATCAGGTTAGAGGATAGTTCCTGTTACTAAGTCAACCTCGTTAAAAAATGAATCTAGGTTTTTTGAGGATAGTTCTTGTTACTGAGTCAACCTCGTTAAAAAATGAATCAGGTCAGAGGAAAGTTCCTGTTCTTGAGTCAACCTCGTTAAAAAATGAATCAGATTCGAGCATAGTTCCTTGTCTTGTGTCAAGCTTGTTAAAAAATGAAACAAGGGTAGATTAAGTAGGTAGATTGTAGAGAGTAGTCATGAGCATAGTTCCTTGTCTTGTGTCAAGCTCATTAAAAAATGAATCAAGGATTTTAGAGCATAGTTCCTTGTCTTGTGTCAAGCTCGTTAAAAAATGAATCAAGGTTTTTAGAGTAAAGTTTTTTGTTAGGTAGATTGTAGAGAGTAGTTATGAGCATAGTTCCTTATCTTGTGTCAAGCTCGTTTAAAAAATGAAACAAGGGTTTTGAGGATAGTTCTTTTCCTGTGTCAACCTCACTAAAAAATGAAACAACTCCCACAAGTCTTTCCAAGAACATGAAAGTAAAGCTTCATTCCATCCACCTCATTGAATGCAATGAAGCTTGGGGGGCATGCGCTCTAGCAGTTACGCTTAGGGGGCATCAAGCACAGTTTTCTCTCTGTTTCAAGCTTGTGTAAAAATGAAACTACTCTAAAGCATAGTTTTTCTCTATTTCAAGCTTTTGTAAAAATGAAACCTATCTCGAGTCAATTTCAGTTATTTTCAAGACTCATTAAACTCATGAAAATACCGAGATTATTTTGCTATCTTTCGTTCTCGTAAAACAAATGAAAATGTCGAGTTCTTTCCGTCTTTTCCTGCTCGTAAGTTAAATTGAAAGTCGGCCAAATGAGTACATTTTTATCATTTTTTCGAACTCATTACAACTTATGAAAAAGTGAAAACCATGAGTACATTTTTATCATTTTTTCGAACTCGTTAAAACTTACGAAAAGTGAAACCTTGGAGTTCTCTTTTAAGCCCTTTTCAGACTCCTAAAACATGAAAAGATTGCCGAGTTTTTCTTTTTAAACTTGTTAAAACGGAACTAAAAAGATGGTCCCCTTATAGCCCTTTTCTGACCGTAAAAACAAGAAAAGATTGCCGGATTTTTTTCGTTTCAAATTCGATACTGGAAATAAAACGACGTGTCCTTGATCGCTTTTTACTTTTCAGGTCAAAGACACTAATCATGAAAGTACTCCTTGGTCGCAAGATCAAGCGGTTCTCTCAAGTATTATTTTATACTTTTTCGGGCTTGGGAGACACAAATTTATGAAAAAGTTCAACCTTGGAGTCTTCTTAAGTTTTTCAGACTCTCTAAAATTGAAAAACGCCGAGTTTATCCTATACTGGACTCGTTAAAATTTCACAGTAAAGGACCTGTTCGATTACAAACAGGAACGGACCACTCCTTCTTAGGGTTCGAATCTAAAACTAAGTTGGACTCATCCGAAGGATGAGCTTATAATCAAGCAAATGTTATCCTCCTCAAGCTCGTAAAAAAATAAAGAGGTACTTGCCAGAAATGGTGGGGGAAAAGAGAGAAAAATGAGCCTATTTGTTATCCTTTGTCTCAGAAGAAGCCTTATCTCCACTCTTGAACATGACACTTTTCATTCACCTGGGTTGGGAAATCCTTTGCCTAACAGTTGATCAAACCACATTGAAAATCTTCAACCAGTTCCGGGTATTAACTTTGGGTCAATTGTCATTAAGCCATCTGTCGTGCCATTGTTCAAGAGGTCACTGCAAATAAACCATTCATCTGCAAAATACCCGTCATCCATCTCGACCATCCCTGAGTCAGTCCTTACAGCTACATTTCTTCAACTTGATCTATGATTTCGTGTTGTGGGCTTGCCTGCAACAGGTCACTTTCTATCGACATCAGCACATTATCTAGAAAGATGATCTAGGAATCGTCAGTACCTTGAAATCTACATGCATCAATGGCAGGTTTCTCGCCTTTGACGATGGTTTACATCATTGACTTTCGATCGAAGGATTTCGTGAAATGTTCGACATCAACTCATTCATTCACATCTCATGGATTGTACTGGGTACTTTGGGAACCATTGACATCACTGGTGGTCTCTCTCACACTTGTTAACAATTTACATCATCGACTGGTAATAAAGTGGTTTCTACCATGTTCGACATCAACTCATTTATTCGCATGGATAGAATCGTACCATTTCGGGAAGTAGAAATGAAGACCCTGGATCTAGTTTCCACCATCCAGGCTGCGAGGAGTTTTGTATTCATTATACAGTAGACTAATTATAAACAGATGGTTGCGTCCATACTGTGTCTACATATGTCTATGATTATGATGTATTGCGAAATCATTCCTATATCAGAGCAGTAGTTAGTTTGTTAGTTAAGTTTTTGATCTGAGTATGGGAATGCCTACCTCAGCGATGATATGATCTCATATATGTATTTTGTGTTGAATATTTGCAGGTCCCGACTGGGCTCTCCACAAGATAATCCTTGAAATGATAAAGTACTTCACCCTTCCTAGATGATATGAAACCCTAAATCTACTACAGGCTTCGCACTTTACGGGGCAATCTGTTACACTAAAATTTGTCACCATGACTATTTGCAGTTAGTATGGCTCCATCAACTGTCATACTATCCTCCTTGGCAAGTCTTATACCTCTGCTCTTCATGTCAAACTCCAAGAAAGAGAGAAAGTCCTTAAAAAGTCAAATAACTCTGGTTACGCAGTTTCTCTTAGCCTTACCTGCGTGTACGCACCCCAAGTTCACAATACCTGCGTACTTGTATGCTCTTTCTGTAAAGGGGTGGGTGCGTACCCCTGTAAAGGTCAAAAGGCGCAAGTTTCACTTCAAAAAAGTTACTTGTGGTCATTTCTAGAGCATTCTAGAAGCTTGTTTGACGTGTATTGAGCGCCTCCAGATGGTTCATGTATCCCTATGAAAGAGGAACTTATCCCATCAAGAGGGGAGCTATACCATTGAAAGAGGGGCTTATCCCATTGATGGTGGACCTGATTAACTTCCTCCAAAGCATTATAAATACAGGCATTGGGCCAAAGGGAGGGGAGGTTGAAAGCTGAACATTCTTAAGGGTAGATGCTACTGGAATTAGGACTCCCTTATAGAGCTTGAGAGGAGAGATTCCCATCCTTTCCTAGCCTTATTTGGAAGTGGGTGAGCTGATCAAAGTAAAGGAGAACTCTTGCTGGACCCTAGGAGGGACCTGCACAACACCAAGGCTCAGGTTGTAATGGTTTCTTTTGTTTCCACTTAATACAATTAAGCTCACTTTTCTCAACAGATTGTTATACATGATTTGTTTCATATACTTCTTGGTCTGTATGATGAATATGTGTTATTTTATAAGTTATTCAGGTGCTATGTAATCTTTTGGCTTGTTAGTGAATGCAGGTTTCGAAGAGAAGGAGGAGCTCATCCGGATCGGCGAGGCTGGACTACTACAAAGCATTGGACTAAAGGTATGTTATGAACACCTGATTACTTGTATTCTAAATGCATATTTAGAGAAAGGTAGTGTTTACTTGTCTTGTTTGTCACTAGAAAGCCTTAGCTTCTAGGGAGGTTGGTTTTGTCCGCAAAATTGACTCTTTCCGCATGACACCAGGCTAAAAATAAAACAGTCGAATATTATTAGCTCTTAATAATATTTGGACTATAAACATTATCTTATCCTCTTGCAGCACTTCAGTTCGAGCTACGGATGTGGCACATGCAGCTGTCAGAAGGAAATATGCTTTTCTTATGGGTCAGTTGAGCTATTGCATGATGGACTTCAGTTAGAACTCTAGTGATTGAGTTTGGTGGAGTTGATGGAATTGTGTTCAATTTGACTTGGTTGAACTAGTTGTATTTAGTCTAACTGCAGAATAAACTAGTGATGAGTGATGTGAATTAATTATTAATTAATTCACTAATTATTAACTCATAAATTAACTAAAGAATGCATTAGTTAACTCAGTGCATGGACAGCTCAGTGGAGACAAGTGTTATAGGTGAGTGAGAGGGCAAGACAGCTGTCAGTTGTGACTATAGTTGTGCATGAGATTTGTGCAATTAATGGATTGAGTATTGCCAATGAGGATTGCATGGTTCAGCCAAGGGAAATACGAGTTTGGATCAGCCATTCTCATCCATTCTCATGTAGGATTGCGCAGTGGAGGCAGGCAAGCAGTGAAGGAGATTTGAACCTGTGATTGATCCAGATCTGAGCTAGTTTATGTGTAACAGGTGGAGATAGTATTGAGTACTTGCGAGGAGTATTGTACTATGTATTGTTACATGTTCTCAATCAATATAATATACAGATAGTTGGGGGTTTTCAGCTATATGCTTTCCCCGTGATATACTGTGTTGATATGTGTGATTGATGCTTCAATGTGCGCATGCGATTGTTTCTGAATACTACAAATTGATGATCAATAAGAGAGGAGGTTATGTATTATGCATGCATTCTGCAAATAGTGTATAATCAGGATAATCTCTGTGAATAAGTGTTATATTATTCAAAATCTCTACATGGTATCAGGGCAGAGTTGATCATCAGATCTATTATTCAGAAAGTGATTACATTTTATTTCTTCAGGCAGACTGTAATCAGGCCAGGTAGCCTCTGGATTCATCCTTCTTTTGGAAGGTGAGATATCTGATAAAAGTCCATACAGCCAATCTCTGTACGAGAAATACTTTGTTCTCATGAATTTTATATCAGAAGCGGTTGAGTTTTGAGCTGGTGGAATTCGAATTTGCAGCAGTGTTTTCTTGGTGTCAAAGTTGAAATGTCTTTCAACAGATTGTGATTGGAGTATGCTCTTGAAGGCAGATCAAATTATATTGCATGGAAAGATGGGATGGAGGCAGTGTTAGATTACAATGGGCTGAAGGAGTTCATAGAGGCTGAAGTCCCAAAACCTACTAATGTTGCTGAAGTTGTGGCTTGGCAAAAGAAGACAGCAAAGTGTCGAAGGATTCTGTTGGAGGGCGTGAAGGATCACATTGTATCTAGCTTGCATGGAAAGGCTTCTCCATACTTGATGTGGAAAGCATTGACAGATTTATTCCAAAGCAAGAGCGACCACAGGAAGTTGGTGCTCAAGGATAAACTCAGAAACATTAAGTGTGAGAATGGAGATAGTATGCCCAAGTATCTCACGAAGTTCACCCAATGTCGGGATGAGCTGTGAAGTGTGGGGGTGGACTTGGTGAGCTTGGCTCTCCTTGGTCTTCCGAAGAGTTGGCATTCCTATCAGGACTCTATCAATGGTCGGGAGAAATTTCTAGGATGGGAGATACTTTGGTCAGATCTTGTGCAAGAGGAGATCAGGTGGACTACCAAGGATGAATCTTCATCAAAGGCATCTGATGAAGAAAATTGTGCTTTGGATGCCAAAGCAAAGAAGGGGAAGGAGAAGGGTTCTCTTTCCGAATCCAATTCTTCCAATGATGGGAAGAAGGTTGACAAATCGAAAGTGCGATGCTTTCGTTGTCATGAGGTGGGCCATTATGCCACAAATTGTCCATGGAGGAAATCCAAGAAGGGATCCGGGGAAGGATCAGAAGGTGAGGCACTTGCTTCATAGTTTGAGTTGGATTTCACACTCTTTGCATGCATGGTTTCATCCATGGTGGGAAGTGGTTGGTTTCTTGACAGTGGAGCTTCTTTCCACATGACCGGTGACAAGAGTTCGTTCAGTACTTTGGAGGAGAAAGATCTCCAGATACTCATAGCGATGGGTAATGATGATAAGTATAGTGTCTCAGGTGTAGGCACCATTATTTTTTAGAGGGAGCATGGAGCTTGCCTTACCTTGACTGATGTCAAGTATGTACCAGGAATGAAGAGAAACTTGGTGTCGATCATGATGCTGGAAGACGGAGGCTATGATGTAGTCTTCAGTAAGGGAAAGGTTTTCCTTAGACACACCATCACTAGACAAGTGAAGCAGATTGGTTCATGGGTCAAGAACCTGTATGCTCTTGAGGTTCAATATGCATGCAAAGCCTTGAGCAGTGAGGCAACTGATGGAGACTTAGTGGTTGAGAGGGAGCGTATATTACCTCTCAACATGCAGAGCCAGAAGAAGTCTCAGATGATTGTGGAGGAGCCATGATTGGTGCAACAGCTTCAGGAGGTTGTGGAGCAGCCACAACAAGGGAAGCTGAGAGGAGATCAAGTAGAGACATCTACTCATGCAGAGACCTCCAGTAGGGGGAAACTTCGAGCCAAGTGGGCAGAGGGATCACATGCAGCCATACCTCCAGGTAGGAGGTGGGGTGATGTGGATTGATCATCCCGAGGAGGAGGGGCAGGATCCTTGAGATACCCAACCTCTTGGATGAGACCTTGCTACAGGAGCCTCGATGTGGAGTAGCAAGAACTGACTGATTGGGTAGAGACAGATGCGGATGGAGTAGCAGAGAGAGCAACAGTGTAGGGAATCCCAAGAGAGCGCATAGCTAGCAGGCTGCAACAATGCGAGAGGCACAAGTGTTTTGCACAGTGCTAGGTGGCATAGAGAGGTGTGCAATGGTGCGAGATGCATGGAGATGTTGCAGTAGCGCAAATGTCAGAGAGGGAGCACTTGTCAGCAACAGGTAGAGCTTCAGCATCAGATTATGTTCCTAGCCCAATAGAGTGGTCAGTTGGGAGTGTTTTTTGTTCCAAGTGTTGTTGGAGCAAGTGGACCGGGCAAATGTGTTGCATGCAGAACATTCCAGAGTTGCAGGATAGGGGTTGCAGATAATCCATATCTTGTTGAGAGGGAGTGTTGAAAATGCAACAAGATGATGGAGCTTAGTGAAAAAAAGTCACCTTCACTAAGTGGGCCCGCAGGCTATTTTTGGCCCAAAGTCTATTTTTAGACTATGTCTATTTTTAGACATATGGATCATGGTCTATGAGTTGCAGGATGCTATTTGTGGATGATTGGTCATGTTGGTAAAAATAGATGGACTTCTATTTTTAGACATATGGGCGGAGTCTATTTTTAGACTGTCAGGCTAAAAATAGAACAGTCAAATATTATTAGCTCTTAATAATATTTGGACTATAAACATTATCTTATCCTCTTGCAGCACTTCAGTTCGAGATACAGATGTGGCACATGTAGCTGTCAGAAGGAAATACGCTTTTCTTATGGGTCAGTTGAGCTATTGCATGATGGACTTCAGTTAGAACTCAAGTGATTGAGTTTGGTGGAGTTGATTGAGGAGTTGATGGAGTTGTGTTCAGTTTGACTTGGTTGAACTAGTTATATTTAGTCTAACTGCAGAATACACTAGTGATGAGTGATGTGAATTAATTATTAATTAATTCACTAATTATTAACTCATAAATTAATGAAAGAATACATTAGTTAACTCAGTGCATGGACAGTTCAATGGAGACAAGTGTTAGAGGTGAGTGAAAGGGCAAGACAACTGTCAGTTATGACTATAGTTGTGCATGAGATTTGCACAATCAATGGATTGAGTATTGCCAATGAGGATTGCGTGGTTCAGCCAAGGGAAATACGAGTTTGGATCAGCCATTCTCATCCATTCTCATGTAGGATTGCGCAGTGGAGGAAGACAAGCAGCGAAGGAGATTTGAACCTATGATTGATTTAGATCTGAGCTAGTTTGTGTGTAACAGGTGGAGATAGTACTGA
Organism: Pinus tabuliformis; assembly: GCA_031772625.1. Taxonomy (NCBI): domain Eukaryota; kingdom Viridiplantae; phylum Streptophyta; class Pinopsida; order Pinales; family Pinaceae; genus Pinus; species Pinus tabuliformis. The sequence goes on from CM062808.1 coordinate 791,025,873, forward strand.
GTACTTGCGAGGAGTATTGTACTATGTATTGTTACATGTTCTCAAAAAATATAATATACAGATAGTTTGGGGTTTTCAGCTGTATGATTTCCCCGTGATATACTGTGTTGATATGTGTGATTGATGCTTTAATGTGCGCATGCGATTGTTTCTGAATATTGCAAATTGATGATCAATAGTAGAGGAGTTTATGTATTATGCATGCATTCCGCAAATAGTGTATAATCAGGATAATCTCTGTGAATAAGTGTTATATTATTCAAAATTTCTACAGTTTCATTAGAGGTTCATTAAGAAGGCTTACTACCCCCTCATACTAGCTTCAATAAATACATATTAGCTTATGCATCATATAAAACATTTAGTAGCCTATTAACCATGAGAAATATCAATAACAAGAGCTATTCACATCATAAGAAATATGCCATTCATGTAACCAAAATTTCATCAGAATGAAGTCATGACAAACTAGTCATATAATCACACAATAAACAAAAACTTGTTATGATTGATATAATTAAAGAATAACACATAATAACATATGCATAGTGCCAACCAAGTCAAGTACTTCCATGTACTACCCAACCATAGATTCGGTTGAACAAAATATTTGTTCCAACCAATCACTCTCATGCCATATTCCAAGCATGAATGTGGGATCACATGGGATAAACCAAAACATAAAAATACAAAGAATCCACATGAAACCACCTCCACCCTCATGCCATAGTGATTTCACCCAATATCAGGTCCAGAAATCACCAAAACCAATACAAGCTTGGATGCCTCATAATTTATTCACCATACCCAGAGGAATTTTCTTATCTCCATCCACTTGTCAATTTCTTCCCAGAAAAAACCATCTCTACACTCAACTCTTGCTATTTTCTTGATACCACGTCAACCAGGATCCAAAATCTATTGGCAATACAAAGCTTCACCAAACAGGGAACCCACTACATCATGGCTACCCAAGAAATTACATAAGGCAATGTTGTACATGATTGTCAATCCAGTTAAATCCCATGCCAATGACAACAAAAATGACCAATAAGCCAATGCATGAACCATGCATTGAAATCCCAACAAGATAATCAACACATACATTGTTAACTGCAATTCCACAACTTCTTTCTTCCCTTTCTTGCTACTATCCTAATCCTCTTCTTGGTTTCCCTTGAATTCCTCTTGCACTCCTTTGGATTTCCTTACTTGTCACTTGATTGTGTATTTTTTGTGTTCCTATAGTGTCCTCTTTCCTCTTTCCTTGCTTTTCCTAAAAACAATGCTAGAATGTTGTCTCTCCAATTTCGTTTTATTTTTCTTTTCTTTTCCTTCATTTTCCCTTGCATGCATATTCTTTTACTATTTTTCTCCTTTTCTTGTTTCTTCCTCTTCCCCACTTGATAAAGTGGAATTTCCTCATTTTCCTTTATTACTTTTGCATTTTTCCTCATGTCCTTGCTAGCCCATAATAAATTAATTTTCCATTTATTTCCTTTTGACTCTTGCCAATGCCAATTCCAATATACATAGCCAATAATAAATAATTAAACACAAGCATATCTGAATGTAATGTTTCCCCCCTCATTCAGCTTGGAATACACCTCCCATGAACTTGGTTTGATTTTTTCTTTTATAATGTCCATAATATTATTTATTTACATGGAATTTTAAGTTGAGGCTGTTACAAACCCCTCCCCCTTGGGGGAACACTGTATTCAACATTCTTATGACTCTTATGAAATTTGTTTTTGCTGAAATCATAACAAACATAATACTTATTGAAGCTTTATAACATAGCTCAATTCAATATTTACAATGACAAACAAACACACACACACACACGTGCATATATGTCATTTCACCTAATATTGGGTCTAGAAATCACCAAAACTAATACAAGTTTGTACACCTTAGAATTTATTCTACCCATAGGAATTTTCTTGTCTCCAGCCACTTGTCAAGAGCTTCCTCGATAAAACCATCTCCATCCTCAACTCTTTCTATTTTCTTGATACAACCTCAACCAGGATCCAAAATCTACCAACAATCCAATGCTTAATCAATCAAGGAACCCACTACATAATGGATATCTAAGAAATGGCATAAGCCAAGGTTGTACATGAGTGAAAATATAGGAAAATCCCATTCCAATGAAAAAAAAAATGACCAATAAACCAATTCATGAACGATGCATCCAAATCCTAGCAAGATAATCAACACGCACATTGTTACCTACAATTTCACAACTTTTCTCTCCCCTTTCATGCAGCTATACAAATCTTCTTCTTGGTTTCCCTCTAATTGCTCTTGCACTCCTTTTTCTTTCCTTTCTTTTCACTTGCTTTTGTCTTTTTAGTGTTCCTATAGTGTCCTCCTTCCTCTTTCCTTTCCTTTCCTAAAAGGAATGCTAGAATGTTGTGTCTCCAATTTCTTTTTCTTTTGCTTTTCCTTTTCCTTCATTTCCCTTGCATGCATATTCTTTTACTATTTTTCTCATTTTCTTGTCTCTTCCTCTTCCCCACTTGATAAAGTGGAATTTCTTGTTTTTCTGTTATTGCTTTTGCACTCTTCCTAATGTCCTTGCTAGTCTGTAATAAAGTAATCTGCCACTTATTTCCTTTTGCCTCTTGCCAATGCCAATGCCAATTTCCATAACCAATAATAAATAATTAACCACAAGTATATCCCAATGCAATGTTTTCCCCCTCATTCACCTTGGAATACATGTCCCGTGACCTTGGTTTGATTTTTTATTTTATAATGTCAATATATTATTTATTTACATGGAATTTTGACCCTAGGCTTGTACAAACCCTGTTGGACAGTTGTCATTGTCTGGATGTCGAGTGCCTATGAGTGTGTTGGCATTGATGTCAACCAGATTATCATGGTAATTCAAGGTTCAGGAGGAATCCCATGCTTTCTATAGTACTCTGTAGAGAATCATCATAGGATCAGGCTTGCTGGAGAAGCCATAAAATTATGACTATGGTGGTTGGGAATTCAAGATTCTAGGCACAAGAAGAAGAGTCAAGGAGAAAAGAGTGGTAGAGAGTTCGAAACCATTTATAGGTATAAAATTGGCTCAAAGCCTACATCAAACCCTCTCCATTGAAAATTTCTCTGAAAGAGCTTTCCAGTGTTGTGTGGAAGTCTAAAAATGGACTCCTGGATCAAAATTTATGGTCTGCCAAATTCAGGGCCTTGAAGTCCTAAGCAAGTTGATATATCAGAGGTTGTAAGAATATCAGAACCCCAAAGCAAGCTATATTAGAGTTCAGCAAGCATACGAATGAATATCGTAGGTCAGAGCACATCAGGACCTGATATCAGAACCTCAGAGCAGGTTATATCAGAGGTCAGAGCACACCGGGACCCGATATCAGAACCTCAAAATAGGTCATATCAGGATATCAAAATATTGGAGGCCATTAAAACATCGGAGGTTGGACCATATCGGAATATCGGGACCTCATAAGTCCTTATTATTGAAACTCATTAAAAGTGCAAAGGTATGCGAAGGTGTAGACATACAAAGGATTTTGATGCAGGACCATGGCCAAAGGAGGCTCTTTCTCTCTCCTCAGATAGGACACATGGAAGCTTGTGATTGTCCTTGAGAGCTGAAGTGGAAACTAACGTCGGCATGATGTGGCAGTACTATCAAGACATGGTAGCTTGTTTGGGCATTTTCGGTGACACAATGGGGAAAATAAGAGTGACACATGTCACCACTGACAAGGCACCACGTGGAGAAACAACATAGGCATGATTTCATCTTGAAGGTCATCATATCAGAGGTTGAGGACATCGTAAATCCTGTGTAAATGGAATTGAAATCATTACGATAAAAGGGGGCTCTGATATTCTCTGGCACATTGTCATGTGGAGACCAAAGGAGCTAAGGGATAAAAAGAGGGAGTTAAAACCCAATCGGGACTTTCAAAGAGTTTTGATATGAAGTGGTTCTGATATAATGCTACAGTGGGATGCTAAGCTGATAGACACAGGTCCAGTCTTATCAGAAAGAAAACATTCAAGGAGCTAAACGTATCAGATTTGTGTGATATCGTAAGGTTTCTTTTGAATGAGTCTTCGTTGTAACAATACAGTGAGTTAAATGGATGAATGGGTCAGCCGCTGGAGATTGAATACAAATTAACAAAGTTGGTTTATAGAGTAGCGAGATCTGAAGAAACTCCTGAGACAAGGAAACGAGGATAATGGTCCACGAAGAATATCTGAATAAATGGAGAAAGCCATCGTCTACCTCATGTGCATGTCTTGTAGATTTAAATGAGGAACATAATGGCCATTCCTGATTACTTTCAAACTCTGTGGAGCAATGAATAGGCATGGGAAGTCACGATAGAGTGTGCAAGCTGACTGAGAATAAATTCTAAGTATGGAGGATTACACATGGAGTCAGTGAAGAACTCCAAAGCCCATCCTGTGTTTAATGCCATGAAAATATTCAACCTTCAGAAGAAATCGCAGGAGGAGGCATACTGAGGTACACTTGGGCAGTATAGACACAGGAAACAAATACAACATTGTGCAATGTGCACCATAGGATCAAAACCATAGATTTCCATCGAGAAAGGTAGAGGGGAAGAGTGTATGGTTTTTATGCTAAGCAGTGTGAGCGGCGACAGTTTTGTGTAACAAGTGCAAGAGGAGAAATGAATGGTGTGTAGTTGTGAGCCTATGTGACAGAAGGAAAAGGGTTGAGGATATGATATTCTGAGTAGAGGATAGAGTGCTGCTAAATGAGGCCGAGGGATTATGTGGAAAAATAGAAGACTGAGGGAAAAGTTGTTTGTACAACCAACCAGATTGTTATTTTATCTGTAAATTTATATGCCTATGTTTTCAATTTGAAAATTGTATGAAATAGTAGAATAGTGGAAACAACAGGTTGTAGCATGCGTTTAGAAGAGGTTGGTGCCTCTTGGAAAGTTGGTTCTTGCTAACCTAAGGGGGTTGGTGCCTCTTGTTAGTGGGTGCTCACAAACAAACTGATGTAATTAAGTAGATTCTTAATTTACATCATAAACAAACAAGAATTTGATGGTTGTTTCCCTCTGGGTTTCCATGTGAAAACACCAGTGTCAAAATGCGTGTGCTGCTCATGTGATTGGTTTTCTGAGCATATTAATGATTAGAGTTGTTGCTCACATTCTTTATGAATGAATTCTCTCATAAGTAACAAAAAATAAAAAGGACTAGAAGCATATTCAAGAGAAATATTTAAGCATCTCACTATTACTTATTGTCCCCCATCTCAGTGATTCCTTATTCCAAAAAACCCCTCCCTCTTGGGGGAACACAGTCCTTGGTGTTATTATGACTCTTATGAGAAAACAAAATTATTGAAATCATGACAAACATACTACTTATTGAAGCTTTATAACATATCTCAATGTAATATTTACAATTATATATATAGGCACATTTTCTTCTACCAACAAATAAAGAAGGATATAATGCTCACATCTGATCAGCCATCTCCCATGTCACTACATCAGGCCCCAAGTGCTCCTGCTGCACTTTAACTTGATCGATTTCTCAGTTCTAGAGCATGAGCTTCTTCTTCTATAGGATGCATTAAGGCTGTAGCTAAAACTATCCTTGTGGTTCCACCTGTAATACATACCAATCAATCACATGATCAACATCTTGTATTTATCTTTTAAGTAGAGAAACATGAAAAACATCATGAACTTTCACTAATGGAGGAAAATCAAGTTCGTATGCCATTGGTCCAATCCTCTCAAGGATCTCAAAACACCCACAATACCGAGGTTCCAAATTGGCACGTGATTCAATCTTCAAGGAACTCTTCTTGGGCTTTGATACACAAGTACACATGCTCTCCAACCTAAAAATCCTTGAATACTCTATGATGATATGCATAACTCTTCTACCTATCATGTCTTCCTTCAAATTCTTTTTGATAACATTTATCTCCTACTCCATTTCTGTCAACATATCTATTCAAATAAACACCTTTCTCATTGGATTAGTCGAGATGATAGGAGTACCACAACTCCTCCCATAAAGAGCCTCAAATGGATTCATCTTCAAGGATTCCTAATACCCATTATTATATGAAAACTCCACCAATGGAAGATACTCCTCCCACTTACTTTGTTTATGCATGACATGCATCCTCAACATATCCTCAAGGATCCTTTTTATTATCTATGTCTACCCATCTATCTGCTGATGATAAGCTATACTGAAGGTTATCTCTATCCCCAAGCCTACAAAAAATTCCTTCCAAAAATTGGAGGGGCACTTGACATCTCTCCCCAATATAATCCTTTTGGGAACTCCATGCAACCTCACAATCTCCTTAATGAATATTTGAGCCACTTCATTAGATGAATTAGTATACTTTACCACAATGAAGTGATCTACCTTGATAAACCTGTTGACGACAACCATGATGGATTCATTCTGCCTCGATGTCCTTGGCAATACTATAATCAAGTCCATGTAAATAACCTCCCATTTCCATTTCAGAATCGAAATAGGATGAAAAAAACCAACTGAAAGATTGCATTCAACTTTAACCTATTGAAAGTGCAAGCACTTAGAAACAAACTTAACCACCTCTTTCTTCAAGTTAGGAAAATAGTAGAAATTCTTAATAGTTGTCAAATTATTCTGATATCTTGGGTGGCCTAAATATGGCATGACATGAAACTCTCTCAAAATGAGCCTCTTCAATTCACTACTATCACACACACAAATCTCGCTCCTGAATCTAACCAAGCCATCTGTTGTGAGGTGATGCTACTCATCCTTATCACCCTCACCTTGTTGTTACAATTTTTTCTTAAGCTACTAGTACCTCTCATCTTGTTGCCTTTCATGTAAAATCCATTCTCTCAAATCTGTCCCATAAGATATCACAACTGAAAAAAGATTTACATACTGAGAGCATCCACAAAATGGTTCTCCTTGCCTTTGATATACCTAACTTCAAATTAAAACTCACTACGAGTAGCCAACAATCTAGCTTACCTTGCATTCAAATTGGGTTGGTAAAGAAAGTACCTCAATCCACTATGATCACTCATCAAAATGAACTTCCTTTCGAGGAGATAATGTATCCACATCTTCAGTGCATGAATGATAAATTCCAACTCAAGATCACGAGCAACATAATTATGTTCACGCTCATTCAACTTTCGTGATTCATAGCAAATAACATGCCCTTCTACATCAAGAATCCACCAAGTCCCTCCTTGCAAGCATTTATATGAACCAAAAATTTGTTAAAGGAATTTGCAATCCTCAAATTTGTAGCATTCATAATAAATTGTTTCAACTGAGAAAAGTTGGTTTCACACTCATTAGTCCATTCAAAATTTTTTCCTTTCCTTTACAAGGATTTGATAGGATGGACAATCTTGGAGAAGTTCATGATGCACCTCCTATAATAACTTGCTATTCCCATGAATGATATGACCTCATTCACATTATTTGGAGCTAGCCACTCCCAGATAACCTTAATATTTTCTGGATCCACTGTTATCCCCTCCTTGGAAAAAACATGTCCCAATTAATGAATTTGAGTTTGAAAGAAACTACACTTGCTGAGATTGGCATACAACTTATGCTATCTCCATAATATCAATACTGCTGTCAGGTGCTCTGTGTTCTTTTCCTCATTCTCTAAATATACCAATATATCATCAACAAAAACGATCAGAAACTTATTTATGCCAGGTCACAACACAATGTTCATCATACACATGAAGGTGGTTGGAGCATTGGTAAGACCAAAATGAACCACCACAAACTCATAGTTCCTATAACTTGTATGAAATTGAGTCTTATAGATGTCTTCTTCCTTGATGTGCACTTGATGATATCCTGATCTAGGATGAATCTTTGAAAACAATGTATCTCCCTTCAACTTAATCAAACAAATCACCATTTTGAAGAAATGGATACCTGTTCTTGATAGTCACCTTATTCAACTTCATGTAATCAATGAGCAATCTAAGAGTACCATCCTTCTTCTTTACAAACAACACTGGTGCATCCGAAGGAGATACACTTGGGCTTATGTATCCTTTATCATGCATCTCTTTAAGCAACAACTTTAGTTCCACCAACTCGGGAGTGCTCATCCTGTAAGGTGCCTTAGATGTCGGTGTTTCTCCTCACATTAACTCAATAGAAAATCCCACCTCTATATGAGGAGAAAACTCTTAAATATTTGCAAGAAACACATCCTAAAACTGCTGCAAGATAGGGTACCTCCTCAGGACTTCACCATCCTCATCATCCATCCCCTTGTGACTGCAAACATGAATTGCAAATAATAAACAACCTTTCCTATAGTTACGCTTATCTTGCATGCTTGTAACCATTCTCACTAATGTAGTCTTCTTATTTCCTTGCAACACTCTCTTTTATTCATCATCATCCAAGAACTCAATGGCCTTCTCATAGCAATCTACCTTGGTCTTGGGAATAAATAGCCAATCCATGCCAAAAAGAATTCTATATGCACCCAACGGAAGAAAATTAAGTTTTACTAATGTAGGCATGCCATTAAGCTCAAATTCAAAATACTTCATCCAATGGTGAACTCTTCTCTTGGTCCCTGTAGCCAACTACACCAACAAATATTCAACATGCACTTCCTTATCCAAACAACACTAATCCACCAGTTCAGGAATAATATAGCTATAACTTGATCATGGATCAATCAAAATAGAAGCAACTCGATCAAAAAGTTTCACTTTCATCTCGATAATGGATCCCTAATGGTTTACCTACATGTTATCAAATACTACATAAATGCAGGGAATTCTTTAACCTACATTCCAAAATATTAGCACCTCATATGCACGGTAGATCTGAGGCTTGCCACCGTGATACAATGGATAACACTTCTTGCCATGATCTCTGCCATAAATCCAACACTTAAATGGTACTCTGCCACTACCTTTATTCTTCTACTCCACAGGTTGAGACCCACGTCCTTTCTCTACTACATTGGACTTCTTATCTAGGACCACATTTTCCTTCTCAGCTGTATCTTGAGATATTCCTCACTTCTTAGATCATTTCCCTTCAGTTTTCTCGCTGCCTTTCCAATCAGGCTTGAACTCAAGATTGCTCTTTGATTTTTCATAGAAATTCTTCAACTTTTTTATGGATTTCTCCAATGGCTGAGACTCATCAAACTCAATCTGGTCTTTGAATGATAATGCCAAACCGTTGATGAGCCTTTTGATATTTTCTTTCTCATAGTTGAGATATGGCACATACCTCAACAACTCTGGAAATTTGGTTTTATATTATTCATCTAATATGGAACCCATCTTGAGCTGATAGAATTCTTTGTCCTTTCCATCATAATACCTTTCATATAGGCACTTATTTTTGAAGAGTTTTTGAAATTTTTCCTAGGTTAGCTTCTGTTCCTTGATGCACCTGACATGCTTGACATCTTCCCACCAAATATATTCTTTCCCTTTGAGACTGAAAGTAGCTATCTTGGCCTTCATATTCGATGAGTAATCATAAAGTCTAAAAAAATTTCTCATTCCAAGCAACCATGCTTCTCCATCTTTTGATTTGGTCATCTCACCATGAAAATTAGGAGGCATAGATTTCTTGAAGTCCTTTGGAAAGTATCCATTCTTACTCCTCTCATAATGATGATAGTGGTTATGGAAATGATGTCTCCTATAAGAATAGATAGAAAAAAATCCATGCATACTAGCCTTCCTCTCAAGTGTATCCAAGAGTCTTCCACTCTTCATTGTATCACCCCTGTCCATATTGTACCTTTTTTGAGACTGACTTCCATTTGCACCATTAGTCTTCCCCTCTTGTTTATCTCCATGACTAGTCCCTAACTGTCCATGCTTCTATAAGTCTAAAATACTTTGAAGGATAAATGAATTGACCTAAACTTTCTTTTATTAACATTTCACAAGCTCTTCATGTACTTCAATCAACCACTCATTATCTTCTTTACAAATTTTGTTCTCTACCCCTAGACTTCTTAATGTATCCACCATATTAGGAGAGTCTCCCTCTCCCTACTACTCAATTGATCCCTCCCATCGCACTCATTTCTCTCTTGGAATGTACAGGGAGTCATACGAAATATACTCAACCATTCTACTCTTCATATTTGGCCTTCTATTTTCCTACAACATACTACCATTACCTAAAATAAAATATATAATCAAGATGATTACCTCAATTTACTTTTGGTGAGGCTATTACATCTGCACAAGTCAATCAAGATTAGCACAGCACACAATATTATCACAAGAATATCAATTCATACATGAATAAAACTGTAATAACATCATGTGCATATAAATAATAATAGAATAAGTGACATGCATGCATGATAAACATATAGATAACTGACATGTATGCAGAACAATCTACATTTAACCTGAGGTCCAATGTTGTGAACCTACTCTGGTACCACTCTAAAACACCCCACCCCACATTTACCCACTTTGATAACTTACCAAGGTAAACATGAGTTGAGTGTTACTATGCATGACCCAACATCCAGGATCCAATTACGAAAGTGGGGTCCATTTGTCCAGCTTATTGCAAGACTCAGAGACACATGATGACATAGATATTAGGCAATTTCCATTGGTGACCTTTTCCCTGAGCTCAAACCACATTTTGACTGAACTTATAGCCCAATCAAACACATGAAAGTCTGTTAGAGTGGCCATAAATCTCTAGCTGCATGCATAACCCAACCTCCATGTGGTTTTGGTCTAGATTTCTTCTTTCTGTTCTTACAGCCATGAGCTTGCTCCAAGATTTTTAAGGCTAGCCTACAGGCCAACTACCTAGAACTGCCTAGAACTTTACCACTAGTATATATAAGGCTTCAGGATTTGAATCTAAGTTTTATTCTTTCTCAAGCTTATATAACACATACAAACCATTTATACAACCAATTTGTAAACATAGTACCTATAGATCATGAATGCATATTTGTTCACTATTTCATTAGTTTCATCAAAGTTTCATTAAGAAGGTTTATTGCCCCCATACTAGTTGCGATAAGCACATATTATCTCATTCATCCATATAAAACATTCAAGAGGCTATCAACCATGAGCAATATCAATAACAAGAGATCTTCACATCATAAGAAATATACCATGCATATAACCAACATTTAACCAGAATGAAGCCATGGAAAACCAATCATATAATCATATAATAAACCAAAAATTGGTCTCATTGATCTCATTAAATAATAAAACATAATAACATATGCATATTTTCAACCAACTCAAGGACTTCCACATATCACCCGACCATATATTGGGATGAACCAAATATTTCTACAACTAATCAACCCTTTTCCATATTCTAGGAATGAATGTGGGATCACATGGGATAAACCAAAACATAACCATATAAGGAATCCAAAGAAAAACACCTCCACCCTCATACCACAAAGATCTCACCCAATACCAGGTCCAGAAATCACCAAAACCAATACAAGCTTAGATGCCTCAGAATTTCTTCACCATACCTAGAGGAATTTTCCTTTCTCCACCGACCTCTCAAGAGATTCCTGGAGAGAACCATTTCCACCCTCCACCCTTGGTATTTTCCTAAAACCACCTCAACCAAGATCCAAAATCTACCGATAATCCAAAGCTCATTCAAATAGGGAACCCACTACATCATGGCTATCCAGGAAATGGAATAAGGAAAGGTTGTAAATGACTGTCAATTGAGGAAACTCCCATGCCAATGACATAAACAATGACCAATAAAACAATGCATGAAACATGCATTCAAATCCCAATAAGATAATCCACATGCACATTATTACCTGCAATTCCACAACTATTTTAAGCCCTTTCTTGCTACTATCCAAATCTTCTTCTTCATTACCATCTAATTCCTATTGCACACCTTTTTATTTCCTTGCTTATCTCTTGCTTGTATCTTTATTGTGTTCTTATAGTGCCCTTTTTCCTCTTTCCTTGCTTTTCCCAAAAAGAATGCTAGAAAGTTGTCTCTCCAATTTCTTTTTCCTTTTCTTCATTTTCCCTTGCTTGAATATTGTTTTACTATTTTTCTCCTTTTCTTCTCTTTTCCTTTCCCCACTTGATGAAGTGGAAATTCTTCATTTTCCTTTATTTGTTTTGCAGCTTTCATCATGTCCTTGCTAGCCTATAAAAAAGTAATTTTCCATTTATTACCTTTTTCCTCTTGCCAATGGCCATCCCAATTTCCATAGCCACTAATAAATAATTAACCACAAGCGGATCACAATGTAATGTTTTTCCCCTCATTCGGATTGAAATACACGTCACATGAACTTGGTTTGATTTTTTCTTTTATAATTTCCATATGTTATTTATTTACATGGAATTTCAGCCTGGGGATGTTACAGTAAATACTAGAAGCTCTTTCAATTAATGCATGGCACTAAGCTTAGGCATTTGTTTCCAAGATTCCTTCTAGAAATGAGTAGAGCACCCATTTCTTATTTCTGAAAAATCATGAGTTTCGAATACACTCTGATTATTTTGTGATAATTTCCACATAGAGGATCTTGGAGAGAATCTCTGGACTATTAGCTTCTCTTCTCGGGAGTGAAAGGGCCCATATTTTTTATCCTAGATTTCCTTCCTAAGTTTTGATCCTCCTTGGAGCCATCTCCACCATAATTTTTCTTTGAGCATTTTATTCAATAACTTAGGATCTTGGAGTCCCATAACACCCACCATCTTCGAAATATAGAGATTATGCCAAGCTACTAGTTTCCATTTCTTAGAATTCCTCATTCGCCTCCAAAGAATATTCTTGAATAAGATGGTGATATTGTTTCCTATCGATTTAAGAGTCGATAGTGTTGACAAATTAATGCATTGGAATAGAGTGGAGCACATATTTTAGCAAGACTAGATGACCAACGAGATTGAGGGATATGAAAGCCCAACTCTTCGTTTAAATTCATATTTTTTTAATAAAATCATCCCAACAAGCTACTCTTAAAGAGTTAGATAAAAGAGGGACTCCAAGATATTTTACCGGTGGGCTGCTAATTAGGAAACCAAAAACATGACAAGATAGGACTGAATGGTAGGATTAATGCTAAAGGAAAATACATTATACTTTTCACTATTGATAAGAGTGCTATATTCTTCCATTATATCAAAAAGTATAGATTTAAGCAATCTGGTTTCATGCAGAGAGGAGCTGGAAAAGTAAGATGCCATCCACAAATTGTTGGTCAGTACTAGATAAGTCCTTCCCCCAAGGACGAAGCTATTTGAGAGAAACTTGTTGAGAAGTTTCTTTGAGAACCTTGATTTTGGTCTTCAGTAGCCAAAATGAAGAGGATGCGGGAAATTGGGTCCCCTTGACATAGACCACCAGAAGGCTTAAAAGTCATAGTGGGTTATTCATTCAGAATAATGGAATAAAATGAGGAAGAGATCAAATATTTAATCATAGAGGTAGATTATAGAGAGAAGAAAAATTAATAAAACACTCTAAGAAGATACTCCTAACTAAGCATGTCATAAGCTTTAGAGAGATACAAATTAATCAATATCCCAAGATTTTTAAATTTTTTGAAGGAAACTATAACCTGGCATGATTTGTTACAGTGGCATCTAGAATCTTTCACCCCTCAACAAACCCTGTTTTCTCTAGGGAGATTATACTATTTAAGAAGCTTTTAAGGTGTTCAACTATAACCAATTAAATAATTTTATAAATAATGTTACAGAAAGGAACACAGTGGAAACTATTACGGTCTTCTAATTTACCAAATTTATTGATTAAAGTAGTGAAAGTTGAGTTTAGAACCAACCATACCTTCTAAATTTGGGAATATTTTTCTACCAGAGCATTGGAATTTTGGACCAATAAATTTCCAGCAAGCTGATGAGCCCCAATTTTTGGTACAATTTGGGCTCATTTGGCCTACTTGCTCTGCTCAAACCATTCATCTTTTATTGCTTATGCATTCATTTCTTGGTTTATTCATGTTGTTTGTAGGAAGAAGGGTAGGCATTCTATCTACATGACTAATACATGATGATTTCAGGTTTTCGGCATTAAAAGGGAGCAAAGACCACGAGAAAGGAGACAAGGAGACAGTAAGGTGGCACTACTGGTTTTTAGGAGAGGATGTCCACAGTCTTGGGGACCTTCCTCGTGATTCCCACCATAGCTCCGAGCTCCAACCAATCTCCCCACCGAGCTTAGAGGCAGCCAACCGTTCTACAGGAACAGCAGTTACAACTGTTCTACAGGATCAGCAGTTTAACCTTCAGTTGGACAGCCGAGCTCCACAAATCAAGGAAACCTGTTGGATTATCGTTTTGCATAAATACTGAGGTCGTAGCCTTTGATAGGAGTTTTTTTAACTTTTGCATTACTCTTGTAATTTCGAAGTACGAGCTACAGCTCGGTGTTGGTTCTTTTTGTAAGCCAGTTTTCGCATGACATCAGATTTTTGGTTATGAATAAAGGCAGGTAGATTTTGATTTCATTCTGAGTCTCTAAGGGAGCTATAGCTCTCAGGTTAGGGCCCAACCTGAGAGCAATAGACCTCCTCTGTGTTGTAATGTTATTTGCATTTCGTTCCAGCACTTTGTTTCTTTACTTTGACATGCAATTCGAATTTACAGTCTACTGATTTAGTTTTTATGAGATTGAATAGGATTAGCTTATGGTGAATTTGCTTCCAGTTGCTTAGGTTAGAAGAGGATAGTTATAATTCATTGGAGCTCCAGAAAAAGGTTGTTAGAGATCACTGCCATCTCTGCTTAGGGATTGGGGTGCAGTCCATATCAACCACCAAAAAGAAAACGCAGTTCTTTTCACGTCCATGCAAGCTGCAACAGTTAGTTTAGTCGTAGATCCATCCATGCACTTTGGTCTTGATCATTACTTCTTCATTCCACTTCCATGCACGAGTTTCTTTCACAAATTGCACTGCTGTTCATTGGTTCAAAATAGCACAGTTAACATAGGTTAAAGAGTTCTCGTTTTTGGTAACATTCATAGACAATTTGTTTCATCTACACTGCTCCACACCATTCCATTACCTTCCTCTTCTTGTCAACCACACCTGAAGCCACTCAACCGACCTCTGTTCAGCTCGTTTACCTTCCAGCTCTTCCATTACTCACGTAGCTCCATTTACTTAACCTTTCGTTGATCCCATCCTTCCAGCCATCAACCCACTGCATGCACTCTTTCTCCATCTGACTTCTCTGCTCCTGAGCCATCACCAGTTCCATCTCCATCTCACCTATCCTCCCACACCACTCCATCACTTCACCATCTCCCAAAACTCCCACGGTCGAACATCCTGTAGAATTTCACAGACTTCCAGTAGAACCCCTGAGTTTCCTGTAGGATCCCCTGCAGACTTCCTGTAGAAGCCTGCAAACTCGGTTGCTGAGCATCCGAACGTGGTAGACTTCTGTGGACTGATGCTAGAGACCCTCTGGGACCTCTCCTAGCCATCCTGACCTTGCCCATGCTTTCCTTCCATTTGAACCGCTCCTGCACAGTCAAACCCTAATCAAAAGCATCATCACAATAAATCCAACCACTTAATGAAAAAATACAAAAACATGTCTTTTCAGATGCAAGTAGCCTAGATGCATGTATTTCATCTCACTGCAAGGAATGGCACCATTGGTAGAAGTTTCATTCACAGTTTTGCATTGTAAGGGCCTAGCTAGTCAAATTAGGGTTTACTAGGGTTTTCATGCTTTGTTGGCTTTCAGTTTCTTTCTGCAAATAGATTAGCCTCCTTTGAGTTAGCCTTCGTCCATCACTCATAAAGCTTCTTCTGTGAGCATATAGAAGTTGGCTTGAGCCCTAGCGGACTTGTGCCAGCTGACCAAGTGACAGTTGCGACAAGAGCTAGTACTTGTGCATACAGCACTGTCGCTTCCAAGTTTGTACGAACTACCGGGTTGATAAACTTAGAGATAGGAAGCTCCAGGAGTTGTAGCATTATTGCTACAATACTGGAGCCCACCATCTTTTTGGCGCCCTTGCCGAGGAAGCGTTAGAGTATTAGTAATTGTTGCTTTTCTTCTACTTTCTTACTCTTTCCTTCTACTAAGTAGTTTATTTCATTTCCATTCTGAAAAAGTAGCATAGACATTTCCTGCTTTCATAGATTAGCATTTCCTGCTTTCATAGATTAGCATTTCCTTTCTGCAAGCGTAGACTAGTATTTCCATTCTTGCAATTTCATTTAAGCAAAGTAGATTAGTTCTTTCCTGCTTTCAGTTTAATTCTGCATCTTTCATAGTTAGTTGTAGATCAATCTGTTTCAGTTTTGCAGGTACCAAAGGGAAAAAAAAGCAAAAACAATCAACAGAAAAAGAAAGTCTTTTCCATTTCATGCCTCGTAGGAATTGAGATAGATCAGGCAAATTACTACCAAACACCCCCACCACATCACTGAGTCACCCTTCTCTCTTCTTTGGTGACAGTGACCTAGAAGAACCTATAGGTGGACATCCTGAGTTATACAAAGATCCTATAGTAGAAGAAGAGTTAGAGACCACTCCATCTGAAGCTATGGCTGACAATAGAAGAGAAGATGAGAGAATAGAAGGTGCCTTCCCCATCCGAGAGACCAATGGAGAGATGAAAATGAAGAACATTAGCCCCTCCGCCTTACCTCACTTCCATGGGCTGACTACTGAGGATCCGGATACCTTCCTATCTGAGTTTGCTATCCTTTGTAGAACCTATGACTATACTGAAGATGAGCAAAAGCTGAAACTTTTCCCTTCCACTCTTAAGGATGCAGCATTATGCTGGTTCATGGGTTTACCTGGGAATAGTATCACCACTTGGGCTCAGATGCAGCAAGCATTCCATACCAAGTACCGGGATTATTGTAGGTCCAAGGAAAAAAGGGGGAAATCTTTCGGATGACCATGGGAAATGATGAGTCCTTAGAGGATTATGAGGAGAGGTTCTAACTAAGCTAGAAGCGGGCCAGGCGCACACTTGACCCCGAATCCCTCAAGTTGGTCCTGCTCCGAGGAGTCCCAGAAGACCTCTTAGATACCCTTCACATGTTAGATGGGGGGGACATTTACCAACTGCCTTATGAGGACATCAAGACTGTGTTTAGAAACCACTCCAGGGCAGCTCGGAAATGAGGTAGAGGAAACCTCCTCTCAACTAGTGTCCCTTTCTCCAAACATGAGCTCGCAAATCAATTAGAAGATCTTAAGAGTGAGGTGAGACAGACCATTTCCATGCAGCTTGACACATTCGAGATTCAGCAAAAGAAAGAAGAAGCTGAGAGAGCCTTGGCTGTCTTCTGCCCTAGGTGCACAAGGAGACACCCTAAGAACGAATGTCCATTGCATTCGGTTGAAGTGTGTTTTGTTTGTGAGGAGGACCTCCCACAAATCAGTGTCCAACCTTACCTGGGTTTAAAGCCATGTACCAAGGGACAGAAGCTCCCACTGAACCTCTCTATTACCTCAACCAAAGGAGGCCACAAGGATCTAGACCTTATCAGCAGGGGATGCAACGGGCATCTCCAGCTTATTACAGCCCCAACCAATCGACTCCTATGCCTTCCTGGGGTCCCCCTGCTCATCCTTCATGGTCCATGCCTCCTCCATGGTCTTATCCACCTCAGTACCCCACTCAACCTACTTCTCATTCATATCACTCACATGCCCAGCCACAGCCTCAATGGAATGCACCTCAGTCAGGGTGGAGGCCCCAATACAACACTCCTCCTGCCATCTTGCCTCCACCACCAGTTCAACCTCAGCCATTACCTCCTGCTCCTCCAAGGCAACCTCAAATGCCTGCTCAATCGAACCCGAACCCCAACAATAGACAGGCCCAGCAGGTATACACTGGGGAAACCTCATGCCCTACCTATGCTGTGGAGATCCAAGAGATCAATCTTCGATCTGGAAAGACTCTACCAGATCGCCAACCTCCTCCCCCAGAGGATGAGGAAGATAAATAGGAAAGTGAACCAAAGGCTATTCCACCCTTTCCTGAGAGACTAACAGCCACCACACAACCCAACCCAGAGGAGGATAAGCTTCTGGGTGAGCTCAAGCAGTTGTGTGTAAAAATACGACTTCTCCAAGCCATCAAGGATGTGCCAATATACAACAAACTGGTTAAGGAGAAGTGTTTCAAACACCCAGGCAGATGGAAGAAAGATGCTTCAACTATCAATGTCATAGGACAACTGTCTGACCTTATGTTGGGACAAGTCATCTGCCCAAAGTACCTAGATCCTGGAAGTCCTGTAGTAGATGTCCACATCAATGGCACCATTATACCTCACACCTTGATTGATCTGGGGGTTGCCATTAATGTGATGACCAGGGATACCATGCTTAAACTCAATCTTCAGGGTTCCTTGAGGAAGACCTCGACAGTACTGCAATTAGCAGATCGCTCCACCGTTACTCCCGAAGGGATTGTGGAGGATGTCTTGGTCTCTATTGACTCTTGGGAATACCCTGCAGACTTCCTGGTTCTGCAACCAAAGGCAAAGCTTACTGGATATCCTCTCATTTTGGGAAGGCCTTGGTTAGCTACTACAGATGCTTACATAAGTTGTCGTGCAGGAAACATGACCATCAAAAATGGTCCCATGTCCAAGCAGCTAGTCCTATACCCTCCTGCCCAACCCTCCTTAGAGCATGACTTACCACTCTGGTTGGAAAAAGGAGATGAAGACGAGGTGTACTCAGCACCTCTGTGCACCTTAGATACCACTAGAAGAGACCCCCCAACCGAGGATGACTTGATCGAGACCTTGATCCAGAATCCACCTTCCAGTGCACTACCCTTAGAGAAATTGGTGGAGGATGCCCAAGCTAGCACCTTAGTGGATCTTTGTACAACCAACCCTGTTACTCCCAGAGTCAAGAATGTGGAGTTCGGCCCTGAGAAAGCATTGAAGATCAGCTCCTCCCTATCTCCTTCCCAGGAAAAGGAGCTGTGTAGTCTGTTGGCCAACCACCTAGATGCTTTTGCTTGGAGCTATAAGAAAATGAAAGGAGTCCATCCTTCGGTCTGTACCCATCATATATACATCAAAGAGGATTGTAAACCGGTTAGGCAACCTCAGAGGAGAATGAATCCAGCCCTTAAGGACATTGTCAAGGAAGAATTGCAAAAACTATTGGATGTCGGGTTCATCTACCCCATCTCAGATAGTGAATGGGTGTCCCCTCTAGTGTTGGTTCCCAAGAAAAATGGGAAATGGAGAATCTGTGTGGACTACCGAGAACTGAACAAAGCTACCAAGAAAGACCATTTCCCTCTACCTTTCATAGATCAAGTGTTGGATGGACTGGCAGGAAAGAAGTTCTTCTCTTTCCTGGATGGGTTTAGTGGGTACAACCAAATCCAAATCAGCCCGGAAGACCAAGATAAGACCACCTTCACTTGTCCTTGGGGTACCTTTGCCTACCGAGTCCTTCCCTTTGGGCTATGCAATGCTCCTGCTACCTTCCAGAGAGCTGTCTTGAGCATCTTTTCGGAGCTGGTCCATGATGCAGTAGAAATCTATATGGATGACTTTACTCCTTATGGGGCCAACTTCCAGGAAGCATTGTCCAACCTGGGAAAAGTCCTAACCAAATGCACCGAGATGAACTTATCCCTTAGTCCTGAAAAATGTGAATTCCTAATGACTGAAGGGACCGTGCTAGGCCATACCATTTCTTGCCAAGGGTTGCAGGTGGATCCTAACAAAATTTCTCTCATCAAGAGGGTTCCACCTCCTCAGAAGGTAAGGGATGTCCGGAGTTTCTTGGGATTAGCAGGACACTACCGGAGATTCATTAAAGATTTCAGCAAGCTAGCCTCGCCATTGTTTGGTCTGTTGGAAAAAGATGTGGAGTTTAAATGGACTAACGATTGTCAGAGGGCTTTAAATGAATTGAAGGACAAGTTGGTGTCAGCCTCAATCCTGAGAGGTCCAAACTGGGCCCTACCTTTCCACATCCACACTGATGCCTCGAACAAAGCCATATGTGCAGCTTTGGGACAAGTTGAGCAAAAGCTTCCATATGCCATTTCCTTTGTTAGCAAAAACTTGTCCAAAGCTGAGCTGAATTACACTGTAACCGAGAAAGAATTCTTGGCTGTGGTCCATGCACTGAACAAGTTCCGACATTATATTACTAGTTACCAGACCTTTGTACATACTGACCATGCTGCAATTAGATATTTAATGAATAAACCAGATGTGAATGCTCGTATTATTAGATGGTTACTTTTATTGCAGCAGTTTGATTTGACCATTGTTGACAAACTAGGTAGAGAAAATGTTGTTGCTGACTTCTTATCTAGATTGGATTTGTCTGCAGATGAGGATGGAACAGTGGATGACCAGATGCCCGATGAACATCTGTTTGCTATTTCAGTACTCTCTTCATGGTTTGCTGATATAGCAAACTATCTTGTTTCGGCACAGTTCCCTCCGCACCTATCTTCCAGAGAGAAGAGCAGAATCATCTGAAAAAGTGCCTCATTTACTTGGATCGGGGGCAATCTGTTCAAGCTTGGCCCCGATCAGATCTTAAGGCGTTGTGTAAGGGAGGAGGAAGTCTTTGATATCCTCCTCACTTGTCATGATGGGCCCTGTGGAGGACATTTTGCAGCAAAGAGAACTGCCTTCAAAATCCTGCAGGCAGGCTACTATTGGCCCACACTTCATCAAGATGTCAGAAGATATGTCAGTCAGTGTGATCAATGCCAAAGAATGGGGAAACCAACCCAAAGGGATGAGATGCCTCTCCAACCTCAAGTGACTCTTGAGCCATTTGAGAAGTGGGGCATGGACTTTGTGGGCCCAATCAACCCCTCTTCGAGGCAAAGGTCTTACATCATTGTGTGTACTAACTATTTGACAAAGTGGGTAGAGACCAAAGCAATCAAAGCAGCAACAGAAGAAAAGGTGGTCGAGTTCCTAAGAGAAAACATCTTCTATAAGTTTGGCTATCCAAGAGAGCTAGTCACTGATCAAGGGAGCCAGTTCACCTCCAACCTAGTTGAAGATCTACTAGCTCATCACAAGATCAAGCATAGGACTTCCACCCCTTATCACCCTCAAGCAAATGGGCAGGTGGAAGTCACCAATAGAGCATTAGAAGGGATCTTGACTAAGGTGGTGAACAGCAGCAGGAAGGACTGGGCAGATTGCCTGGTTGGAGCCACATGGGCTTACAACACCACTTGGAAGACCACCACCGGTTTCACACCGTATGAGCTGGTCTATGGGAAGAAAGCTTTGCTATCCATTGAGTTTGAATACAACACTTTGAGGATGGCAGCTCAACTGGACCTAGATCTCAGCCATGCACAACAAGAAAGGCTATTGCAGCTGAATGGCCTGGATGAGCACCGAATGCAGGCCCTCCTTCACTCAGAAGTGGTTCAACTTCAGAGAAAGGTGTGGCATGACCAACATCTCCATGACAAGCAATTTCAGCCGGGAGATTGGGCTCTGTTGTATGACTCCAGATACAAAGATTTCAAGGGGAAGCTGAGAACTAGATGGCTAGGACCATATGTAGTGGAAAAATGCCACGACAATGGATCTGTCCTTATTCGAACCATTGATGAGGAAGCCATTCCCATGCTTGTCAATGGGCATCGATTGAAGATCTACAGGAGACCTCTCTCAAGACAAGAGTTCATCAAAACTATGGAGAAATCTGTATTGGTCATAGAGAAGGGTTCTGCCTCTGCTTTTGGCATACCCTGAAGGATATAAAAAATAAAAAAAAATTAAAAAAAAAAAGAAAAAGAAAAAAAGAGGAAAAAATAATAAAGATCCTTGGGTGAAAACCTCTCTGAGGCGCCCAAGGCAGGTGGTAGGGGTGAAAACCTCATTGAGGCGCCCCTATTGTCTTTCAAAAAAAAAAACAAAAAAAGGGGAAAAGGTTTGAAAAAGATCTTTGAGTGAAAACCTCTCTGAGGCGCTCAGGGCAGATGGCACGGGTGAAAACCTCTTTGAGGCGCCCCTGTTATCTTTCAAAAAAAAAAAAAAAAAAAAAAGAGAGAAAAAAAAAAGAAAAAAACAATAAGCAAAATATGGTAAAATTGCATGCAGGTTGCAGATGTTCTATGGAGGAGAGGAAGCCCTTCAACTCAAAGCCAAGGGTCCTTATCATGCTGTCAAGGGACCTCACCAGCACCTCCTCCAAAGATACCCATGTTTTTTTCAAGGTATGTGCAATTTTATCATGGTTTGAATCTTCTACAGGAAGATGCAGTCTTTCTACAGGAAGACGCGGACTTTCTACAGGAAAGCCCGAACTTTCTACAGGAAGCTCTGTGTTCTACAGGAAACTTCCTGTAGAAGTTTGGGACGGCCCAGAATTCATTTTAAAAGGATATCTAGCAACTACGGATTGGTTTGGACGCACGCAAGCCTCTATTGGCACCCTAGCACATTGCTGTTACCTTGCTCCACCATCCTTGTCGACATGCAACCAAGTTCCCTACACCAACAAAGCAAATCGATGAGTTTTCACGGGAAAATCCATTTTCAAAGATAAACAAGTGCTGAGATCTCATATCGCAGGCATCAGAAGCTCCGGGAGCGTGATCGAAAGGCCAGATCCTCCGTCGTGCAGCATGCACCCAAGGAGGAAGAACTGTTACGAGACACCCTGCGGGAATCCTGTAACAGTTAAACCTGCTAGAGTGGATACCATTCATAGCACCGCCATCTGGAATGAAACGCGGGTGCATGCAACCAAAGCATCCACTCCATCATCGGCAGCCTGTAACCATGAGCCTCCGGGTCTGTGTAAGTTCGCATGCAGCAGGTAGATCCACTCACCATCGTCCAAAAACTAGAAAAATCGTGTGCAGCCACGCAGGTAAGTGTCTCGACCCTTCCTTCCATCAAATCGCATGAATTTTACTTTGAATTGTTTGCACAGCGTAAAAGTGAATGGTTGAGCGGCCGTATGGCAAGTCGACTGGCCACGTCGGCTAGTTATGGTATAGTTGGATGTTTGGGTGGCGGCCACGACAAAGAGAATGCGCAGCACACACGTGACAACACTCCCGTCGGAAGCAATGAGTTTAACAGAAAGAGGCGGCAGCAGATCTGTGGGAATGGATGCGGCAGCAAGTGAATACGCAGGCGAATGATGGATGACGTCGCCCAACGGTCCGGCAGGGACAACTCACCCCCCGCGCCACGGATTGCGCTGATTCAAAATCTAATCGGCTAGATTGTGCGCATGCATTTATCAACCACCACTTCAAACTCGAGTGGCTATTCTGATCTCCTCTGCACTTTGATACGCCAAGCTTTTGGCTACCAGAACGCCGGTGAAGCACACCTCGAGCGCAGGCCAACTACAGTCCTCCCCAAAATTTGCACACTGCTCCTACAGGAACACAGTTTCTACAGGAACGCAGTCTCTACAGGAACGCAGTCTTCTACAGGGAAGCGGGTGCCTCACGTAAAAAGGTGGCCAATTAAAGAGGTAACCCTGAACTCTTCATGCAACTGGTTAGTAAGAGTGGCAAGATCATCGTCCACAGTCTGGTCATAAAGATATCGGTAAAATTGTTGTTTGCTGTGCCTATACTGTCGTTCTACAGGGTGTCAGTGTAATTAGACTGTGTTGAATTTTGTGGATTATGTGCATGCTCTGTCTCAATAGACCAAATCTCTTTTGCATTTGCCACCTTTAGTTAAAACAACCGTGTTCGTCATGCCGGGTGGGTTTATAAGACGGGAACCCACTGATTGAACCAAATTAAGGGAAAACCAGGAAGCGGTAGAGCTCTTCACACGAGCACAATGGATGCCTTTTTGTGATAAGCTGCAGGGTTACGATGATGAAGTGGCCGAAGAATTCTTGCAGGCTCTGAGGCCGAAATCCCAGACACTGGCCACAGTGAACTTCAGAGGTCTAAGTCTCAAGCTCACCCTGCAACATATCAGTCGGATCACAGAACTTCCTATGGGTTTGCCATGGGATAAGGAAGAAAGAAAGCTGAGCCAGCAGGCAAAGAAAGAATTCTTTCCACCTGAGGAGGAATTCTCGGAGGACAAGAATGGGGTGCGAAGAACGAGTCTGTTGCCACCATGGAATGAAGTCAGTTTGCAAATCATGAAATATATCACTTGTGAAGGCCGTTTTAGCATCGTGTATGCATATCACTTTCGGTTGCTCACTGAATTGAGGCACCGGATTGATCTTCCTGTAGAACAAAAACTGAGCATCCCTTATTTCCTATTGCAGTCTCTAATGGAGTGTGCCACAAAGCTAAAAGAGGGCATACCAGATCAGATAGCCAACCATGGGATGATCAAGCTTCTTGTGGAGGATGCGCTGCATTCATATAAGGTTCCCCTCTCATGGGAATCCTTCCGGAATTTGACAAAAGATGGAGACATTAAAATGTTGATCGAAGAAACGGGTTCCTCCAGCAGTGAGGAACAAGAAACAGTGGCCGAGGGACAGAGAGAAAAAGGCCAGAAGACCCCGACCACAGTACAAAAGAAAGAACAAAGGAAGAAGAATGAGGAAAAGGAGGACAAAGAAAAAGGTGGCACACCTATCTTGTCAGCAAGAGAAAAGAGGCTGAAGAGCAGAATGGACAAAGCTGAGGTAGTCCACGTCAGCCCAAGTACCTCAACAGCACCTGCAACCAAAGCAAAAAGCAAAACTCAGCCAGGTAAGCAAGAAAAGGTGGAGACACCTGTGTCTACAGGAAAGCAGAAACAGGCATCTACAGGAAGCCCGAAAACAGAGACAAGGGCTTCTACAGGAAGCCTGAAATTGGAAAAAGGGGCTTCTACAGGAAGCCCGAAAATCATTGAGAAACAGGCTCCTACAGGAAGCCTGAAGACAGAGAAAGGGTCTTCTACAGGAAGCCCAAATATTACCAAAGCAGGGGCTTCTACAGGAAGCCCGAGAGTGGCTAAAACCGGGTCTTCTACAGGAAGCCCAAAATCGGGAAAGAAAGGATCTTCTACGGGAGGCCCGGAAGTGGGCAAAGCAAGGTCTTCTACAGGAAGCCCGAAATCTGAAAAGGAGGGGCCCTCGACAAGGAGCTCTGAGAGAGCAAAACGCAAGAAAGAGAAGGCTAGTATTCTTGAAAAGGAGGCAGCAGCGGCGCTGGCCGCCCTCAGTAAACCTCCAAAACTGAAGGAGAAGAGAGAGAGGGAGACCCCTCTGCCATCTGAAGCCAGGAAAAGTAAGAGGATAAACACGGGCAAGCCACAGCCTCCACCCAGCAGCCAAACCATTTTAGGGGATGTCCCTACTTCACCCAGTGCAAGAACCCCCTCTAAAACATCAGCCACCCCCGAGAGGGGAAGCCCAAAAATAACTTCCTGGACACGGAAAATAGGCCAATCGCCTTCCGAAGCCCGGCTCAAGGAAATGGAAAAGGGGGAAGAAGCGCCACCCTCATCACCACCAGGGGCAGAAAAGGCAGGGCCACCAAAAACAGGAAAGGAAGAGCATGCTCCGGGCCCTAGTTCTCGGCCAAAGATGAGGAGCCAGAACAAAGTTGCTCAAGGATGAGCAAACAGTTTAGCTGGGGGGTGATGATGAGCCCCAATTTTTGGTACAATTTGGGCTCATTTGGCCTACTTGCTTTGCTCAAACCATTCATCTTTTATTGCTTATGCATTCATTTCTTGGTTTATTCGTGTTGTTTGTAGGAAGAAGGGTAGGCATTCTATCTACGTGACTAATACATGACGATTTCAGGTTTTTGGCATTAAAAAGCAGCAAAGACCACGAGAAATGAGACAAGGAGACAGTAAGGTGGCACTGCTGGTTTTTAGGAGAGGATGTCCACAGTCTTGGGGACCTTCCTCGTGATTCCCACCATAGCTCCGAGCTCCAACCAATCTCCCCACCGAGCTTAGAGGCAGCCAACTGTTCCACAGGAACAGCAGTTACAACTGTTCTACAGGATCAACAGTTTAACCTTCAGTTGGACAGCCGAGCTCCACAAATCAAGGAAACCTGTTGGATTATCGTTTTGCATAAATACTGAGGCCGTAGCCTTTGATAGGAGCTTTTTGAACTTTTGCATTACTCTTGTAATTTCGAAGTACGAGCTACAGTTCGGTGTTGGTTCTTTTTGTAAGCCAGTTTTGGCATGACATCAGATTTTTGGTTATGAATAAAGGCAGGCAGATTTTGATTTCATTCTGAGTCTCTAAGGGAGCTATAGCTCTCAGGTTAGGGCCCAACCTGAGAGCAATAGACCTCCTCTGTGTTGTAATGTTATTTGCCTTTCGTTCCAGCACTTCGTTTCTTTACTTTGACATGCAATTCGAATTTACAGTCTGCTGATTTAGTTTTTATGAGATTGAATAGGATTAGCTTATGGTGAATTTGCTTCCAGTTGCCTAGGTTAGAAGAGGATAGTTATAATTCATTGGAGCTCCAGAAAAAGGTTGTTAGAGATCACTGCCATCTCTGCTTAGGGATTGGGGTGCAGTCCATATCAACCACCAAAAAGAAAACGCAGTTCTTTTCACGTCCATGCAAGCTGCAACAGTTAGTTTAGTCGTAGATCCATCCATGCACTTTGGTCTTGATCATTACTTCTTCATTCCACTTCCATGCACGAGTTTCTTTCACAAATTGCACTGCTGTTCATTGGTTCAAAATAGCACAGTTAACATAGGTTAAAGAGTTCTCGTTTTTGGTAACATTCATAGACAATTTGTTTCATCTACACTGCTCCACACCATTCCATTACCTTCCTCTTCTTGTCAACCACACCTGAAGCCACTCAACCGACCTCTGTTCAGCTCGTTTACCTTCCAGCTCTTCCATTACTCACATAGCTCCATTTACTTAACCTTTCGTTGATCCCATCCTTCCAGCCATCAACCCACTGCATGCACTCTTTCTCCATCTGACTTCTCTGCTCCTGAGCCATCACCAGTTCCATCTCCATCTCACCTATCCTCCCACACCACTCCATCACTTCACCATCTCCCAAAACTCCCACAGTCGAACATCCTGTAGAATTTCACAGACTTCCTGTAGAACCCCTGAGTTTCCTGTAGGATCCCCTGCAGACTTCCTGTAGAAGCCTGCAAACTCGGTTGCTGAG
This sequence comes from Pinus tabuliformis, assembly GCA_031772625.1. Classification (NCBI taxonomy): domain Eukaryota; kingdom Viridiplantae; phylum Streptophyta; class Pinopsida; order Pinales; family Pinaceae; genus Pinus; species Pinus tabuliformis. Next base: position 791,053,026 of record CM062808.1, read on the forward strand.
CATCCAAACGTGGTAGACTTCTGTGGACTGATGCTAGAGACCCTCTGGGACCTCTCCTAGCCATCCTGACCTTGCCCATGCTTTCCTTCCATTTGAACCGCTCCTGCACAGTCAAACCCTAATCAAAAGCATCATCACAATAAATCCAACCACTTAATGAAAAAATACAAAAACATGTCTTTTCAGATGCAAGTAGCCTAGATGCATGTATTTCAGCTCACTGCAAGGAATGGCACCATTGGTAGAAGTTTCATTCACAGTTTTGCATTGTAAGGGCCTAGCTAGTCAAATTAGGGTTTACTAGGGTTTTCATGCTTTGTTGGCTTTCAGTTTCTTTCTGCAAATAGATTAGCCTCCTTTGAGTTAGCTTTCGTCCATCACTCATAAAGCTTCTTCTGTGAGCATATAGAAGTTGGCTTGAGCCCTAGCGGACTTGTGCCAGCTGACCAAGTGACAGCTGCGACAAGAGCTAGTACTTGTGCATACAGCACCGTCGCTTCCAAGTTTGTACGAACTACCGGGTTGATAAAATTAGAGATAGGAAGCTCCAGGAGTTGTAGCATTATTGCTACAATACTGGAGCCCACCATCTTTTTGGCGCCGTTGCCGGGGAAGCGTCAGAGTATTAGTAATTGTTGCTTTTCTTCTACTTTCTTACTCTTGCCTGCTGCTAAGTAGTTTATTTCATTTCCATTCTGCAAAAGTAGCATAGAAATTTCCTGCTTTCATAGATTAGCATTTCCTGCTTTCATAGATTAGCATTTCCTTTCTGCAAGCGTAGACTAGCATTTCCATTCTTGCAATTTCATTTAAGCAAAGTAGATTAGTTCTTTCCTGCTTTCAGTTTAATTATGCATCTTTCATAGATAGTTGTAGATCAATCTGTTTCAGTTTTGCAGGTACCAAAGGGAAAAAAAAGCAAAAACAATCAACAGAAAAAGAAATTCTTTTCCATTTCATGCCTCGTAGGAACCGAGATAGATCAGGCAAATTCCTACCAAACACCCCCACCACATCACTGAGTCACCCTTCTCTCTTCTTTGGTGACAGTGACCCAGAAGAACCTATAGGTGGACATCCTGAGTTATACAAAGATCCTATAGTAGAAGAAGAGTTAGAGACCACTCCATCTGAAGCTATGGCTGACAATAGAAGAGAAGATGAGAGAATAGAAGGTGCCTTCCCCATCCGAGAGACCAATGGAGAGATGAAAATGAAGAACATTAGCCCCTCCGCCTTACCTCACTTCCATGGGCTGACTACTGAGGATCCGGATACCTTCCTATTTGAGTTTGCTGTCCTTTGTAGAACCTATGACTATACTGAAGATGAGCAAAAGCTGAAACTTTTACCTTCCACTCTTAAGGATGCAGCATTACGCTGGTTCATGGGTTTACCTGGGAATAGTATCACCACTTGGGCTCAGATGCAGCAAGCATTCCATACCAAGTACCGGGATTACTGTAGGTCCAAGGAAACAAAGGGGGAAATCTTTCGGATGACCATGGGAAATGATGAGTCCTTAGAGGATTATGAGGAGAGGTTCCAACTAAGCTATAAGCGGGCCGGGTGCACACTTGACCCCGAATCCCTCAAGTTGGTCCTGCTCCGAGGAGTCCCGGAAGACCTCTTAGATACCCTTCACATGTTAGCTGGGGGAGACATTTACCAACTGCCTTATGAGGACATCAAGACTGTGTTTAGAAACCACTCCAGGGCAGCTCGGAAACGAGGTAGAGGAAACCTCCTCTCAACTAGTGTCCCTTTCTCCAAACATGAGCTTGCAAATCAATTAAAAGATCTTAAGAGTGAGGTGAGACAGACCATTGCCATGCAGCTTGACACATTCAGGATTCAGCAAAAGAAAGAAGAAGCTGAGAGAGCCTTGGCTGTCTTCTGCCCTAGGTGCACAAGGAGACACCCTAAGAACGAATGTCCATTGCATTCGGTTGAAGTGTGTTTTGTTTGTGAGGAGGACCATCCCACAAATCAGTGTCCAACCTTACCTGGGTTTAAAGCCATGTACTAAGGGACAGAAGCTCCCACTGAACCTCTCTATTACCTCAACCAAAGGAAGCCACAAGGATCTAGACCTTATCAGTAGGGGATGCAAGGGGCATCCCCAGCTTATTACAGCCCCAACCAATCGACTCCTATGCCTTCCTAGGGTCCCCCTGCTCATCCTTCATGGTCCATGCCTCCTCCATGGTCTTATCCACCTCAATACCCCACTCAACCTACTTCTCATTCATATCACTCACATGCCCAGCCACAGCCTCAATGGAATGCACCTTAGTCGGGGTGGAGGCCCCAATACAACACTCCTCCTGCCATCTTGCCTCCACCACCAGTTCAACCTCAGCCATTATCTCCTGCTCCTCCAAGGCAACCTCAAATGCCTGCTCAACCGAACCCGAACCCCAACAATAGACAGGCCCAACAGGTATACACTGGGGAAACCTCATGCCCTACCTATGCTGTGGAGATCCAAGAGATCAATCTTCGATCTGGAAAGACTCTACCAGATCGCCAACCTCCTCCCCCAGAGGATGAGGAAGATAATCAGGAAAGTGAACCAAAGGCTATTCCACCCTTTCCTGAGAGACTAACAGCCACCACACAACCCAACCCAGAGGAGGATGAGCTTCTGGGTGAGCTCAAGCAGTTGTGTGTAAAAATACCACTTCTCCAAGCCATCAAGGTTGTGCCAATATACAACAAACTGGTTAAGGAGAAGTGTTTCAAACACCCAGGCAGACGGAAGAAAGATGCTTCAACTATCAATGTCATAGGACAACTATCTGACCTTATGTTGGGACAAGTCATCTGCCCAAAGTACCTAGATCCTAGAAGTCCTGTAGTAGATGTCCACATCAATGGCACCATTATACCTCACACCTTGATTGATCTGGGGGCTGCCATTAATGTGATGACCAGGGATAACATGCTTAAACTCAATCTTCAGGGTTCCTTGAGGAAGACCTCGACAGTACTGCAATTAGCAGATCGCTCCACCGTGACTCCCGAAGGGATTGTGGAGGATGTCTTGGTCTCTATTGACTCTTGGGAATACCCTGCAGACTTCCTGGTTCTGCAACCAAAGGCAAAGCTTACTGGATATCCTCTCATTTTGGGAAGGCCTTGGTTAGCTACTGCAAATGCTTACATAAGTTGTCGTGCAGGAAACATGACCATCAAAAATGGTCCCATGTCCAAGCAGCTAGTCCTATACCCTCCTGCCCAACCCTCCTTAGAGAATGACTTGCCACTTTGGTTGGAAAAAGGAGAGGAAGACGAGGTGTACTCAGCACCTCTGTGCACCTTAGATACCACTAGAAGAGACCCCCCAACCGAGGATGACTTGATCGAGACCTTGATCCAGAATCCACCTTCCAGTGCACTACCCTTAGAGAAATTGGTGGAGGATGCCCAAGCTAGCACCTTAGTGGATCTTTGTACAACCAACCCTGTTACTCCCAGAGTCAAGAATGTGGAGTTCGGCCCTGAGAAAGCATTGAAGATCAGCTCCTCCCTATCTCCTTCCCAGGAAAAGGAGCTGTGTAGTCTGTTGGCCAACCACCTAGATGCTTTTGCTTAGAGCTATAAGGAAATGAAAGGAGTCCATCCTTCGGTCTGTACCCATCATATATACATCAAAGAGGATTGTAAACCAGTTAGGCAACCTCAGAGGAGAATGAATCCAGCCCTTAAGGACATTGTCAAGGAAGAATTGCAAAAACTGTTGGATGTCGGGTTCATCTACCCCATCTCAGATAGTGAATGGGTGTCCCCTCTAGTGTTGGTTCCCAAGAAAAATGGGAAATGGATAATCTGTGTGGACTACCGAGAACTGAACAAAGCTACCAAGAAAGACCATTTCCCTCTACCTTTCATAGATCAAGTGTTGGATGGATTGGCAGGAAAGAAGTTCTTCTCTTTCCTGGATCGGTTTAGCGGGTACAACCAAATCCAAATCAGCCCGGAAGACCAAGATAAGACCACCTTCACTTGTCCTTGGGGTACCTTTGCCTACCGAGTCCTTCCCTTTGGGCTATGCAATGCTCCTGCTACCTTCCAGAGAGCTGTCTTGAGCATCTTCTCGGAGCTGGTCCATGATGCAGTAGAAATCTATATGGATGACTTTACTCCTTATGGGGCCAACTTCCAGGAAGCATTGTCCAACCTGGGAAAAGTCCTAACCAAATGCACCGAGATGAACTTGTCCCTTAGTCCTAAAAAATGTGAATTCCTAATGACTGAAGGGACCGTGCTAGGCCATACCATTTCTTGCCAAGGGTTGCAGGTGGATCCTAACAAAATTGCTCTCATCAAGAGGGTTCCACCTCCTCAGAAGGTAAGGGATGTCCGGAGTTTCTTGGGATTAGCAGGATACTATCGGAGATTCATTAAAGATTTCAGCAAGCTAGCCTCGCCACTGTTTGGTCTGTTGGCAAAAGATGTGGAGTTTAAATGGACTGACGATTGTCAGAGGGCTTTAAATGAATTGAAGGACAAGTTGGTGTCAGCCCCAATCCTGAGAGGTCCAAACTAGGCCCTACCTTTCCACATCCACACTGATGCCTCGAACAAAGCCATAGGTGCAACTTTAGGACAAGTTGAGCAAAAGCTTCCATATGCCATTTACTTTGTTAGCAAAAACTTGTCCAAAGCTGAGCTGAATTACACTGTAACCGAGAAAGAATTCTTGGCTGTGGTCCATGCACTGAACAAGTTCCGACATTATATTACTAGTTACCAGACCTTTGTACATACTGACCATGCTGCAATTAGATATTTAATGAATAAACCAGATGTGAATGCTCGTATTATTAGATGGTTACTTTTATTGCAGCAGTTTGATTTGACCATTATTGACAAACCAGGTAGAGAAAATGTTATTGCTGACTTCTTATCTAGATTGGATTTGTCTGCAGATGAGGATGGAACAGTGGATGACCAGATGCCCGATGAACATCTGTTTGCTATTTCAGTACTCTCTCCATGGTTTGCTGATATAGCAAACTATCTTGTTTCGGCACAGTTCCCTCCGCACCTATCTTCCAGAGAGAAGAGCAGAATCATCAAAAAAAGTGCCTCATTTACTTGGATCGGGGGCAATCTGTTCAAGCTTGGCCCCGATCAGATCTTAAGGCATTGTATAAGGGAGGAGGAAGTCTTTGATATCCTCCTATTTGACAAAAGATGGAGACATTAAAATGTTGATCGAAGAAACGGGTTCCTCCAGCAGTGAGGAACAAGAAACAGTGGCCGAGGGACAGAGAGAAAAAGGCCAGAGGACCCCGACCACAGTACAAAAGAAAGAACAAAGGAAGAAGCATGAGGAAAAGGAGGACAAAGAAAAAGGTGGCACACCTATCTTGTCAGCAAGAGAAAAGAGGCTGAAGAGCAGAATGGACAAAGCTGAGGTAGTCCACATCAGCCCAAGTACCTCAACAGCACCTGCAACCAAAGCAAAAAGCAAAACTCAGGCAGGTAAGCAAGCAAAGGTGGAGACACCTATGTCTATAGGAAAGCAGAAACAGGCTTCTACAGGAAGCCCGAAAACAGAGACAAGGGCTTCTACAGGAAGCCCGAAATTGGAAAAAGGGGCTTCTACAGGAAGCCCGAAAATCATTGAGAAACAGGCTCCTACAGGAAGCCTAAAGACAGAGAAAGGGTCTTCTACAGGAAGCCCGAAGATTACCAAAGCAGGGGCTTCTACAGGAAGCCCGAGAGTGGCTAAAACCAGGTCTTCTACAGGAAGCCCAAAATCGGGAAAGAAAGGATCTTCTACGGGAGGCCCGGAAGTGGGCAAAGCAGGGTCTTCTACAGGAAGCCCGAAATCTGAAAAGGAGGGGCCCTCTACAAGGAGCTCTGAGAGAGCAAAACGCAAGAAAGAGAAGGCTGGTATTCTTGAAAAGGAGGTAGCAGCGGCGCTGGCCGCCCTCAGTACACCTCCAAAGCCGAAGGAGAAGAGAGAGAGGGAGACCCCTCTACCATCTGAAGCCAGGAAAAGTAAGAGGATAAACACGGGCAAGCCACAGCCTCCACCCAGCAGCCAAACCATTTTAGGGGATGTCCCTACTTCACCCAGTGCAAGAACCCCCTCTAAAACATCAGCCACCCCCGAGAGGGGAAGCCCAAAAATAACTTCCTGGACACGGAAAATAGGCCAATCGCCTTCCGAAGCCCGGCTCAAGGAAATGGAAAAGGGGGAAGAAGCGCCACCCTCGTCACCACCAGGGGCAGAAAAGGTAGGGCCACCAAAAACAGGAAAGGAATAGCATGCTCCGGGCCCTAGTTCTCAGCCAAAGACGAGGAGCCAGAACAAAGTTGCTCAAGAATGAGCAAATAGTTTAGCTGGGGGGTGATGATGAGCCCCAATTTTTGGTACAATTTGGGCTCATTTGGCCTACTTGCTTTGCTCAAACCATTCATCTTTTATTTCTTATGCATTCATTTCTTGGTTTATTCGTGTTGTTTGTAGGAAGAAGGGTAGGCATTCTATCTATGTGACTAATACATGATGATTTCAGGTTTTTGGCATTAAAAGGGAGCAAAGACCACGAGAAAGGAGACAAGGAGACAGTAAGGTGGCACTGCTGGTTTTTAGGAGAGGATGTCCATAGTCTTGGGGACCTTCCTCGTGATTCCCACCATAGATCTGAGCTCCAACCAATCTCCCCACCGAGCTTAGAGGCAGCCAACCGTTCTACAGGAACAGCAGTTACAACTGTTCTACAAGATCAGCAGTTTAACCTTCAGTTGGACAGCCGAGCTCCACAAATCAAGGAAACCTGTTGGATTATCGTTTTGCATAAATACTGAGGCCATAGCCTTTGATAGGAGCTTTTTGAACTTTTGCATTACTCTTGTGATTTCGAAGTACGAGCTATAGCTCGGTGTTGGTTCTTTTTGTAAGCCAGTTTTGGCATGACATCAGATTTTTGGTTATGAATAAAGGCAGGCAGATTTTGATTTCATTCTGAGTCTCTAAGGGAGCTATAGCTCTCAGGTTAGGGCCCAACCTGAGAGCAATAGACCTCCTCTGTGTTGTAATGTTATTTGCCTTTCGTTCCAGCACTTCGTTTCTTTACTTTGACATGCAATTCGAATTTACAGTCTGCTGATTTAGTTTTTATGAGATTGAATAGGATTAGCTTATGGTGAATTTGCTTCCAGTTGCCTAGGTTAGAAGAGCATAGTTATAATTCATTGGAGCTCCAGAAAAAGGTTGTTAGAGATCACTGCCATCTCTGCTTAGGGATTGGGGTGTAGTCCATATCAACCACCAAAAAGAAAACGCAGTTCTTTTCACGTCCATGCAAGCTGCAAAAGTTACTTTAGTCATAGATCCATCCATGTACTTTGGTCTTGATCATTACTTCTTCATTCCACTTCCATACACGAGTTTCTTTCACAAATTGCACTGCTGTTCATTGGTTCAAAATAGCACAGTTAACATAGGTTAAAGAGTTCTCGTTTTTGGTAACATTCATAGACAATTTGTTTCATCTACACTGCTCCACACCATTCCATTACCTTCCTCTTCTTGTCAACCACACCTGAAGCCACTCAACCGACCTCTGTTCAGCTCGTTTACTTTCCAGCTCTTCCATTACTCACGTAGCTCCATTTACTTAACCTTTCGTTGATCCCATCCTTCCAGCCATCAACCCACTGCATGCACTCTCTCTCCATCTGACTTCTCTGCTCCTGAGCCATCACCAGTTCCATCTCCATCTCACCTATCCTCCCACACCACTCCATCACTTCACCATCTCCCAAAACTCCCACGGTCGAACATCCTGTAGAATTTCACAAACTTCCTGTAGAACCCCTGAGTTTCCTGTAGGATCCCCTGCAGACTTCCTGTAGAAGCCTGCAAACTCGGTTGCTGAGCATCCGAACGTGGTAGACTTCTGTGGACTGATGCTAGAGACCCTCTGGGACCTCTCCTAGCCATCCTGACCTTGCCCATGTTTTCCTTCCATTTGAACCGCTCCTGCACAGTCAAACCCTAATCAAAAGCATCATCACAATAAATCCAACCACTTAATGAAAAAATACAAAAACATGTCTTTTCAGATGCAAGTAGCCTAGATGCATGTATTTCAGCTCACTGCAAGGAATGGCACCATTCGTAGGAGTTTCATTCACAGTTTTGCATTGTAAGGGCCTAGCTAGTCAAATTAGGGTTTACTAGGGTTTTCATGCTTTGTTGGCTTTCAGTTTCTTTCTGCAAATAAATTAGCCTCCTTTGAGTTAGCTTTCGTCCATCACTCATAAAGCTTCTTCTGTGAGCATATAGAAGTTGGCTTGAGCCCTAGCGGACTTGTGCCAGCTGACCAAGTGACAGCTGCGACAAGAGCTAGTACTTGTGCATACAGCACCGTCGCTTCCAAGTTTGTACGAACTACCGGGTTGATAAAATTAGAGATAGGAAGCTCCAGGAGTTGTAGCGTTATTGCTACAATACTGGAGCCCACCACAAGCCTAAAAGAAATATATAGTGAATCCATCATGCTAAGATGTTTTATTTTGTGGCATCACCATAACTTCTTCTTCCACATATAAGTAAGTGATCTCTCACATTAGAGATTCATTTTGATATTTATTGATCAAGTGTGGAATATGGGTGGTTATGTAAATAATATCTTCTCATCTATGAGGAACTAGCTCTTTGAACATATCATGAAAATAGGAAATAGATTATATTTTAATTTCTTCATGTTGTAGTAAGCATTGAGCCTCCTTAGAATTGTTAGAGAATATCTTATTACATTGATGTTGTTTTATCATAAATTTATGGAAAATTTTAGAATTACGCTCCCCTTTGCTCAACCATTTCACTCGAGATGTTTGTTTCCAGGGAGTCTCCTCCTATTTCCCTTGCTATCAATTTTATTAACTAATTGATCCCACTCCTAGATAATTTCTTCCATTCTACTGTTTATAATGTTTTGTTGTTAGACTTGTTGTTTTTGTGTTTCCAATGTATGTTTATTTGTTAAGATATTATTGAACTCTTTATTGTTCCACTCTTTACTTTTAGTTTTGAATTCTTTTAGTTTGAGTTGGAAGGAATGCATCTGGTTCCACCCTTGAACAAAAATATCCTCCCACCGGGATTTGTCCTTGTTTAAAAATTCTAGATCCTGAAACCAAAAATTCTCAAAACCGGATAAGTCATATTGTAGGGGTGATCTTCAGGTAAAGTTCTAATCTAATAAGTTAATGATCAAACTCTAAATAAGGCAGTATCACCGCTTCCATGAATATATTTTTACCCATCAAAGATTATGATACTAGGAATTGATCTAATCGACTTGTTACTTTTTGCATGCCCCCTATACGGTTATTCCACATGAAGATCCCATTTATTATGGATAGATCCATCACCTATAAATCATGTATTAATTCACAAAACTAATGAGCCGCAAAATCTAATATTCTTAAACAACCTTTCTTTTCGTCTAATGATTTAATCAAGTTTATGTTACTCCCAATAATCTAGAGCTCATCATGATGCATATGCCTTATTTCCCGAAGGTTTTCCAAAAAAATTGCCTTCTCTACTGGTAAATGGGGGTCGTAAATTGTTGTTAATGCCACTGCCTCCCTTATACCATTGTATTAGAATCTCCATGAGATTATCCTTAGATAGAAATCTAGTTTGCAGAGGAACTTCTAAGGGGTTCTAGAGTATTTCTATCCCTCTTATACTTCCATTCACATATAACACCATGGATTCATACCCTATCCAACAACGATTTTCCATTTCTCTTAACTTCACACTAGGGATTTTGGTCTCCTAAAAAATTATAATCTCAGGTTGTTCCTTTATTATTCTCTCCTTAAGATGTATCTACCTTCCTTGACTATTTAATCCTCTTATATTCCATATAATAAGATTGATTTAATCAAAAATTTTACAAAGGTGTGAACCTCCGACAATGTGATCACTTTCCCTATATTTACCAGATGGTCACCTACTGTTTGAATTCATTCATAGATGTCTTTCCTCCCTTTTCTCTTATTTCCTTTTATTGTGTATCCTTTCTCAGGATTTTTGTGGGTTGGCGAACTTAAATCCATTGGCACCTCCCCCTGATCTTCTTTTCTTATACAGCCTTAGCTTTGAAATTTTTGAAATATATCTTGGAATTGATTCTTCTATCTTTTGGGGATGAATATTTAATCTAGGTATTTCCATTATGCTACCATCTTAGTTAGAATTTTCTCCTCATTTTTGATACTATCCATTAGTTCCCCCATTTTTTTTTTCTCCTGCTCTCATTAGTGTTTCATCTATATCTTCATTTTACAATGGGTCCTCCTCGCCTTTCTCTTAGGAATTACTTTCGACCGGGGTGGGTCACCTTTTACATCCAAGTTCATCAACTCTCCTAGAAGGTTTGGATCCTCCTCTCCCATGGAAAGCATGGCATATCTATTGCCTATTGGGTTATCCTTGTTCATTGTTTGAGTGGATTGACTTTTTGGGGCCTCACATTTGTTTCTAACTTCCTAAAAACTCTTTGCATCCTCTTATTTTTTCTTCTCCTTTAATATCATTTCTTTAATTTTAGATTTAATTAATAGCTAGTCTTGAAATAGATGTCCATATTTATGACATCTCTTTCACCTGAATGGCACATGCTCATAATCTAGGGGTTGTTTCCACACCTCATCATGGTATTCTAGTTCAATATATTTCGATAAGGGCTGGGTTATATTCATGTAAAGGGATATTATTTCATAGGAGGTATGAAAACCACGTCTGATGGTTTTTTCAATCTTCACAAAGGTTCCAGTAGAGTTTCCAATCCCATATAGGATATCTAAATCCCATAAATATTTTGGTAAGGGGAACAATCAAACCCATATTGTGGTTTCCATGAACTTTTCATGATCTGGGTTATAACATTCCTCCCAATACCTCATGTAAAGACCAATATTATTGAAAAATTAGGTTTGTTTTCAATGATGCAGGTCATATCTTCCATATTCATGAAAATTACCTTGAAAAAACCTTGAGCTACCAATTTCAACTCAATGTGGCCCTTTGGATTCCATTGTTTTTTCATCCATCTAACCAAATCTCACTCCATCAACCAAATTCCTACGAATTTTCATATGAGATCATGGTATTTAATATACTAATGATACCCCTCCAACTTGTTGTTCAAAATCACATATTTTGGATTTGCTTCAACTTTCAGTAAGCATATTCCCTTTAGATGGGACTTCCACTATGCTCCAAGCATAAGAGTTTCCAGTCCTACACCTTTCCTTTTACTTATTGCTTCTCCATTTGGATTGGCTTTCCTATCCCTAGTTATTACAACCTTCTAGGAGGGGATCATTCCCTCCCCCCTGTCAACTCATGTGTGGATTCAATGTTAATAGTTTTGGAAAAAATATCCTTATAATGATATGTAATATTGTGATTTTGAATCTACCAGTAATTATCAGGCGATTCAGATTTTTTTCAGAATGAAACCCTAATGCTAGCAAAGCTCATCTAGTAGAACGTTATCAAAGTTTTAATAAAATTCAAAATAATATATATATAAATATATATATATATACATATGGAAATGTGAAATTTATATAAACAAATTTAATATTATTAAGATCTAGTATAGATATATCTTAACTCTAGATCTATCAAGAGTCAAGAGGAATCAAATCTCTCGAGCTGTAAATCTCCCCTAATGTTTTTCATCTTGAGAAATTAGATCCCTCTCGAAACTCGGTAGAACTGGCATGAAGATGGACCTATACTAATTAATTAAAAGTGTGTGTGTGTGTGTGTAACATCATATTTGAAATATTTTCATCATAACTAAAAAAATTCAACACTATTTTTTTCTTCATTTTTTTTGTTAAAATTCTTTAGATATTTAAATTTAAACAAATTTATTAAAAACAATAACCAATTATTTTGTGCAATATGTTCCTGCTCTAATTGTCCTATCAGTATCCGAGCTACAAACAGCAGATCTAGAAGCATACCTAGAAGCACAGGGAGATGCAGAGCCCAGATTCTGCAAATCCGTAAGCAACAAGAGCCACCGAAAAGCTACACACTTTATGTTACTACCGCCGCCGGTAATGGAAGACTAGACCTATCAAGTATAATGCCAGAAGATGTATTCACAGACTGGGGTGCGTACCTAAATTGCAGTTATGAATTATAATATTCATGATAATATTATTAATAACAACATTAATATTAAAAATTATAATAATAAACTAGATTAATATTACCAAACAATTAATAGTATATTTATATTAATTAAGCATACTCAACAAAAGTCAACCATAATCAAACTTAGGGAACAAATAACAACCATAGTCAACTACAGTGGGCATGGTATCATGTTCATCCATAGTCAACTATATGCATCATGCCCATTCTAAACACGAGCATAGACATTAACATAGTCATAAAAGTTAATAGCGCTTACTTAAATAACTTTATATAATAAATTTAATACTTAATATAGTTATATAATAAATTTAATGCTTAATATAGTTTTAATGTTAATGTTACTTATTTTTTCAATATTTAATTTTTAATATAACTTTTATAACATTTTTATAATTTATTAATATAGTTTTAATATTACACTTTATAGTGTTTGTAATATAACTTTATTAACTTTAATATTCTTCAAAATTTGGATTCCATCACAATGTGTTGAGAAATAAATGACTGCATAATATGATTAACAATAAACATCATCACAACATGATGAATAAAAAATGATATTGAAACGTGAAAAATAAAAATGTCATCATAATGTGATGAATAAGAAACATAATCACAATGTGATGAATAAAGAAAGTCATTGTAATGTGATTAACAATGAAAGTCATTGCAATGTGATGAGCAATAAGCATTATCATAACATGATGAACAACAAACAATGTTGCAATGTGAAAAACAACAAATGATATCAATTTGATTAATCATAAATATCGTTGCAATGTGATGAATAATAAATTATGTTTCAATGTGATGAACAATAAACAATGTCATAATGTGATGAACAATAAATGTCATCACAATGTGATGAATAATAAACTTTGTTACTATGTGACAACAACAAATGACGTCATAATGTGATGTAACATAATTGTCAAACATCATGACAATTGGAGAGAGAGATGATCCAACAAATAAAAGCATTGAGAGCCATCGCCAACCATGTTCAATTGAGTCAATCATGATCTTAACTTCGTTGACTAGGTCAAACATAATCAACCATGGTCATATGTGGTAGAGCATAGTCAATTAGAGAGAACAAGATAGCCATATGTGATCAACATATTCATAATGGCCAACCATGTTGAACCAAGTTCAAACATGGCCAAACCACTCTAAAAAATGGCTAACATGGTTGACTATGGTTAACCATCATCAACCATGGGTGGCATGGTTAATATGGCCAACCATGGTCAAGATGGGTGTCACAATGTGATGATAAAAAACATTGTTCCAATGTAACAAACAAGAAGCATCATTGCAAATGTGATAAACAACAAAAAAAAGTTGTAGTGTGATGAACAAAAAATGCCATAGTAACATGGAATACAATAAATGTCACCACAATGTGAAAATCAATAAACAATGGTGTAATGTGAAAAATAATGAAAAATGTCATAATGTGACAAACAATAAACACTATTGAAATATGATGAGTAGTAAACAACATCACAATGTGACAAAAAAAACATCATTGTAATGCCATAAACAATAAATGCCATCATAATGTAATGACCAACAAATGTCATTACAATGAGAAAACAATAAACAACAACATAAAGTGATGAATAATAAATGCCATCATAATGTGGTGCATAACAAATGATGTCGCAATGTGATGAACATCAAATGGAATTGCATTTGGACAAAAGAATGATTTTGCAGTGTGATAAATAAACCCATTAAAAATACATGGTCAAGCATGTTTAACAATGTTAGCGATGATATTCCCTTGATTGATCAAGGTGAAACATGGTCCACCATGGTCATATGTGGTTGTGAAAACAATAGATTTCATCACAACGTGAAAAACAATAAACAATTTCAATGTGGATAATTAGAAACGACCTTGCAATTTGACAACAAAAAAGCCAATTGCCACAACATCACAAACAAAAAATTCCATTACTACATGATGGACAATAAATTTCATCGCAATGTATTGAACAATAAAGAATGCCACAATCTAAAGAACAACAAAAAGTGTCATAATGTGACAAACAACAAACAACATTGCAATGTGATGAGTAATAAATGACTTAACAATTGATGAGAAATAAACAACATTGCAATATAACAAACAACAAACATTCTCACATTGTGACAAACAATAAGCAAGATTGCAATCTCATGAACAATAAACATCATTGTAATCTCACGAACACCAATTGATATCACAATGTGCCAGAAAAAAATGAGGTCACAAATTGATGAAACATAGATGTCTTCATATGTGACAAACAAAAAACATGGTTTCAATGTCATGAACAAGAGACATGACCATAATGTGATGATCAATAAACATATTTGTTATGTAATGAATAATAAACAATTTCGTAATGGGACAACATTAAAAAAAAATCATAAATGTGATCAACAAAAAATGCCATTGCAATGTGACAAGAAATAAATGTCATAAAAATGTGACACACAGTAAAGACCGTCCCCATATGATGAGAAGAAAACATCATCGAAATGTCACGAACAATATATTTCATCCCAACGTGATGAACAATAAACATTATCGCAATACGATGACCAACAAATGATATTATAATGTGTGAAACAACAAATGATGTCACAATTTGATGAATAATAAATGTCCTCAAAATGTGGCAAATTATAGAAAACATCACAATGTTATGAACAATAAATATTGTTACAATGTGATGCACAATAAATATTGTTACAATGTGATTCACAATAAAAGATGTCACAACGTGATGGACATCAAACATCATTACATGTGGACAAGAAAATGACATCGCAATGCAATAAATAAAACAATGAAAATTATGGTCAATCACGTTTAACTATGTCAACCATTATCTTCCCTTGGTTGATCAAGGTCAAACATGGTTAATCATGGGCATATGTGGTATGTGATGAACAACAAATTCCATCACAACGTGATGAATAAAAAATGACATCTCAGTGTCATGAACATTAAACAACATCGAAATATGATGAACAACAACCATCGTTGCAACATGATGAACAAAACAAATCATTGCAATATCATGAACAACAAACATCATAACAACTTGACGAACAATTAATTACATTGCAAGGTGACAAACAATAAACAATGTTTCAATGTGATGAACAAAAAAATGTCATAATGTGATGAAAAAAAATCATCACAATGTGATAAACAACAAAATGAATTGCAATGTAAAGAAAAATAAGTGTCTCAATATAATGAACAACAAAAGTCATTGTAGTGTCACAAACAATGAATGCCATCCCAATGTGATGAACAATAAACATTGTGATAATATGACGAAAAGTAAATGACATCGCAATGTGCCAAACAACAATTAAGGTCACAATTTGACGAACAATAAATTTCATCAGAATGTGACGAACAATAAACAACATCACAATGTGATGAACAATAAATGTCATCACCATGTGACACATAACAAATGATGTCACAATCTCATGAACATTAAACATCATTGCAATTGCAGAAAAATTGATGTCACAATGTGGCAAATAAAACCAATGACAACCATGGTCAATCATATTTAAGTATGTCAGCCACGATCTTCCCTTGGTTAATCCAATTCAAACATAGTCAACCATGGTCACATGTGGTTGACCATAGTCAATTGTAAACAACAAGGTCAATGATGGCTAGCATGGTCAACATGGCCAACCACATTCAACTAAGGTCAAATGTGGCCATACGATGGTCAATATTGGTGTACATGCTCAAAATGTTTGATAATGGTTAATCACGGTCAACCATGGTCAACATGGGTATCATGGTGAGCTACAGTCAACCATAGTCATCTATAAGCAAATGATGATAACCTTGGTCTAACATTTTTAGCCATGGTCAATCATATGTTGACCATAGTCAACGATGGTCAAATAAGCTCAACCACGATAAACATGGTAAAAAAATATCAACTATGGTCAAGTCATCACAGGTTCACTTTTTTGACCAATATCTTCTTGCATTCATTCATAATGAGGTCATTTAAATTGTGAAACATAGATTTAATATATTATAGGTATTCCAGGGGTGTGGGTTAGGGGGAAATTATAGGTATTAGGAGGTATAAAAAGTGGTATTCAGTAAAAGTAGGGGATATCTATTAACAATATGAGTTACTTTTATTAGAAATTTTTATTGGGAAGGTGTTCAAAATAATTTTTTTGGAGATTTTTATCAATATCTAGTGAAATTAGGGTATTATTAAATATACCATGAATAGGGGCACTATGCCATAGGTTCATTAAGTGGAGATATGATGGGTTAGTCATGGTTAGCAAGTTCAACCATAGTCAACCTTGTTCAACCATGTTCATACATGCCCAACCATAGTCAAGCATAATCATCCTTTTTCAACATGGTGAAACCATGGACATCCATGGTGAACATAGACAACATAGGCTACCATGTTCATGGTCAACCATAACTTGACCATATTTAACCATAGTCAGCTATGTTCAAACATTCTCATCAAGCATAATGACATAGTCAAACATGGTCACCAAGTTTAGCCATTGTCAACCTTGTTCAACATACATTGTTAAATTAATGGTTGATCATGGTCAATCATGGTCAACCTCATCAACCCTCTTCAAATATTAATATAATATTAAAATTAGCAGCAACGTAACATCAAATGTGGTCAATTATGGTTAAAAAACATTAATGTAATAATACTCAACATTAATGTGGCATGCATACATTGTTACATTAATTGTTGACCATGGTCAATCATGGTTAACCATTGTCAACCATGTCAACCCCCTTGAACAATAATCATTCATCATCAACCATCAATAACCCTTTGCAACCATGGTTAACCATTTTCAACCATGGCCAACCCTCATCAACAATTTTTAATCATAGTCAACCATGGTCTACTAATCTACCCCATGGATATTGGCCATCAATTAGCACAACCACATTAATAAAGCGGTCGATATAGTTTGATTGGCATCATATGTTGGAATCACAATTTTCATTAGACCAAAACCTACTAGCATTAGTCTCTACTATAATCACCAGAGTTAGGATTCACGAGAGGCGGTTAGTCCACATCGCGAAACACGTGGGAAGCGTTGAACCCAATTTCCAATAATCTCCCCCAACATGAGTTGAGTGAGTTTTGAACTTGAGACATGTTGCTTGATACCACTTGTTGGAATCATGATTTCCGTAAGACTGAAACCTACAGGCACTAATCTCTACTACAATCAATAGAGTTTGGATCCATGAGAGGTAGTTAATTCATATCGCGAAACACATGAAAAGCGTTTAAACCAATGTCCAACACCATATTCCACTCACATGACACCAATTAACATATGAAATGTGAAAAATAATATCAACCAGCGCATATAAACCCTTTAATCAATATAGTTAAACTAGTTAATAAATAAATAAATTTCAAACCACATATAATTTTTTTTCTTTTCTAAATAATAATAAAAAAATCCCTTTTTTATTTTTTTAGGTATAGTGAAAAGTGTTTACAAAATAAACCTAACACATTAAATAAACCTACGAAATATATAAATTAAAATTCAAAATATAAAAGCTTGGAACATGAAACATTTTCAATCTAATATATTTGAATTTACAAAACATTTAAAAATAGATATTAAATCAATGAGTATAAATCAGCATTCATACAACCTGGTTTTATTGGGTTACGCAATTGTTTAAAATTTTAATATAAACGATGAAAAAAAACACCATTTTGGAACTTTAATGGTATACCCGATTTTGAAAAACACTTGAAATTCCTTTTTTACCCTTTTTACGACTTGTACTAAGATCTGAAAAAACACTTACATATGTTTTATGTAGAGAAACTTTGGTAACATCAGAAAGGAAATATAATATGTTAAGAAATATTTTAAAGCGATATTAAGTATTTAGATTTTCAAACAAATTGGTAATGTATCAATTACTCAGAGCTAAGCCAATTTGAAAGGTGGTATATGATTTGAAACAATAGTGGGCATATAAAGGGCTTTGCTCTGTCAAACCCTCTGAGCTGAAACGGACTTTACATTATTACAAAATGCTTAGTTAATAATAAAAGGGGAATAAGCTCGTGTATTATAGTCGTAAGCTCATTAAATATAGGTGGTATTACATTCCATTCCAGGATAAACGAGTTGGAGGTGGTGCGTTTGCTTATAAAATTACAATAAAATTATATAGTAGTTTTTAAGTGTGATTTTTTTAGAGTTTTTGGTTGATTTTTTGTTTGAATTCGGCGAAAATATTTATGGCCAAACCTTGATTTGTGTTGTTTAAATTAATTTTTTCATTACATGTATGGATTCAGATCCCTCAAAAATCCTTGGGGGACTTTGATTGTGAAGAGTTCACCAATCAAACTTGTGATTTCAATGAACGTCCATTGGATTTTAGACAAATTAGATCGAAAAATAAACCAGAAAATTTTGCAAAAAGTCTCACTTCAATACTACTCGTAAAATGCCACCCTACTAGATTGTGTTCTTTTTCTAGATCGTGTCATTTTCCTATCAACTCCCTGTTGATAGCCCATACCGCTTGAAATTTGGTGTTCCACAAAACATTTTTTTTTTTTGCATTTGATGGTGAAAGAAAATTGTGAAACCTCAAAAGTCACTCATACAAAAAAAATTGCAACAATAAACTTATAAATTTCACATGTAAGTATTTAAGTTGCCTATTATAAATTCAAATGAGTAATTTAGATAAAAACTAATTTACACAATTTGTTTTGTTGCAATATCTATTTTTTGTCACCATTCTCTAGTAGATCTGCTGAAAATGGAGAAATTCAGGAACACAAAAAAGAATATAAAGAGATTCAAGTAGTAGAATTCTCTATTTGAAAACAGTTGACATACATTTCATAAACAATTTTTTTGTCTTATAAAGTTACAGATGCTAGCTATTATATTTAGAATATTCTTCTTCTAAAATAACCTCCTGCAAGTCTGGTCAAACTCACAAATATATATAAAACATAATGTCACAAGGTTAAAATAAAAAAAATGTCCCCATTTAAATTTCCATTTGAACAACAAGATAAATTTGAAATTCCATTAATCTCTCCCTTCCTTTTACTCATTCCATCTTGCTTTCTCTCCATATTATGCAATGGAGAGTCATGGAACTTGTGCAACAATGCTATTGTGGTTATAAGAAATTCCACTTCTTACCAGGAATGGAATACGTGGTTATTTCTTACAATCCACTGGCCATATTTCTGTATGGTAGCAATGGCCTCTGAATATAACATTGGATATCTCTGATGTTTGCATTGCTATGGGCTCTTGGTTCAGCCCTAGAGGTTGTTCATGGGCTGGAAGACACAATAAAGTCGTTGCGATGACTTCAAAGGAGTACAAATAATCGTAAGCCTTATGGACATGAGCGTTGGTCTTGCTCATTGCTCAAATGTCTGGTTCACTCCTATGGCACCAAAAAGCTCATGTCGTTTATATATTGGGCTCAACGCCAATCGTGATTACATCGGATCGTGATGTGGCCAAACACATCAACATCTACAGTAAATTCAATGCATTAGTGCAAATGATCAAATAGATTATAGAATTACAAATCAACATCTATACTGAAATCAATGCATCTAGTGCAAACAATAAAATAGAATTAGAAATCAATATATACACTAAAACCAATGCATCCAATGCAAGCAATCAAATAGAAGTAGAAATCAACATCTACATTGAAATGAATGCATCTAGTGCAAGCTATCAAATAGGATTAGAAATCAACATCTACAATGAAATCAATGCATCTAGTGAAAGAAATCAAATAGAATTAGAAATCAGAAACTACACTAATCAATACATCTATTTTAGTGGAAAACCAAAATATTGATGAATTTCTAGATCTAACTTATATGTTTGTATTTGTCTCTATGTGTCTCTTTTTTCTTCCCTTTCTTTCCACCTTCCATCTATGTGTATATCTCCCTCCATCTCTTCTTCTCTCTCTCCCTCATATCTCTCTCTCTCCACCTCTTCATCCCTCTCTATCTCTATTTTCTTCTCCCTCTCCCCCTACGATATATATCTATACCGCCCTCTATCTCTCCATATTTGTCTCTCTATCTCACCCCCCTAAACACATGTCACACACTCTCTCTCTCCCACTAGTAAAAAATTAGAGATTAGTGACTACGCGACTGAAAATGTTAGTCACCACACTTATTTCAAGTGAATTACTACTAAATTTGAGAAATTTTAAGTGAACAAACTAAAAATGACTAATTTATTCTAGGGGTAAAATATATGACTAGATATGAAGTGACTCAATTAAAAACGATTAACTTAAATGGCTAATTTAGTCCATGACTAAAATTTATGACTAGATAATAATTGACAAAATTAAAAATGATTAACGTAAATGAATACTATAGTCCAAGAATAAAAATATAACCAACTAACAAGTACAACATATGAGGTGTAGACTAGTTGTTTTACGTGGGGTTTAGTCCTCACCAGGTCACGGGTTCAAACCTCATAGGGAGGCAATGAGGAGTGGAAGCCACTTTGGGGGAATTAATGTTCCCAAGGGGTGTCCAAGCCTTACTAAAGCCTCGTACAATATTGGTGATAGGCATCCCATTGGGGGTGGATCAGTCTTCTTACAACCAATAAGCAGGCTGACCCCGACCTAGGCACTGCCTAGTTACAAAAAAATAAAATGAAAAATAAATGCTTGATTACTTAAAGAACTAGAATATCATCATGCTCAAAAGCATAAGCTACATGGAGGTTCCTTTGTGCTCCCAGACCTTAACATGCGAACAAAGGATGAGAGGACAAGAAGGGCTTATCAACAACAAAATTCAAAAATTAATCTGGTGCCTGAATGTAAAGTTTGTTTTGGTTAACAAGTTGCTAAAAACTTTATACATTAGTAAATAATTTTGAATTATTGCGCCGAGAGGGGCTCTCCAACCTAGTATGGAAGAGATTATGTAATTTCCTGTTAGGTAGTTTTTATTTTTATGTAAACATTTTGACTCGATCAAATTACATAAAAAATAAAAAAAAATAAAAAATAAAAATAAAAATAATAATTAAAATAAAATTGATGTAAAATACTTGAGGTTTTGAGATATATCTATATCTATATATATATAGACATCTTAACTCTAGATTTACCAAGTATCTAGAGGGATCAAATCTCTTTTCACTCTAAATAAAGTTTGCATCCCAAAAGATTATATCCTTTTTAGCACTTAGTAGATCCTGAGTTAAGATGGATCTAAAATACTATAGAAAAAAAATATTCCCAATTTCAACTATTATGACACTATGCCTTTTAATGTAAAAAAAAAATTGTATAATGTAGATTTTCAATTACAATTACATATATATTCATTCCATTAATTTAACATTTTAAAATCATTTTTACAACATAAAACATTTTCATATTTACGCGCCATGTGGTTGAAATATGAAATTGAGTCAATGCATAGAGAAAGCAAAAGTGTGCTAACTCTACCACCAACTATGAGTTATTTATAAAAAGTATTATTACTAATAAATTTAAACTAAGATAAAGCTTAAAGGTTAAGTGGTCTTTGGTATGGAAAATGTTGAAGTATAATTGATGAGCTACAGGTATAATTTGATAAAATTTTCAGGAGGAATGCATCCCATTTAAATCCAGTTCACATGAGTGAGGTGATGGCGTAGGTGGATAAATGGCGGATTAGGGCTTTAACACATTTTGTTCGTAGTTAGGTGTTGTTCAGGTACTGTGAAAAATCAAACCATTTCTTCGTAGTTTGTTTTCTTGCACTAAAAAATAATGATATGGGCAAGGGTTTCTATGTTGGAGCTCTGGTGTCATGATCCTCCTTGTAAATGAAGCTTTTGTAGCCATTTTTAGGGTTTTGTCGTCATTTGTTTTATAAGGTGAAAATGGCAGAGAATTATTTGGATGGTAGAGAATCTACTACATTGATTGGAGTTGTAACAAGAGTGATTTTCATGATGATGATGCCAAATATAGCTCACGTAGAAGTAGTGATATAAGCTTTGAGAGGCCAACCATAGATGAGGATTCTGAATGCTCAAATTTTAAGGGACAATGGCTTCGTGGTGCTGAGGGGAGGGTTGAAAATAGTGCATGATTTACTCTTGATATTCGGATAAATAAAAGTGTGCTCTACATGAAAAACTTGTTTTCTTAAAGCTACCTCGATGGATTCCAAAACATATACAGTTGATACCTAGCTAAGGACACAAATTGTACCATGTTGCAAATCAAGTGCTTGTGTTCCATAACAATCTGACCAAATTCTTGGAGCAGTAATGACTCTAGGTATCTTTGCCAAAGAGATCCCAATCATCATTATTTTAACATGAAAACAAATGGTTTCCCTTAAAGAGACGTTGGTGCCCCATACTCAAGGTATGATCCCATACTAATGAATACAACAAGGGAATATCTTGACAAATAGCTTCACCTCCAGGCTTTCTGCTACCAAGAAAAATGCCCATAATGGACCTTTTCCTACTGCAGCGAGTCTCTTTACCAACTACCATTCACTTCTTAGGGAAGAGCTACTCAAACATATTTAACAATCACAAATAATGGTTTCCCCTAGAATATGTACAAGAAATTCAGATATTGTCTAGAACAAACTATTACAAAATGAATCTAGAGTGAGGACAAGTGGCTATCATGAGTCATTGCTACTCATAGATGGGGGTGCTGCTACTTAGTACTTTAATATTTTCCTTATTTATCATGGAAATATGTAGCCCTTTTTTTTATTGAGGGTGTAGGATCTTGTACAAGACTGGGCTATCTATAGAGGCATAGCCTCACCTTACGTTGTTGGTTTTTGGTTTTATCATCGTCTTACATAAATAGGAGAAGGAGAGATCCATCATGTACTTTGTTTTTACCATATTATTTTAGAGATGAGTAGCACACTGGACTTGCTCCTTCTCTTGATACTCTTTATCACCTTATCTCCCTGTCCTGGAGTAGTAGGTCTTGGAGTAGTGCACAATTCTACTAGGGATAGTATTTGATCCTAAAGGAGGCAAGAAAACTTGTGATTGTGACAAACCCTAAAGGATTAGAAAGAATTGTTCTTTTAACTCATGTGAGAGAAGAACACTAGAGTAGCAATGAAGAAATATCTTGAATAGTTATGGAAGACCCAGAAAAAAACTAAAAAATGAAGGGTGGTGGTGTGTTACAAGTGGTATTAGAGCTCCCAGGTTCAACACTCGAACCTAATGGGCTCTATTCCAAAACTGAGTATGATGGCATGCCATTGGTGTTATGTTATCGTAGACTCTATAGGGTTTTGTATGGAGAACATCATAGTGCACAGGAATGTGAATAAATTTTTGGATCTACATATATTTATAGCAGTAGCCTGAGAGATATAGCTTTTTCTAAAAGTTGTTAGGATTTAGGAAACTCCATTGTCCTTTTAAATATTATCACTTTGTTGGGAAATAGGTTTCTCAATTGTTATGTGTATTATGTCATTCTTCAGAAGCTAGGTCCGAACTTAAACAGGAACACAACATATTATAGATATAACCATAAATTCAGAGATGCAACATAAATAATACTTCATTTCATTAATATCAAGTACTGAAATATTCTTACAAACATAATGAAAATAATACTAGCTCAGGCGATGGTAGCTTATCTTTGAGAAGAGATTTTGTTGGGCGCGGGATCCCCCAAGGCAAGTTTTGGGGCTTAAAGCCCAGATTTTGACCAAATACGATGTAAAGAATCTGCGTTTTGTGGGCACGGAGCGCGAACTTGTAAATGAGTCATAGGATTGTCCGCCCTCATTTTTGTAAATATAATGTCAGCTTCAGAGATCCACCCATGGTCCATGGACCATGGGATTGTATAAATAGAGCGAGGCTCTAGGTTGTAAAGGGGCGAAGAAGGAATCAATGAATGAATGATAAAGAATTGAGTTTTAGCTATGTAGAGTCGAGTCTTGGGTCATAGAGTAGGAGAAGGCTCTGCAGCTGAGTGCGCAGAGGCCCAGTAGTCCGCAGCTAAGTGCGCAGAGCGAGTCGAGTCTGTAACCTTTGGAGAAGTAATAAAGAGAAGTTTCATATCATTTTTGTGTATCTTTTCCTATTTTATGCATTGAGTATATTGGGAATGAATTTCATTTTTATTGTTCTTATGCGCGAAATTATATGATTATGTTGACTAAAAGGATATAAGACAAAGTATCTGTTTACGCGAAGTTAACTAACACTTATAAGAAGATAAGTAAGATCTGTGGTGTAACTTAGGGAATTAGCGTAGATTGCTGCCTTAACAGTGCTAAAGCATCCCAGCCCCTAGTTAGGGCTGCACAAAGGTGATTATAATAGATCGCGAAGGTCTCGTAGGTCAGGGCAGTGTGTGAAGTAACCTGTGCAAAGGTATTCACAGTTGGACTAAACCGACCCCTTAGACATCTCAAGAGTGGGGAAACTTGGTCCCAACATCCACCCATACTGCTTCGGGTGAGACCTTAGTCCGTGCTCCGTGGGTTGTTGCTAAAAGCGCCAGTAGTACAGGGATTTGTTTGGCTAATTAACTCCGAACTTGGGTCAAGCCCCATCAAGCCAACAAATGGTTCTGTTGTCGGGACCGAAATATACATAGAGGTGTCTGATGTTGTATCATTGGAATCCAACTAAGAACGAAATTGAACGTTGGTTGGCAGTGCAGGAAAACAAGAATCCGCGACTAACAAAAGGAGAGTGGTTGCATTGCTACCTATACATAGAGATCCATGAAATATTCTTTGCATCTTTCCCTACTGAGTTGTATGAGTGGATCGCGAAGTTAGAAAATAGCCAAGGAAGGTGGAAACTCGACAATCCTATTGTGTGGACCCCAGAGTTGGTGCACAGATTGGAAGCATCAGAGGATAAGATCATGTGCATTGTTGATCACTGGCTTGATCGGATTATAGGAGGATTCATTACTGAGTTCACGGTAGATACTTCAGTCAGCTATAGCGAGGTAGAGCGACGCTTCCTCAAAGGATTGCGAGGTAAGTACGTAAAGTCTCTGAATACTTGGATTAAAATGCTATTGTGTGAAAAGAGGGTTATGCAATTACCTTGATGTTTGGAGCTACGTGAAGTGGAAAAACCTACATAAACGAAGGAAGTAAGGGACCAGAGAATAGCCCTTTGATTTCACCTCCGCAAGGGGGCGGGGAAGAGCTCACGAAGGTCTCTCCATGAAGTGTGATCCATTTGATAAGGAAAATGATTGCATGCATACCACCCTGTTGTGGCCAGCAACACCCCCCCTAGTTCATTTAAGTATCAACCAAGATACTTAAATGAATGGGGACCCTTAGTTAATTTTTAGGAAAAGCAAGAGTTTCTTTTTGAGGTTACAATCATATGCTTAGGAAAAGCCTCTTGGATATTTTAAGCCTAAGTTTATGATGAGAAGAAAATCTTTAAAGTCGCGTTGCAAAAGGATAGGAAATATCTTCATTTCTCTTTAAAAATCGATATGCGCACGATCCTCGTGTTAACAATAAAATCGCATCGCAACAAAGTAGTGCCCATAAAGAAAAACTTAAAGATTCACCGATCTGCGATAACGCCGATCGCTAGATCGCATATCGCAGAAATGAGCCGGCAAGATTTGACAAACATCAAAATTCTGCGATTTGCGATGATGCGATTAGCGATCGCTGCGATGCTACATCATTGTGAATTGCGACGATGCGATTAGCGATTGCGCGACATGTGAGGTTACGTCAGCAAATCATAAATCACTCCAGTACGAATCCTTCGGGCACGCCATTCAAAGAAAAGCCACTTACCATAATCTGACCCAAAATCATGCGCTTTTAATGATAGTAAATGAATTAGTTGTTAGTTATTAAATGGGTTAAAGACGCGTGCCTTGGTAGAGATTTACTTCACGTAAGGTGGCATATTTGATTGATCTGTTGCATTTAAAACTCTCCCATCACCTTTCTGGATCAGTCATTTCCATTTCACTCGTAATCTGCAGGAACAAAGAGCTAAGACGACTCAGACAGAAACGCAAAGAGAAATGGGAAAGAAAAATAAAGCTCAAGGCTCCGAAGTGAGGGAGAAGACTAAGGAGATGGCGCCTCTGTACACAGACACAGCCTGTAACAGAGACACAGGGATATCAACATGGGAAGGCATGTATAGGCTGCTAGAAGAGGAAAAACCTAGAATAATGAAGGTTGCTGCTGTCGCGGGTGCACCACGCTCTTCTGAGGCGTCCTTAGAGGACCTAGCATGTTCATTCCTTCACAGAATAGTGGCAAGATCCAAAATTCTACCATATACGGATATGATCAAGTGGATACTGGATGATGCAGACTTAAACAACAGACATTTCAAAGTTCAAGGATACGGGCTCGTCGGATCATTTGCTGCTCAAGATTTGAAGCTTATGTATCATCTTCCAGAACTGCAAGCGACCTATAACGCACAATTTGTTAAGAAGTTCGCGGCGGAGAATCCAGATCTATCAGACACCACTAAAGAATGGTCTAGAAGAGACGAGCCGCTAGAAAAGGATAAAAACGGTATGTACAGCACTGGTTCCCTCACCTCTCCATATTGTTTTGCTGCGGCCATGCTCTGTAGGTTATTTGGGATGTCGGATATCAACAAGTTTTCATCTGAATGGCTACCATTAATTGATGCTGCCACAAATGCCGACATTATAGATTGGGCCAAAATTCTTTCTGATAATCTATACACAGCTGTTATCAATTACCGGTCTAGAAGATCCTTGTCTCAAAGGGTCTATCCTCCTTTTTATCTGTCTGCATATATTATGGATTCTGTTTGTCTTGTATCTAAATTCCCTACTATGGGTTGGAAATGGACTACCCAAGACCCATTTCCCATCCATGTTTATCATAAGGTATTATGGGATTCCCAGTTTGCCCCTCACTTCTACCAAATTTTCCATCGGCTTATTTTTCCCCTATATAAAATAATCTATGACAAAGACCCCCGAGGTGCTCTCCCGAGGCACAAATTGACATCATCCCCATCGCGAGATGGTTCGGGGAAGAATGGTTTACTTACATTAGAGTTTTTGGAAGCACCGTATCTCTACATGTCCTACCCCTATATGTCCCTGGTAAGCTTTTGGCTCGGGAAATCGCGTATCAAACCTGTTCTGAAGGTGGCCTGACCAAAGACCTAAAGGACAAGAAGAAGGCCATATGGCCTCAATTTTCCATAACTTGTGGGGCCTTCTCTTTGTTCGATGTAGGACACGCTTTTGGCGAAGTGGAGAATGTGACGTGTCTTCAATTATTTAAATTCCCAGCGAGGCCATTCGACCCAAATGATGTGGCCCAAGAATTCACAACGAATGTCAAGATAAGAGTGTTCTCTGGAAAGAAAGATTTGTTTGATGATTTGTTTCAGAATAAGAGTTCGCTCCAAGAAATTTTGCGGGAAGCTCAGTCGAGGTTGTCTCTAGGTGACCTCTAAAAATTCACGTTATACAGAGAAAGAAGGTTGGACAGTATTCCGCTAGAGAAGCAGCGACTGCCTGCTAGAGAACCAACTCCAAGCATCAGCCTCAGTGAAAACTCTAGCACTTCCAGATCTAATTCCAACGCCGTGCAAGAAGTATCTGAGCATCCTGAAGAGTCTGTTTACGACCAAAAAAAAAACGAAGAAACAACCAAAGATACAGCTCAGTCAAGTGCAATGTCTCAACAGCAAGTTATCGCCTCCCCACCAAGAAACCTCCCCCCTCCTGTCATCGAAGCACCACTTGTCACAACAGAGCTAGATAAAGAGTGGGAAACCTTCAATGAATTGATCAATCTTGAAGGGCAAGCCCCGAAAACACCTGTGAATAATACACAGGTGGCGCAAGAAGTGGTTTCGACCATAGTCAGTAGTGCCGCAGAAGCAGAACACCTTCCTATTGCTCCACCTTCAGAGCTTCTACTTAACGTAGAAGAAATTCCCCCACTGGATGTATTCTATAGTCCCCAGCACAAAGCAGTTGTAAGGAGACAGAGAAAGAAAAGAAAACTAGAGAATACATTGTCGCAAGATGTTGAACATTTGGACGTCTTATGGAAAGACCCCAATAATAATCCGACTGAAAATCTCACGAAGCTGTCTCAGATTGCAGGAGCATATGCTTCTGCAACTATTGACAAGGCCTCGGAAGTTCATCAACTATTGAAGGAATAAGAAAATCATATACAGCTACTACAATAACAGTTGCAACAAGCCAACGCTAACACTGAAGCTTCCAGACAGCTTAAGAAACTACAGGAAGACTTTCAACAAATGCAGATAGGCTATCAAAGGAGTCTCGAAGAGAAAGAAAAACAATTGTAGACTTTACAAGAAATGCATAAAGATGAGCCCAAGCTGGCAGAATTCATTTCAGAATCTATTGGCTTGAACGAGCAACTACTGCAGCAACAGGAAGAGTTGGGACGTAAAATATCACAGTGGAGTCACTATTGTGAGCTGAGCGACAAAATCACCAGTCAAGTGGTGGACTTGCGGAGTGACTATGATCAGAATGACAAGAAGGTGACAGAATATTTTACTTGGCAAGATGATGATGAAGGAAAAAGGGCAGGTTCACCCAGGATAAATGAAAATCATAAAGAGTTGCTCTTTAATAAATGGGACGATCAAATCAGGCAGGCGGAGTGAAAAGCAGAGACAGCGGCAACACAGGCAAGCATTCTTATCGACTGTGTAAATGAGAATTTACACAGGGCCAATTTAATTGCAGAGACCACCCCGAGGTACCTACCAAACAAGTTGCAACTAGAAACAGAATGGAGGCAGAAAGCGCAGGCAAAAGGGAAAGCAATCCAAGCATTGGCCAGGCTGAATTGGGAATGTTACTGGACGTACTTGGTTAAACCGCACAGCCAATGGATGACGGTGAAATGCATTACAAACGCAGCCGAAAAGGTAGCGCCAGCTCTCGTAGATGTTGTTTTCGGAGCCCAGCTCAGCACAGAAATCAGTCAGCCGACTCTTCTCAAGCCTATGCTGAACACTTGCAACTTTAAGGACCAAGTTCATAAGTGACTTCATTTAGAATGTTGTTTTTTCCTTCAACTAGATTAGAAAAAGGATGGTCGTTTGAAAACCGCATCCTAAATTTTGTAATAATACTATTATTAGAATTAGGAAGTAGTATTTTAACCCTTCTCATTGCATTGGAGAAGGGTCCAGAAATTTTTCAAAAACTTGTCCTCGGAACATGCACTTCTGCACCCTCAGAGGAGGTTTTGATGAATGAATGGATCAAGATTTATTTATGTTTGCATTTTAATGTCTGCTACTGATGTTGCACTTCTGTACTCTTAGTAGATGTTAGAACAAGTAGAGATAAATTGTTATTGCTTGAAGTTTGTGAGTGAAATCAGTCATAAATGGTACTTTTATCTCTTGACCAATTTCTGCTTATATTCTTAGAGCGATATGCAGTTTTAGTTGTTTATATGTTAATGTATGAATGTGTGGGTTACCATTTGGCACTTCTGTACGGTGGAGTCATTTATTTGTGCTTGACATATGAATAACTTATTATGCGATATGTTGTTCACAACTGTTTTGCCTAACTTTTTATGCAGAATGGTTTATCTTAATTGATTTATATTCTTATGATAGCTGAATGATCTTTATTACCAGTTATTGTTCGAAATCTTTTTAGATCACATAATAGAAGAAATATACCCCGGGTTAGCGTAGATTAGATGTGTTGTTTTCATTAGATTACAATAGCATAGAATCGGTTTAGGAGTTAGAATTGAATTAGCTCTAAAATTACTTCTAGATCAGCATCATCAAACTCTACACACACACACACCCCTTACATTGGGAAACTGGTCCCATTATCCCCAGTCAGACCCGCTATACCAAACGGACAAGGAACTGCCAACCAAGTTCCGGACTGGGTGGGTATCCCCCTTGTTGTTGACACGATTTCAGGGCCCTCAACACACCCCGACCCACATCGTCGCCAGCTTCACCACCTTCACCTCGATCTTCATCCATACCACATCTGCCACCACCGCGAGTCAACATGGCAAGTGCGATAAAGTTTCATGTGTTCAAGGGAGTAGAAAATGAAGATCCAAACCAGTTTTGGTTCATGATAAGGGCCGTATAGGAAGCGTAGGGAGTTATAGATAATGATATAAAGAAAGCAACGCTGGTCAGCACCCTGCAGGACCGCGCACTAACCTGGTATATTAAGCATTCTAATGACAATCCAAATGCAGGAATCACGGATATGCAAATTGCGCTAAATAAGGAATTTAGTAGGCCAAAGTGAGAAGCACATTTAATCATTGGATTCAAAGAGATCACAATGCTACCAGGTGAGACCCCTTGGGAGCTGGATCAAAGACTGAAGTGTACGATTCACGAAGCTAATATGACTTTGACAGATGGACAACACTGCAAATGGTTTGTAGCATCGCTAACGCCGCTTTTGAGGAACACGTTGTCGCAACAGAGGTTAACGACTCAGGCAGAGGCCTTGGAGATTGTGATGAGGCTGCATGAGACCTAAATACAGGATCCTAACTTGGGCGTTCAGCAGATCCACGTGCAATTGAAAAACTTATGCCTTGAGATGCAGAGTCTAAAACAGGACAAGACAGCCCGACCAGAGGTGTGCAAAGAGGTGTCGTGATTAAAATGAAAGGGTCAAGGTCATGATAAGGACCACTGCCCTGTGTTCATGAATTAGCTTGGGGGAGGAGGACCGATGCCCTTAAGGCCAGAAGTGCAAGTAGGACCTAGTGCAGCACCTGCTTTATGGTGCGCAATTTGTCAAATAGGAGGAAAGTATGCTACGGACAACTAACATTTGTTACAGAAGTACACGCAGAATTCGCAACAGTTGTTCTGTAATTTTTAGATCAGTTGGGCACGATGAGCACACTTGTAGAAGCTATTTGCTAATGATGGATAGAACTCCCACCTATAGAGTTCAGGACGAATTGCGGCCCCTAGACCCAAGTGCAGGGATGGCGCGAACCATATTTCTGGGGCACGGATGAGGCTGTGGTGGAGGGGGACCTGGAAGAGGTCACAGACAGCTGATATGATACAATTGCGGACGGCCGGGACATTATTCTTGCGATTGTACAAATCCAACGCACCCATCATGTTTATACTGTACCTTGTTTTATCATGATACGGAGGATTGTCCTACCCTGATAGCTAGGATACGCGACAAGGGAGTGCTACCACCTCCCCCGACTCAAAACCTACAAATGATGAGGTCTGACCCACACGAGGAAGATCCAAATGTGAATATTGTGCTCCGAAGTGGAATTACGATGGGAGATGATAAAGGAAAACAACCCAAAGATAACAGTTGGGTCTGCAAAGCTCCAGCGAAGGAGGTGGAGTTTGATTTGTAGCGGGCTAAGGAAACCTTCATGGAAGCTAAGAAGAGCTTCATTGATGCCTCCACTTTAGGAAGCAAAGATAGACCGGAGCCGAAAATGGACCCATATATGCTTATGACATTCTTGGAAACATGCATGAACCTATTGCACGACAGTAAGGCTGTAAAAGGATTGCAGGAACTCATTAACAGATGCACTGGGACCACGCCAGGAGAACTGTGCGTATTACGAAAGATTGGAGAGCATAAGACAAGGACGGGGAGATAAATGAGGCTAACCACGCATATTGGAGAATATGAGATGGACCAAGTAATTCTGGACTTAGAATCGGATGCTAACGTTCTACCGAAGCAGACATGGGTGTGCATGGGGGGGCCTATGCTGCAGTGGTCTCCTATTCAACTGCGAATGGCAAACCAATATAAGATAGTACCCTTGGGGTGATTGCAAGGAATCACCGTGGATATTGAGGGAGGGAGTGCGCTAGCAAACGTTGGGGTGATAGAGATTGTTGATGACAGAAATGCCTACCCCGCACTCTTAGGAATTGATTAGGCCACTGACATGAATTGGGTGATTAATCTAAAGAAGCGTAAGATGATTTTTGAGAATAAGTCTCTGCGCGTAGTTATACCCTTGGACCCTGTTGAGGGATTGCTCTATACGGAGTGGTGCACGACTATGAAAGCGATGACAATTTGGACTACCGCGCGAGAGTAAGACTGGGTAAATCCCACCGCGGATGGAAGAATATCATGGGAGTGTGAAATCTCTTGCACTTCAAATTTATATGAGGATATAAAACAATGGAAGAACTAGTTACACGAGGTAACCACACTTAATTGTAACATGATGACAAGGTCACTGCACTGCGTATCAACAAAAGTGAGAGATCTCCCTACTTATGATGGATTAGGTGAGGTAGGTGCTTTCTTGGATAGATTCGAAAGGGAGGTGCTAGAAAAGAAATGTTTCCAGGCCTTGACTTGGGTACTGTGCACTACTCTCGTAAGGTGGTTGGCTATGCATAGAGGAAGCTTTGAAGACTGGTGCATGCATGTAGAAAAATGTTGCACACGCGGTTTGGGAAACCTATAGTGCGACTTGCAGACAAGTATGATGGACAGGATGATCTGCGTGCACACCTGGCCAAGTGGGTGAAGGTCTATGAAGAAAAGCCACAGCCTGATTGGGTGCACCTGTTCTGTCATACCCTAGATGCTATACCCATGAATTGGTATATAGAGACACAGCTCCGCCATGGGACAAGTGAATGGGATATCCTACGCGAAGGGTTTTGAAGACCTTTAGTTTTGAGGATATATGGTGGGACAACGTTGATGAAGTGCTACAAGAGGTAAAGGCATTTATCTTTAGGATACCATAGGAGCCGATAGAATCAATTCAGCCTGAATGGGCTACTCAGATGAGTTGCGCGCTAGAATGCTACAATGTAAGTGATGAAGAAGAAGACGAAGATCCGCAGAAAATTAACATTCCAGAAATAGAAGGCCATCGCAAGGTTCAAGGACCACAGATTGAGAACCCTGACATCACTGTGTTGGTAAAAATGAAGAGAGTGAACATTGTTACAAAGGCCGAACCTAAGTTTGCAACGCTCAGCAACTACTGGGACGACACGATGGTGGATAAGGTCGCTGAGTTACCCCACGAGTACCAGGACTTATTCCTGACCAAGTTTATGGATTTAAAGGGAATCATCGGAGATTTAGGAATGATGAGGATCACATTAAAACCTGATGTGAAGCTAGTTAAGCAGAGGCCTTACCACTTAAATCCGAAATACAAGGAGAAGGTCCACGTAGAACTATACAAAATTCTCGCAGCAGGAATCATTGAGTCCGTGGAAGAATCCGATTGAGTAAGTTAAATGGTGGTGCAGGAAAAGAAGCAGAAGGATGAGATAAGAATATGCATGGATCTCAGAAAATTGAATGACGCTTGTGTGCATGATCCATTCCCAACTCCATTCACAGATGAGGTGTTGGAAAATGTCGGTGGGTAGGAAGCATATTCTTTCACTGACGGGTTCTCAGGGTACCACCAAATCAAAATCGTACTGGAAGATAGAGCAACACAACCTTCACGAGTGAGTGGGACTGCTTTCAATACACTGTCATGCCATTTGGGTTGAAGAACGCACCACCCATCTTTTCGCTCGTGGTTGTTGCAACATTTAAGGAATATATTCACAAGTTCTTGGAAGTTTATTTTGATGATTGGATTGTATTTGGGTTGGTTAAGCACCATGTAGCGAGCTTACGCTTGATGCTGGATACCTGCCGAAGATACCAAATTGCGCTTAACCTCAAGAAGTGTACGTTCCTCATTCCTTTCGGGAACCTGTTGGGAAATGTGGTTTGCAGATAGGGACTGATGGTAGATCCCATGAAGATTGCGGTGATTCTGGATTTGGAAGTGCCGCGAAGTGTGAAAGAGCTACACGCTACCCTGGGACATACTGGTACTATAGGAAGTTCATCAAAAGCTATGCCCATATCACTGCGCCGATGGAAAAGCTGTTGAAAAAAGATGTCACGTTCTACTGGAACGATGACTGTAAGAAAAGCCTGGATGTATTGAAAGAAAAGATGGTCACTACACCGATCCTGGTCTTCCCGAACTCAGAAAAGGAGTTTCATGTCCATGTTGACGCATCGTGTATAGTGTTGGGAGCAGTGCTAACACAGGATGGTGGTGAGGGCTTGGACCACCCTATCGCGTTCGCGAGTCGCAAATTGTCTAAAGTAGAAAGGAACTATTCCACCACTGAATGCGAGGGACTAGCTATAGTGTATGCACTCTAGAAATATCGACACTACTTGCTAGGGGGACACTTCAAAATGTATACAAATCATTCAATGTTGAAATACTTGGTCAATAAGCCTATGCTGGGGGGGTGCATATGCATATGCCTTTTATTGTTGCAAGAATACGATTTGGACGTTGTTGTGAAACTTGGACAATTGAACGCAGGACCGGATCACCTGTCGCGCATTGAGATAGGAGAGGAACCTACTAGTCTTGAGGAGGGATTACCTGATGCACAACTCTTTGTTGTGCGAGTAGAAGATGGAAATTTTGAAGATATAATCCATTTTCTTATGACTGGAACTGCGCCAAAAGAGTACTTCATCCAGCAGAAGAAGGAACTAGTGGTGTGTGCGACAGATTTCTCTGTCATTGCGGGGCACCTATATAATATGGACAATTATGAGATACGGCAAAGGTATGTACCTAAATTTGAAAGAAGCCATATCCTCGTGGATGCACATGGGGGCACCGTGGGAGGACGTTATGCAGGTAGAGCGACCGCACAAAATATTCTCTGCGCAACGTTGTGGTGGCCGACCCTTCATCAAGATTCAAAAGCACATTGCAAGGCCTGTGATGTATGTCAAAGAACAGGTAAACCATCGTGGAGGGATGATATGCCTTTGAATCCGCAAATGACATTGCAGCCCTTCGAACAGTGGGCGATCGAGTTTGTAGGACCTATCAAACCTCAATGAAAAATGACCGTGAGATATATTATCACTGCGACAGAGTACCTGAATCGTTGGGTAGAAGCACAACTATTAAAATGTTTCACAGTTGCCATGACCGTGAAGTTTCTGTTTGAACACGTATTGACAAGATTTGGATGTCTAACGATCTTGATGAGCGACTGCAGTACACATTTTTTGAACGAGATGATCAGTGCGCTAACAGAAGAGTTTCAGGTGTATCATCAGAAAAGCACACAGTATCACCCACAATCCAACGGGACAGTAGAAGCATTTAACAAAGTACTAGAGAGTGCGCTGACCAAAGTATGCAACGCGCAGCGAACTGATTGGGACTTGTGCATACCTCCAGTATTATGGGCTTATAAGATGACATGCAAGAAACTAATGGGGCAGAAACCTTTCCGGCTGGTCTATGGAGTGGAAGCCGTAATTCCAATTGAATAAATCATGCCTAGTCTATGCATAGCAGCGCTCACAGGTGTGACGGACCGTGGAGCTTTGGAGGAAATACTTGCATAGTTGGACGAACTCGAGGAAGAACGATTTATGGCTTGCTTTCACCAATAGGTACAAAAGCAACACGAAAATGCATGGCACGATCAACATATTAAGTTACGCACCTTCAGGGTGAACGATTTGGTGTTACTGTATGATAGTAATTTTGATAAATTCCCAGGAAAATCTAGAATGCATTGGTTGGGACCATATGTGATTAAGGAGGTCATAGATGGAGGTGCGATGCAGTTGGTAAAGTTAAATGGAGAACCTTTCCCAGGAAGAGTGAATGGAAGTCAGTTGAAGCCATACACGGGTGGCCCAGCTATGTAACTAGCCCACCGAAGCACAGTCTTAGCGCTCCATGTAGCTGAAAGGAGGTGTGGGACTGTAAACAAATGAAAGGAAACAGTTCAAATACAACAGTCTCTGAACAATGCATGCAGGAGGTATAGCAGGCAGCTTCTTAGCATGTTGTCGACCTTGCAGTGGTCTGAGCAGAGCTGGGAGGTCTCCGCACAAAGATCTCCACACCAAAAAAGTGACTCGAGGGCGAGTCACGATGTTTTTGTTAGGGGCCTTTTGAGAGCGGGATCCCCCAAGGAAAATTTTGGGGCTTAAAGCCCAGATTTTGACCAAATCCGATGTAAAGACTTTGCGTTATATGGGCGCGAAGTGCGAACTTGTAAATGAGTCATAGGGTTGTTCGCCCTCATTTTTGTAAATATAATGTCAGCTTTAGAGATCCACCCATGGTCTATGGACCATGGGATTGTACAAATAAAGCGAGGCTCCAAGTTGTAAAGAGGCGAAGAAGGAATCAATGAATGAATGATGAAGAATTGAGTTTGATCTAAGTGTAGAGTTGAGTCTTGGGTCATAGAGTAGGAGAAGGCTCTACAACTGAGTGCGCAGAGGCCTAGAAGTCCGTAGCTGAGTGCACGGACCCCTGCAGCTGAGTGCGTAGGGTGAGTCGAGTCTGTAACCTTTGGAGAAGTAATAAAGAGAAGTTTCATATCATTTCTATGTATCTTTTCCTATTTTATGCATTGAGTATACTGGGAATGAATTGCATTTTTACTTTTCTTATGCACCAACTTATATGACTAGTTGACTAAAAGAATATAAGACAAAGTGTCTGTTTACGCAAAGTTAACTAACACTTATAAGAAG
This sequence comes from Pinus tabuliformis, assembly GCA_031772625.1. Lineage (NCBI taxonomy): Eukaryota > Viridiplantae > Streptophyta > Pinopsida > Pinales > Pinaceae > Pinus > Pinus tabuliformis. Next base: position 791,089,934 of record CM062808.1, read on the forward strand.
ATAAGTAAGATCCACGGTGTAACTTGGGGAATTAGTGCAGATCGTTGCCTTAGCAGTACGAAAGCATCTCAGCCCCTATTTAGGGCTGCGCGAAGGTGATTATAACAGATCGCGAAGGCCTCGCAAGTCAGGGCAGTGCGCGAAGTAACCTACATGAAGGTATTCAATGTTGGACTAGACCAACCCCTCAGACATCTCAAGGATGCGAAAACTTGGTTCCAGCATCCCCCCATACTACTTCAGGTGAGACCTTAGTCCGCGCTCCGCAGGCTATTACCGAAAGGGCCAATAGTACAGGGATTTGTTTGGCTAATTAACTCTGAACTTGGGTCAGGCCCCATCAAACCAACATATGTGGCAGATACATGTCTCTGAACTGTGTTGCAATGAGGCTCAAGGGCCTATTTATTATTGAAAAACATGAGAAAACGCTAAACAACCAAAACACTAACCCCAAGAGATGTAACACCAAGAGTTTGTGGGCCTCGTTGGAGTTATTTAGGCAGCCAACTTCCTGGGGTCATAACTTAGTCATAGTATCTTTGTTTGGTGCGTATGATACCTTGTTGGGAAGGTGTCTTCAAGTACTATAGGATTTTCCACAAACCTTTGCCTATGGCTATGGGCCTGCAGCGGAACTCATAAAAACACCGTTTAGGGGGTCAAAATTTCTCTGGAAGTTTAGGACCCAAAAAACTACTAAAAATAGTAAATGTTGAAATAAACAAGGAAACAAATGAAACCAATTGGAGGTCTAAGTGGAATAGGTGGTCGACACCAATATCCACCTAGATCATTCCTCCTGCCTTAGGAAGAAATGGTCCCCATTGCGTGCATAGCCTCCATGAGGTGAGGAAATTTCTGTTGAACCTCGTCCCTGGTGAGCCACTTGCCTTGGTGCTAGAGTTGGCCAATTTTGACAACTCGATATAGTTGGATCTTCTACTGGAAAGTGTTATTGACCCGTGCGTCCATAATATGATCAGTTATGGCCTCTTCCATGCAGTCTGGGTTTAACTCTATTGGTGTGAGTTGTTCTGCAATGTCTGATGTGTCCAACAATGCTAGGAAGTATGGCCGAAGGTGGTCCACATTGAACACTAGGTGTAGGCCAAGGAATGGAGGAATGCTGAGCTCAAAAAAATTGTCTCCCACAACAAGGTGTTCTTTTCATAAATGAAACCAAACTTTGTCTCCCACTTGAAACTTGTGTGCCACTCGATGTTGATCATGTCGCTACTTGTACTTGGAATTTGACTTCTCCAGGATGTCTTGAAACTGCTGGAAGATGTGTTGGATGCATTCAATAAATCTAGTCCCTTTATCAGCCTCAGATAGTACATGTATGGATTTTGTTTGTGTAGTCGCGTGAGACATGGCAACATCAATCAGACACAATGGTTGAAATCCTAGACCCACTTGAAATGGACTGCAACCATTCAAGCTATAGAGAGCTCTATTGTAACTGTGTTGCACATATTGAAGACTCACATCCTAGGTTTGAGGATGCTTGGAGTTGTAAATGTGAAGTGTGTGTCCTATCATCCTATTGATGACCTCCATTTAGCCATCAGTCTAGGGATGCAAGGTTTTCGACTTGGTGAGCTTGGTGTCCAGTAGTGTCTAGAGGCTTGGCCAAAATGTGCTCAGGAACCTGCTATTCCGATATGATATAATGGTTTGTGGGATCCCAAAATGTATCCATAGTCATTCAAAGAAGAGTTTACCAGTGTCCTCTATGGTGATACTCTTCTTGCGGGCCACCAATATAGCAATCTTAGAAATTCTATCCATGGCCACAAATACACAGTCATTACCATGCTTTGTAGAAGGGAGTCTAGATGTATCATCCACGGATATGGATTCCCACAGCTGGATGGGAGTAGGTAGAGGAATGTACAAGCCTTGCTTCTTGATGGTTCACTTAGCGATGGCATAGGCAATGCATGATTTGATATTTTTCCCAATATCCAGTCAGAGTTTGGGCCAATAAAAGTATTTTTGTAGTGCAACCATAGTTTTCTCCACACTAAAGTGTCCTACGACCCGACTGTAGTGCGCCTCCGAAATCAGCTTGGCACGCTCGCTTGAAGGAACATAAAGGTGGCCTAGGTAGCATAAGAATGCATCCTAGAGGTGGAAATTAGGAACTTTCTTTCCATCTACTAGCATCTGGTATGTGGAGGCGAACTCTAGATCATTTTTGTATAGGTGCGGCCATCCATAGGTCTCATGACCACAAGAGTTGAGAAGAGTAGTTAGTGCTGCAACTGGGGCCCAGCTGAATGTAACATGATTGGTGCTGCCCTTTTTGTATTTAATGTTCAAGCGTAATTTTTGCCGATATGTAGAGCACTTATGATGACGATCTTTCTGCAACTTCCCCTATGTCTTTATAAACTGAAGAGGTCAGTGGTCGGTGTGGATGACCATATCCTTCCCCAGAATGTAGTGCTTCCATTGTCGGCAAGCCTGCATGATGGAATACATCTCTTTATCATAGGTGGGGTACTTCCAAATTGTATTGGAAAGTGTCTCATTATGATAGGCCACTAGATGCCCGTGTTCGGTGAGGATTGCACCAATAACATAGTTTGAGGAATCTGTCTCAATTTTAAATGGCTGCTATAGGCATGGCCGTGTGAGTACCAGTGTAGAGCACAGGTGGTGCTTCAACTCAATGAATGCTTTCTATTGGGGCTCGGACCAAAAAAAAAATGCTTTCACCCCACCCTTAGTAATTTGACTCCAAGGCCAAGTAATATGGGAGAACCCCAACACAAACCTTTGATAAAAATTTGCAAGACCCAAAAAGTTGTGAATCTCCATTAGAGTGGTCGGGGCTGGCCAATCCTGAATGACTTGGATCTTAGTTGGATCCACATGCATGCCATGCTCATCTATGATGTAACCCAAGTATTGGACTTGGTTCATGCCAAAGGTGCATTTCTCCAAGTTGGCACGCAGTTTGTGTTGCCAAAGGGTTTGAAGGACCCTCTTAAAGTGGTGGAGGTGTTATTCCTAACTCTTTATGAAGATTAGGATTTCATCTAGATAAACCACCATGAACAAGTTAGTTAAGGGCCACAAGATGTCATCCATTAGCCTCATAAAATTAGCAGGGGAATTTGTCAACCCTTAGGGCATAACCAACCTTTTGAAAATGCCTTCCTTGGATTTAAAGGTGGTATTCCATACATATGTGGGTTCTATTGGAACCTGGGGATAATGAGACTTCAGATCGATCTTGTTCAAATACTTGGCCCCCTTGAGTTGGTCCAGTAGGTCATCAATCTGTGGGATTGGATACTTGTTACTGACAGTTATTTTGTTTAATGCCCAATAATTAGTGTAGAGCATCCAGGTCCCATCCTTCTTTTTTACAAGTACAATCGGGCTCCCACAAGGCAAGGAACTTGGTCAGATGTGCCCCTTTTGCAACAAATCCTAGATTTTCTACTTGATCTCTTCATTTTCTAGAATGGAGCAGTGATATATCAATCTGTTGGTTAGAGGTGCTCTAGGATTTAGATTGATTAAATGCTTGACCTGACAATGCAAGGGTACCCATTTGGGTGAGGAGAAGATGTCCCTGTATTCTTCCACGACTATATCCACTCTCTTCTCTTGCTTGGAGGAACCTTTCCCGAGGGCCATGGATTTGGCTACAATCTTCCCCTTGCTTTGACAGCGAATCAGAAAGAAAACAAATTTCCCAGTCTGGGAGATGACCATAATATATTTCTTATCAGAGATTAAGGAGATGGCAGTAGGCGGGGCTACCTCTTGTATCCTGTATAACTTACTACCCAATTAAATAATAATAGAGAGAGGTCTAGACTCATATACAACATTTCGCTTCCATAAGTATGGTTATCCTAATAATACATCACAAACTTCAAGAGGAACAACATCACACAATATCTCATCTGTGAAGGGCTTGATGTTGTAGGGGAGGTGACACTACTGGCTGACACGGAGATCTCATACTTGGTGAAGCCACCCGATGGTGTATGGCTATAGATGCGTTGTAGTTGGTAGGCCCAACCACTTCGTGACCTACACTGAAATGAGGTACTTTTGGCTCTTGTTGTCGATAATGAACTGCGAAGAACCCTTCACCCACATCTATGAGTGGAATAGGTGTTCCCCCTCTTCTGGATCTTTAGGCTCTATCTCCTAGATCTTGGCGGTGGCCATAGTGGCATTGGGCTCTGCATCAGTGATATTCTTCCCTTTTTCATTACCGTTGTTGGGTTCTAACTCAGAGTCGGAACATGCATCTGACTTGAAAGCCTTTAGCTCGGCCACCAGTGACTTCTTGGCCCAACACTCACTTGTGTTATGAGTTGAGCTCTTATGGAACTCACACCACTTTCCCATGTCCTTCTTTATCTTCATGGTGTTGTTCTTTTCTTCCATCTTCAGTGGGTTATCTTGGGTTGCCCTACCTGGGCTTTGCACTTTTTTCTACGGTTTGGTGGCACCTTTCCCTTGCTTCGGATTTGCATATCCAAAGTTTCTCTTTCTTTGTTTAAACTTTTGATCAATCTTGACAGTGTACCGATATGTCGTGCCGACCAAGGAGATGTCCAAGAACTCCATCTCATTATGTATGTACTTGTGTAGGTAGTTGCGGTACTTGAGTACCAAATGTTTCTTAGAATCCTTGATACCCAGCTTCGTGTGAAGGGTATGGAACACATTGGTAAACTCTGACACGTCCTGGTCTCTTCCCTGCCACATCGTGGTCCACTCTATGTATTTATCCTCATAGCACCTGATAGGTAGTACTGCTCCTTGATGGAATCCCAGAATGAATTCCAAGTGGGTACGGTTGAAAATAGTGAGGGTGTACTCTCATATTTCTTCTCACAGTAGGTTTCCCACCAGTCCTCGACATGGGGGGTGACTTTGAGAAGTGTAAAAGTAAACTTTTCTCGACTGGAAAAATCATGAGTAAAAAAATATCCTTCTAACATATTTAACCATTTTTCTATGGCGTCTACATCTATTTAACCTTCAAATATGGGGATGTCAAAGTTAATTGGTACCTTAAAGGGTGTGGCTCTTCCAGAGTAGCTGTAGGAAGTAGATGCATTGCCTTTGGGTAGCCGCTGAAGGATCTGGGAAAAGTTTTCCATCATCTTATTGCTTTGTCTTTTGAGGGCTTCTTCGAGCAAGCTTTTGAAAGGATCTCCTGCCCCCTTGTCTTTCTTCTCTTCCGCCATGGGAGGCCATCAGGATTTGCGAGGCTGGTCTTGAAAAGGTTCGACCAATTCGAGCCCTAACTCCTTATATCCCAACCCCATTGGGGACATGCAAAGAAAAACAAGTAAAGAACATACCGCTCTGATACCACTAATCTAAACTTAAACAAGAACGCAACAAATTACAAATATAACCATAAATATAGAGATGTAGTAGAAATAAAAATTCATTTCATTTATATCAAATACCGAAATATGCTTACAAATAGAATGAAAGTAAGACTACCTCGGGCAATGGTAGCTTATCTCTGAGAAGAGATGTGGTGGCTACATGCCTCTAAACTATATTAAAATTAAGATCAAGGGCCTATTTATTATTGAAAAACATGAGAATACCCTAAAAAACCAAAACCCTAATCCTAGGAGATGTAACGCCAAGAGTTTGTGGGTCCCGTTGGGGTTAGTTGGGCAGCCAACTTCCCGGGGTCATAACTTTGTCACATTATCTCTGTTTGGCACGTACAATACCTTGTCAGAAAGTTCTCTCAGAGTACTATAGGTTTTTCTGTAGGCCCTTGCGTATGGCTATGCGCCTGCAACAGACCTAAAAAAAGTGTCGTTTAGGGGGTCAAAACTGCTCCAAGTTAAGGACCCGAAAAACTGCTAAAAATAGTAAATGTTGAAATAAACAAGGAAACAAATGAAATTGACTGAAGGTCTAAGTGGAATAGGTGGTTGGCCACCAATATCCACCTAGATCAAGTATCCTGAGAGATATAACTTTTGTTAAAGGTTGCTAGGATTTGGGCAACTCCATTGTCCTTTGAAATATTATCACTTTGTTGGGGAATAGGTTTCTCAGTTATTCTGTGTATTATGTCATTGTTCAAAAGCTAGGGAAGTAATATTAGACCAACATACAGATGTTAGGGTAGATCTCCTCTTGGCTTGCAAAGCTACAACAAAGAGCAGATGAACGACCCATAGTTACTGTTCAATAGTTCATCACTCTGCTGGTTTATCAAAACCCTCGAAACAACAATTTTGGATTGCAGATCCTGCAGTTTCTCTATATATACTACACAACATATCTAGAAAGTGAAAATTATTAAAAATAATATTGACAGCATTCCAAAGGGTATATTTAACAATCTTTAAACTGCATATTTTTTATTTTCATTTAGGTGTTTTTTAACCATGATCTCCCCCCATTCACCACCATATTCCTAGTTCACATAACTAGGGCAATCAAAGTTGCCTACTTTCATTTATATATCATATTGAGCTTCTTAGTGGTAGCATTCTACATGTTTCCCTCTGTAGCTTTGTTGTCCTAGACTCCTCAGTATACAATCATGCCTTTCCACCAACATGTCGAGTTCTAAAACCTCTTATTATACAAGTTATATTTTTGTGACATACCAAATATATGGTTTTAAGAAATGTGCATATTTAGTCCTATGTAGCACAAAGTTTAAGACTTCAGTGACAGGGGATGGGGGTCAGGTTTCATTTTCCCACAGGCATTGCATAGATGATTTATTATGTTATTAGTGCCAACCAAACCAAGTGAATATTTTTTGGGAGAACCAATGCCATATAGGCACCATTTTTGAAAGAAGACCCTTAGACATCCATGAAACCATCAAGTCTTGTCTCCCAGACGTCAACATTTTTGGTAGGAAACGTCTAGAGTCTATGGGGGAAGCCCCCAGTTTCCTCAGGAACATCCCCTTCCAAACATGAGGTAACCCCTTGCAGTCCCTAAGTCATTGTGAACAAGGAAATGCAAGAGACACAACATTCTTCCCATTGATGCAAGACCCAGTTTCCTCGAGAACATCCCCTTCCAAACAGGGGATAGCTCTGATAGTCCTTAAGTCATTGTGAACAAGGAAATGCAGGAGACACAACATAGGGACATTAACAGGTCTGAGATAAACTGATTATTCTTCCCATTGATGCAAGACCCATATTTAATCAGTCACACATTCAAGACTCTAATATGACTTGATTAAAAAGAACATATGTATATAGTTATATCCTACCCCTACCAAGGTTTGGGATTATATACAAGCATAAAACCCTTCCCTGCATAGTCCTACTCTAAATTTTATAAAACTTTTTCATCTATCCAGCAGTTATCCTTGCAAATCAATTGTCAAATAACTTGTGTAGAGAAGTAATCCTCACTGCATAATCTGATTACTCACTTTTGAATCGTTGAACTCTGTCTTAACCATGGGAGTTCTCATATCTGATCCACAACCTTATATTTATTAACTCCAAATTAGTTCTTTATTATTATTATTATTATTATTATATATAGGTATATATATATATATATATATATATATATATATATATATATATATATATATATATATATATATATATATATATATATATATATATATATTTTATTTTCATGCTAATTAGTTCCATCTATGAATGGGAGAGATTATGGTGAAATATATTATTTTCTATTTTTTTAGAATGTGACAGTGTTGATTAAAGAGGATCAATTGTGCTAGTTTTTTTCCTTGGAATACAAATAGTCCTACCCTCAAGATCGAAAGTGAGGATGATGTTGATGGTACCTTGCCATCCCACTCAACTATCAGCTTATAAAGAGCTAAATCAATAGACACACAAAGAGCGAACCTGTCACAAGCAGGATTTGAACAAATCTTCTCTCAACCACCCAAACAAATTGATGATAGTGCTAGTTTTTAATTTTTCATCCTTTTTTATTTTCCTTTGTGTGTGCATATTTGTGGTAGTTGGGTTTTAAAAAGGAGGCATTGATTGCAAAATGAAAATGGGTGGACAGGTAGAGATTAGGAATTTTTCACTGTTCACAGCATGGATTGTGATTCTAAAAGAATGGAAAAGATGGGAAAGTATTAGGTGAAGAGAGTGAGAAATGAGTTTGAGACTTATAGAATGCAACAATTTAGGGAGGATCAACAATGTTTCATATTTTTAGAACTGAGAAGAAATGAGAACATTTGGAATAAAATTGGGAGGCTACAAACCAAAGGATAAACAACCACAGGCCAAAGAGTCATAGCACCAGCCAAAGGAATGTTGACCACATGGGAAGGAGTTGTGTTCCCATTAATAAACATTTCCATAGGTCAAGGAGTTTTATTCCCATTAACAAACATGGCCACAGGCCAAAGGAACTATGATGACACTTCTGACATACATTATGGTAGTTAGAGTGAAACACATGCATTCATAGGTAAAGGCATGAGCTCAAATAGTCCAAGGACCAATGGTTAGAAAAAACGATCCTAAACATACAAGATACAAAGGACTGTGATACAACAAAATTAGAATAATAGAGAAATGCATGTTGACCCAAAATTCATTTCATATTTGGGAAAAAATTTCACATCTTGTAATGTCACACCTCAAGGTTCACGTGTGGCGCACAACCTCACATTATTGTCTTTCATTGCAACCCAAATTCAAATGTGCCACTTGGATCCAGCGACGATTCACTTGCAAGGTCTTACCCTGATATCTAAAGGTTGAAGCACACTATTCCAAGTTGGTTCCCTATTCTAATAGACTTTCTCTCTTCTCTAAAAAATAAAGAAGAGTTGAAATCTTCTACAAACTATGGAACATAATTGTTGAATGCACCAACCTAGAAAGGTGGGAAATAAATAGTCTTCTATGCTACTCTGTCTTCACATTTTTCTTTTCAATTCAACTCATAATATTTTATTGCCCCTCTTTGCATGAAATCCATTGTTAATTCTACAAAATATTTGATAAACAACACCGTATACTCTACAAATCACTCCTGAGATTAGCTCCAGAAAGAAACTCAACATATAATTGTTGAATGCAACAACCTAGAAAAGCAGGAAATTGATCGTGTTCTACACTACTATATTGTCAAAGTTACTAGCAATACACTATGCATAAATAAACACATCTATATATCAAAAATATTTGCAGAGTTGAGAAATGTGCTCTAGGACATATAGATATCTCTATTAGATAGCAGGTAAAATGTCACTTGTCAGATATTTTCTCTAATTGTACTCGATGTACTCAAAGACAAAGGTGTTTGAAAGGTGACAATCATCAAGAACTCAAGGGTGGCTATGTGATCCCTCCATCAAAATCTCCTTACTTACACACCTAAATCTTGTCAAAATATGTCAAAGTATAAAAGATGAAGAAAACTAAAAGGCCAAGTCAAGGGTTCAAATACAAGGTGTTTAGTGTGTAAAGGAGGGATTGAGAGACTCAAGCTCCATGTGCGCACTCGCATGAATCAAAAAAGCATTAAGACATGAAACCATTCCCATAAAACCTATCATATCATGATGAAGATGTGGAGGAAAAGGCTTAAACGGCCTCACCTCCTAATCTTATGCATGTCGATCTGAGTTATTCTATAAGGAAATGTATTTTGGTGGCAATGGATCCTACATGTGGGATTAATTGGTCCATCCAAGAGTGAATGCTAGTCCTATGTGACATCAAATCAAGCCTTGGTGAGAGGGATAAGGGTTCAACAAGTCTCCATGTGAATTATTCATTTTCATCCCTCTCAAATGATATGAGTTTCTCTTACTCCTACAAGACCACTAGAGTTGCCTAGTCTACCCCTGACAGATTGGGAATCGTAATGGATCACTACCCCTTATGTAACAAATGGTGTGTTTTCTACAAGATAGTAATGTTATTAAGAGGGACTTCTACAATGTGGAAAGATGTAGCAAAGTTCCACTACAATGTGGCTTATTCAAACCTACAAAGGGTAAGATGAAAGGAGGAGTTCAAGGAACAAAATTCCAAGACCAATTATATAATGCATGCCAAAAATATTGAATCATATTTTTAATTTGAGGGAATGGGAGGATGAACCTTGGGCCTCCATGATAATTTTTAGAGGGAACCAGTTGAAAATGGCCTCAATTATGGAGTCTCTATAAATTATGGTTGGGTGCACATTGGTTCACTTCAACCTCCACCTAGAGGTTAAGTTATCTCCCACTCTTATCTTAATCATCAACTTTGTAGACTCTACCTCCTCTTCCCCACCTCATTCTATGAATACACCCTAAATGCTCATATCTCGAAGCTACTGGAAAGCCCCACTAAAGATAGTCATGTGGCTATCTACATTGATATTGGCTCCACAATTGTGAAATATGAAGCCCTAGCATGTCATGTGGACCAAGTAACTAAGGCCCAAAATGGACATTACATGTTTACCCCTTTTTAGTAACCTAGTATGTTTTTTTGCATATTGTTTTTATTATGCCAATATGTTAAGAAGTATACTTGTGCACTTCTAAGAAGCATATATAGGTAGGCCTCCATAGTATTTTGACTGGTTCATCCTTAAATGGGGATTCCAGTTTATAGCTGCTTAGGACTATATATTATTAGTAAACTTAAGTTGTATAGTATTGCCACAAATTTTTTAATATAATCTCTACTGACCCCCATCCACGCTCACCTTGAAAAAAATAACTAACCTAGCAAAACTTTAAATTTATGATATCCCTTAACAATGAACATGGATAACATTTTTTGTTTCTGTTGGGGGGGTAGGATTTAGGTTTAAGGTTTTGAACAATGCCCTTAAATAATACAAACCCCACCCAACCCATTATATGGACTACATGCTTTCCTAGTTAACCATAAGTTTCCAATAATTAAAGCTTCAAGTAAAGGTACATATATACTTCAAAGGCATCAAAAAGTAATGGAATGTGTCAATTTCTATACTTACTACCTAGAAACAATTGCAAAAAGGCTTACAATCAAGTCAAAATATTATATTACTTCATATTCAAGAATTGGATATTCTATGAATGCATCGAGATAAAGCCTTTATGTTGTCATTGTTACTCTATTTTATTCATTTGTAATAGTGAGTGCCAAATTTAGTTTTAACCTAGAGATATAAATTTTTTGTAAATGATTTTGTGTGTGATCCTAATCACAATTGTACTTTTATTTCTGCATGTTTTTATCTCTGTTGGGAAAGCAATGTGCTGAAATAATCATAATAGGATTTGTGCTTATATTTCTTTGTGCCAAACACTTTATCAGAAAACTCTATTTTTTTCTCTTAGTAAATGGATTTCTTCCAAGATAAACTTTCTCTACAACGATTTTTGTTAATGGTAGTGATAACATAACTTTCATTGAATTCTTGTAGTGTGCAATGTCAGTGGCAATATGTAATTCACAATCAGAGCATAATATGGTAGGATATGTAACATAAGAAGCTACAAATATTATATGCAATCATATTTAGTGATCATTTTTCATCCCCTCTATTTTGGTAACGTTATCAAAAACTTGAAACTTTGCAACAATTTTTTATACGATCCGTAGAACACCAAACAGATTGTGATAGGTTTGGAGACAAGTCTTTTCCAACATTTTGTACTTGGCACTAAAAAATCATCAAGTAATTATTACTCATAACAGTGATGGTGTATGATACAATGTAGAAATCCTTTTTGCCAATAATTTCCAACTATCGTTTCCTTAGCAACCCTTTCACCTTCGTCCATGTTTTCTATGAAAATTCTCCCATTAGTAGTACAACTTGAAACAAAACCCTATTCAACATTTATTTGAATTGGTTGTTTGTATCATGAATTTGGCTAGCCTTGCAGAGGTCATAGATCAGAGAAAAAAATATGAATGCAAACAATAATCTTTAAGAGTAATTGTCCATCACATTATTAGAATGAAATTTCCTTGAGTAGATGAGGAAACCTTCCTGACATGAAATTTGTGTACTTGGCCTTCAAATCATCCATTGCAATTTTTTATGGCTTCTTCCCTTTACTTGATGGAAACTTCTCTAAAAGAGTTGCTTCCACCAATTTCAAGATCTCCTCACTTGATAGATACTTCTCCCTCGCATTGACATTGGCGAGAAAGGAAGAAACGTATTTTTTGTTAACTGAGAGGAAAGCTCCTTGGAAACTATGATAGGATAAAGAGACACTAGACTTGACCCATATACAGGTATAAAGTTTCCATTTTGGTAGCCAACCAAAAAGTGATAGGCAACTTGACCAAGTGTGAGTTTAGATGTAGAAGGAATAATGCCTGAGCTGTCAACAACAAGCATGATTATAGAAGATGGAATTCTGAAAAGGTTTGGTGCTTTAGAATATTCACTTTTAAAAAATTGTTTCTATTCCATCAAGACCTGAAGCAACACTTGGCCCATTTGAATCCAAGACTTTATGTAGAGTTGGAAAACTCTGGGCTATTTAATATGATGAAAATAATGAAACTATGGATTCTCCATGTACAAGAAGCCATGTAGGCAGGGGAAGGGCACTGTGTGTAGATATTGCTAGTGCAGCTGCAACTTTTAGTGCTCCCTTCAAGGAAAAAGTATCTAAGAAATTTTTTCCACATAGGATCAAGGATGATTTTTCATAGTCTACTGCAATAAACTCACCATTTTGTTTTAATGCATGAACCTAGAAAGGTGGGAAATAAATAGTCTTCTATGCTACTTTGTCTTCACATTTTTATTTTCAATTCAACTCCTGATATTTTCTTGCCCCTCTTTGCATGAAATCCGCTATCCATTCTATAAATTTTTTGATAAACAACACAGTATACTCTACAAATTACTCCCAAGATTAGCTCTAGAAGAAACTCAACACATAGTTGTTGAATGCAACAACCTAGCAAAGCAGGAAATAGATAGTGTTCTAAACTACTATATTTTCCAAGTTACTAACAATACACTATGCATAAATAAACACATCTATATATCAAAAATATTTGCAGAGTTGAGCAATGTGCTCCAGGACATATAAATATCTCTATTAGATAGTAGGTAAAATGTCACTTGTCAGAGATTTTCTCTAACTATACTCGATGTACTCAAAGACAAAGTTGTTTGAAAGGTGACAATGATCAACAACTCAATGGTGGTTATGTGATCCCTCCTTCAAACTCCCCTACTTACAAACCTAATACTTGCCAAAATATGTCAAAGTATAAACATTGAAGCAAACTAAAAGGCCAATTCAAGGGTTCAAATACAAGGTGTTTAGTGCATAAAGGAGGGATTGAGAGACTCAAGCTCTAGGTGCCCACTCACATGAAGAAGCAAAGAATTAAGACAGACAATGCTTCCCACAAAACTTGTCATATCACAAGGGTGATGTCGAGGAAAAGGCTTAAATGACCTCACCTCCTAATCGTATGCATGTTTATCTAACTTATTCTCTAAAGAAATGTATTTTGGTGGCAATGGATCCTACATGTGGGATTAATTGGTCCATCAAGGGTGAATGCTGATCCTATGTGACATCAAAGAAAGCCTTGGTGAGAGGGACAATGGTTCAACAAGTCTCCATGTGCATTATTCATTTTCAGCCCTCTCAAATTCTATGAGTTTCTCTTACTCCTCCAAGACACCTGAAGCTGCCCATTCTACCCCTGACAAATTAGGAATCGTAATGGATCACTATCATTTATGTAAAAAATGGTTTGTTTTATACAAGATAACAATGATATTCAAAGGGACTTCTACAATGTGGAAAGATGCAGGAATGGCCCAATGCAATGTGGCTTATTCAAACCTACAATGGGTAAGATGAAAGGATGGGTTGAAAGAATAGAATTCCAAGACCAATTATATAATGCACGCCAGAAACATTGAATCATATTTTTAATTTGAGGGAATGGGAGGCTAAACCTTGGGCCTCCATGACCATTCTTAGAGGGAACTAGTTTAAAATGGCCTCAATTATGAAGTCTCTATAAATGATGGTTGGGTGCAGATTGGTTCACTTCAACCTCCACCTAGAGCTTAAGCTATATCCCACTCTCAGCTTAAGCATCAACTTTCTAGACTCTACCTCCTCTGGCCCACCTCATTCTATGGATACACGCTAAGTGCTCATATCTCAGAGCTACTGGAAAGCTGCAATGAAGACATTCATGTGTCTATCTACATTGATATTGGCTCCATAATTATGAAATATGAAGCCCTAACATGTCGTGTGGACCAAGTAACTAAAGCCCAAAACGAGCATTACATTTTTACCTTTTTTTTAGTAACCTAGTATGTCTTTTTAGTACTATTTTTACTATGCCGGTATGTTAAGCAATATACTTGTGCACTTCTAAGAAGAGGATATAGGTAGGCCTCCATAGTATTTTGACTGGTTCATCCTTAACTTGGGATTCCAGGTTACAGATACCCATGACTATATATTTTTAGTAAATTAAGTTGTCTCGTATGGCCAAATTTTTTTTAATATAAGCTCTACTGACCCCCACCCCCTCACCCTGAAAACAAAAACATAAAAAAATAACTAACCTAGCAAAACTTGAAATTTACGATATCCCTTAATAATGGACATGGATCGTGTTTTTTATTTTTGTTGGGCAGGTTAGGGTTTAGTTTTAGGGTTTTGAATTTGAACAGCACCCTTAAATGATAGAAACTGCACCCAACCCATTATATGGACTACAAGCTTGCCTAGTTAACCATGACTTTCTAGCAATGACAACTTCAAGTAAAGTTCAATATATACTTCAAAGGAATCCAGAAGTAATGGAATGTATCAATTGCTATACTTACTACCTAGAAAGAGTTTCATAAAGGATTCCAATCAAGTCAAAATGTTTACATCATATTATTTCATATTCAAGAATTGGATATTCTATGAATGCATTGAGATAAAACATTTATATTGTCATTGTTACTATGTCTTATTCATTTGTAATGGTGAATTGAAAACTTATTTTTAACCTACAAATATAATTTTTTTGTAAATGATTGTGTGTGTTATCTTAAGCACAATTGTACTTTTATTTGTGCGTGTTGTTATCTCTGTTGGGAAAGCCATGTGTCGAAATAATCATAATGGGATTTGTGCTTCTATTTCTTTACACAAAACACTTTATCAACAAACTCTATTGTTGTCTCTTAGTGAATGGATTGATTCCAAGATCAATTTTCTCAACAGGCATTATTTTAATCATAGCAGTAGCATAATTTTCATTGAATTCTTGTAGTATGCAATGTCAGTGGCAATATGTAATTCACAATTAGAGAATAAGATAATAGGCTCTGTAACGTAAGCGGCAATAAATCTTATACGCAATCGTATTTGGTGATCATTTTTCATACCCTCTATTTTGGTAGCATTATCAAAAACTTGAAACTTTGCAACAATTTTTTGTATGACCCATAGAACACCAAATTGATTGTGATAGGTCTGGAGGCAAGTATTTTCCATCATTTTGTACTTGACACTAAAGCAATCATCAAGTAAGTATTACTGATAGTAGTGATGGTGTATGATACACTATAGAAAGCATTTATTACTATAATTTCTAATTACTGTTCCCTTAGCAACCTTTTACCTTCCTCCGTATTTCATGTAAGTAGTACAATTTAGATACAAACCCCTATTCAACATTTATTTCAATTAGTTGTTTGCATCCTGAATTTGGCTAGCCTTGCAAAGGTCATAGATCAAAGAAAAATAGATGAATGAAAAAACAATCTTTAAGAGCAAGTGTCCATCACGTTATTAGAATGAAATTTCCTCTGGTAGATCAGGAAACCTACTTGACATGAAATTTGTGTACTTGGAATTCAAATCATCTATTGCAATTTTTGATGGATTTTTCCCTTTACTTGATGGAAATTTCTCTGAAAGAGTTGCTTCCACCAATTTAAACATCTCCTCACCTGATAGATACTTCTCCCCCACATTGACATTAGCGAGAAAGGAAGAAACATTATTTTTTATTAACTGAGAGGAAATATCCTTAGTAACTATGATAGGATCAAGAGACACTTGACCTGACTCATATGTAGGTACAATGTTTCCATTTTGTTATCCAACCAAAAAGTGATAGGCAACTTGACCAGGCATGAGGGTGTTAGCTTGAATACGTCATTTTATCATTTTGAGTGCTTTATGTAGCTAAGTGACTCTTATTGTTAGGCCTATCTATACTAATAGATTTTGGATGCACAACCTTAGGATTCCCTTGGTTCATTCAGAGTGGGCTCCCACTAGCTTTGGTTTGAGATAGCTCACCACATCACACACCTCAAACGGAATTTTCAGCTATGTGACTTACAAGAGATCAATTTGGGGGAGCACATTGTCTTCAAATGTTCCATCTATTAGGAGATAGCATTGTTAGATATTTATTGGATTTATTCTTGACTAATAACACTTGTTGTTTGTTTTCTTTTTCATGACTCCCATCTTATTCATAAATTTTAAATTAACTTGACTAGGCACTACGTCTTGCCTAATTTTTCATTTAAAATCTTAAAAGAATAAAACAATATCATTTTGCAAATCTATTTTTTTAGCGTTTGAAGGACAAGTCTTTAGGCTTATCATGGATTACTCACTTATGTTGGAGGAGAGCTAGACTTATGTGAGAAGGATGATCACCAATGTGACAATGGGTGATTTAATCAAGTAAATTTGGGGTTTGTAGTTGATAATTGAATCTATATTTTGAAGAAAAAATTTGAGAGCTAGCAATGAAGTGCTTTTTCTCCTTGGATTGATGGAATGAGTTTAAGCACTTCATTTCTTAACAAACCATCATTTGGCAGATGTTACGGATCCTTTTATTTTGAGAAAGAAGCTACCACAAGATATTTCAAAGCTTTTGTGGCTGCCTCAAAGGCTGGATCAAAGGAGGAGAGGGAGCCACCCCTCCTTAGGGAAGTCAACTTGAGAGAGAAAACCAAGTTGTGTAAGATAACGTCTCTATTAATCGTAGGATTTGAAAAATCAAATCTATCTTTGACATCATATTTAGCTTTGACCAATTTGCATGCTTAATGTAGGTGATTTTTTGTAAAGTAACAACCTATATTACTTTCGATTAATTGGGACATTTCTGCATTCTATAAGTTAAAACATTTTTCCAGTTATTGTGTTATTCATTTTTACCATTTAGAAAGACATGACAATTAAGGTGATTAGACATTTGTGTCGATTGTGCCATTTTCCTGAATGCATATATTTGCAATATGTTGTAGTTTTCATATGTAGTGTGCTCTTCAACTCAGTCTCACATGAGGAGGGATCAAAATACCAGTTCTGAAATCTAAAATAAGCCATTTGGAAGGTAATGAAAAATAATAACTTGTTTTTACATGTGATAACCATTGGAAAAAAAACATCTTGTTCTTGTTTCTATCTGGAGCCTTTTCTTTGTAATATTGTAGACATTTACTTAGACATCTGCATTTGTTGGGCTTCACCACGCCCTCTAATTTTGATCATCAATAGTCACAAGGTGATCTACATGGTAAAATTTCATGCTGGTATGTTGTGATAAACACAATGCTTAACAACATTCGTCATGCTTTATAGTGATAAAAGTACTTTTGTAATTTTTTGGTCACACTGATTTCACTTTAATTTTTCTTACATTATATATTGTAAATTTGATAGGTTGAGCTTCAATATATGCATGATTATGCAGGGGTCAGTACAAGCATTGGACTGACACCATCTCCAATAACACATTTCTCAGGAGTAATTGGAAACGAGAATCTTTCTGTAGGGGGTTAAGTTGCTTTTTACATTGCGTTAAGAAACTTCTTGAAATATGATGAAGGCTTGAGTATTTCAAAGCTTGATTTTGTTTCTTCTTTTACCTTGTAAGACTTTGTCCTTTCCATTCTTGTAAACTAAAATAGTGAATTTCAATGGGTTTTTTGTTACAATATAGGGGCAATTGCAAACTTTTTTATGAAGTAGTACATAGAAAGTTTGGTGTCATACTAAAAGGGACCCATTCTTTACCTAATTGGTAAGGGTGATACCTTGAAAGCATCTTACTTGTACATTGTGAGTCCTCTAACAAAGAATGTTGTTGGAGAAGAGATATCACATAGATTTTCAAGGAATGATAATATGTTCACCATAGACACTCAACATTCTTTGGACCCACTAAAAATAGTTCAAGGGTGCCTCAATAATTATGGAATGGAAGGTACACTACTTCAGCATGAGTGGAGGCCTAAAATTTTTGTTACTCGTTATGATGAGGTGGACCCCAAAGTCCTTCACAACCATGCAGAGGTGGGGTTCTATGGGTTTGAAGACTTGAAGGATCTATCGTGGATATGAAATATTTGGTATAGATTTAAGCCAAGGTCTATGCCAAATTTTGAATGGAATTTTTCAGTTTTTCCTTTCAGAATAATTATTTCAATTCCCATGTCTTTTGTTGAGGCACAAAGTAGCTCAACGCCTTGACTAAATTAGCGATGCAGTTTTGTGAAGTCGGATCTTGTAAGTTTTTTAACGCATATGATCTTGAAAATGGGTGTTGCCAAACATGTTGAAACGTTGTGAAACATTTTTGGTTTTAGGTACTAGTAAGATTATTAACCAATCTCTTCAGTATTTGATATGGGTGGGGTTTTGTTCAGGCCCTTCATTTCATATTGTTTCAACATTTGGATGAGGGCTTCGACCTTCCCATTTTGATTAAATTAATAATTTATGGTGTGTTTGCCTGCCCAAATTTTTCTTGGACATGAGTCAACATTAGTGTTGGACCTTCAACTGATCCAACTAGTTGTCCCTTTTCTACAAGAAAAGGAGTTGGCACTATTTTGTGTGTAGACATTAATTTTTAGCCAATAATAGTTCTTTGTTGGGATGATATTAACACCATAGTTGATATTTCTTCTTTATTTTCATCTTATATTCAAAGTTGATTGAATGTACTTTTGCATAGGTGTATGTAAGTCCCATAGAAAATTCTGAAGAAGCATATTTATTTGCATCATATGAGGATGCATATTCCATGCATGACTTGACGGCTACAATAGCAAAGGTATTTTTCCATCCAGTTTAGGATCTTGTGATATCCTTTCAATTGTAGTTGGAAAATAGAAATTTGTTAATGAATTGGGCTCTACCTTTTCTTAGACTCCATGACCAAGGCTATTTCTTCCATTAAATTCGTCCAATATTGCATCTTTCCTTGTCTTTTGAGATAGGCCATAACCATGGGCCATCAAGATTGCTAAGACTTCCAGCCACTTTTGGATGGGGTAGATAACTCTGTTAGCAACATTAAATTCATCCAATACTTACATCTTTCCTCATTTCTTGAGACATACCACAACCATTGGCCGTCAAAGTGGTTACGAATTGCACCCAATTTTTGATGAGGTAGATAACTTCATTGGCTATATTAATTCATTAACATGTCTTCTGGTGGTTTTGAATTGATTTTTGTGCACTGAAAGTGCTTTGATTTGACCACTTGACCACAACCCACCTTAGGAGATATTGAGAAGTTCGCTTCAATTTGTTTTAATATACAATTTAATTGTTTATTTACTAGATAAATTGTGAGACTCTTGTGAAAATATCCTTGACAGATCGTGGGTGTAAAACCACCACCAATGAGAATAGATAGTTAGGAAAAATATGGAGAAATGGCAAGGGGTGATGGAGCAATATATCTTCGCTTTCCTCATCCAGGATATCGTGAAAATATTTGGGATCATGCAACTGGTTGCATTGTAATCCAAGTTTATTGTATAATTTTTATTCTTTCTAGGAATTTTGTGAATTGTTCTCTTTTAGATACTTATTCCCATGTGGTACATTCATTGAATGAGAATTGTGTTCTATGATTTTCTTTATTGCAATCCCATTGGATCAAATTGTAAAATGATTACATTTCAAGCTAATAAATATTCTATTGTGATGAATGTTTATTGTTATCGTTTAAGGTTAGATAAAAAATATTTTTCATGTAATTATTGATTAATTCAGTTAAGTGTCGTTAAGCACCTGGAAGAGAGACCTGCAAAAATAGATAATGCAGTTAAGCGCTATGGTTTTCTCATGTATGAGCATGAAAGTCTTGCATTTAATTATGTTGCAGCACAAATGCATGATTGGAAAGAAGTGGTTGAGAAAAAGAAGCCAAGGTCACTCCTAAAGACACAATCAGCTAGGTGTATGGATTGTGGAAACCCCTTTTGTCATCAGTTTATAGTCCATACATCATTTATTCTCCCCTAATTATTTAATAAAATAGAAATTGAAACATATTGAAGTTATACAATTCAAAGTTCATATGTTATATTCATCGTCTGAGAGTTTTACATTTTGTATAATGCAAAGATTCTTAATTACACTCCTTGTTCCTGTACCTTTTTTTGTTGTTGCTAGATTGTACACTTGTTTGTATTTTGAACGTGTGAAACCTTTTCCTCCATGGAGGGTAATATTATATGTACTTTTGGGAACAAAATAACTAAGTGAAATGAATTAATGTACCAAGGCCATTGGCGAGAAGCATTTGACTGACTATTGGAAACAAATTATTTTCCTGAATTCATTGGACGTGTATGCCCTACCCCATGTGATGGTGCATGTGTACTAAGAATAATTGAAAATCTAGTATCTATGAAAAGTATTGATTCTTACATCATTGATAAATCTTTTGAATATGGTTTGATGGTTTCACGTCCACCTGAGAAGAGGACAGGGTATGTGTGTTTCATTTATAATTATTATTTCCATTTTTATGATGCCTATAATTTTGAAAATAAATTTTCTATTTTCTATGATGTGGTGAACTAGATCTTGATACGGATTGGTCATTCGATGACAGAAGAAAGTTTCTATAGTGGGCAGTGGGCCAGCAGGTTTGGTTGTTGCTGATCAACTTAATAAATCTGGGCACTCTGTCACTATTTATGAATGTGATAACTGAATTAGAGGTATGATTATGTATGGAGTTCCTAATATGGAAACATATAAAATTGATGTTATCCAATGACACGTTGTTTTGATGGAAGAGGAAGGTGTTAGTTTTATTGTGAATGTAAATGTTGGAGTTGGACACTCTTTCTTTGTGGAGAAGCTTGATTGGTAAAAGCATGTTAATGTGTCTCATTATATGGCAAAAGAAAAAAAGTACTCAAATGAAAAAAAAAAAAATGAATATGAAAATATTAATTAAATGAGTTGAGTTTCATACTTGTCAATTATAAAAAGTAAATGCTAAATTTGTAACAAAGCTAACTGACAATAAATTTTGGTAAAAGCTATAGTGAACCTATTTAATGGGTTCAGAAAATATAAGTAATGTTAGAAAAAGTAAATACTAAATTTGTAAATAAGTCAACTGATAGTAAATATTGGTAAAAACTATGGTTAATCACTCACAAAATATAAATAACTTTTTTAAATATGTAGGTTTAAATATGTAAAGTTAAATGAAATGCTAAAACTCTTTAAAAATATATATAAAAATAGAATTAGAATTTATAAACAAATAATTTTATATATTATATTTTGAATAATATAAAATATGTTATTATAATCACATTTAAAAATTTTATTATAAAAAAATTAAAATATATTTTGAAAATTTTCAAAAATTAATTTTAACATTTTGTTATATGTTATTTTCAAATTTCTATTAAAAAAAATTGATTTTATAAACTTGAAAGGATAGTTTCTTGGGTCACAATTTTATATATACAAAAAGATTATCATTTTTACTAGTATTTTAATAAGAATTAAAAAATATGCTTACTTTTTATTTTTAAATTTGTTTACAATCTTTAGAATGTTTACAACACATCTCTTAAAGAAATTTGAATTAAAAAATGTAAATCATAGAGAAATGGGGGGTCGCAGTTTTGTCACTACTTAAAAATTTATGTAAAATATTAATGAATATCTTTTAAAGAAAATGAATAAATTAGATAAAAAATATATATTAAATTTTAGAAAATATATATGACATGAAATTGAATTTAAATCGACATGTTTTGTCTTCTTTTACCACCACCTAATTCTTGATGATTTTGTAAATTTAAGAGTAAACATTCCAACTCCATTTATTTTTATAAAACTTCTTTGCCACAAAAAGGGAAAAAGTGATACACATTAACATGATTTTGTGGCAGCACCAGCACAACAAAACCAAGGTACACTTCTATATTTGATTTCAATTCATATTTTTCCCATAGAAGTTGAGTTCCTTGTTGTACAGTGTAAATTTAATCTATATATATATATATATATATTATATATATATATATATATATATAAGGATCTTCCTGTTCCTGGTTGTCAATTAATGGGAATATATTTTTCTATGGAGTTCCTTCATTCAAATAAAAACAGTTTGTTGGACAATGGATTGCAATATGGAAAGTTTATTTCTGGAAAAGGTGGAAGGGTGGTTATCATTTGAGGAGGAGACACTATAATTGATTGTATAGAAACAGCCATAAGACATGGATGCAACAATGTTTTGGATTTGGATCTCCTTCCACAAACCCCCAATTCTCGTGCTCCTCGGAATACCTAGCCTCAAGTTTGTCTTTGTTCATATTCATATAAATAAAAATTAGCTATCTATTATTTTTAGCATGTTGTACCCTATATAGTTACATGCTTATGGGTCTTTGTTCACTTTTGGCAGTGGCCTATGTTTTTCCAAGTAGAGATTATGGCCACCAGGAAGCTATTACCGATTTCGGTAAGGACCGGGGGATTCACTCAGTGAACCTCTAACATATCACATGTGTTCATGGCATATTAAACAATACCCTTAATTTAAATAAATATTGGAAAATCCTTTAAAAAATCACATTATTTAACCCCCTACTAATATGAACCCAATACAACTTTCCAATTTAAAAATCCCTTACTTTCACTAGATATTGTAGGTATCCATTTTTTCATTAACATTTTTATACCCCTTTATATTTTTTCATTAAATTTAAGCTCCATTTTTTATATTTTCCAATATACAAACACTTTACCCCTATATATCCCCCAACATATTATGTCATTTCTTCCTCATTATATATCCCCTAATATGGACCCACATGGTATGATATTGCTCCTCCAGTGAAGCCTTCATGGGTAAAGATCCCAAGTCATATGAAGTGTTGACAAAAAGGTTTATAGTTGATGACAATGGAAATGTTAAAGGGCTTGAATTGATCAAGGTCAAATGGGAAAAGGATGAGAGTGGAAAGTTCCAATTGAAAGAGATGGAGGGCACAAAGGAGATTATAGAAGCATAACTTATTTTCTTAGCAATGGGATTTCTTGGACCAGAATATGTAAGCTATATTTTTCTAAGCAACAAAGTTGCTGCTGAGGTGATATAAAACTTTAAATTTTGATTGATAAGCACAATCTAATGATTTTTTAATAAAATTAGTTTGTTTTTTCGCTTGAAAAAAGAACAATCTAATGATTCAGGTCCAATATGAATTTAGTTGACAATAGTCATTGCTAGACTATGTTTTCTTCTTTAGAAAATTGAGTAATTCAGTGATGTTGCACCTTCCCAATCCATAACATTGAATACACATATTTTCAATACTTATATTTTGTGTCTAAAATATACTCGACATACACACCATATTTTATGGAATTCCTCCATTTACCTCCTCACTCTAATTTCAGTTTTTTATTTGGTTTGATAGATTATTGCAGAGAAGATTGATATGGAAAGGGATAACAAGTCAAATTTCAAAGCCAACTTTGGTGATTTTGCAATGAGTATTGATGGTGTTTTTGCTGCTGGTGACTATAGACGTGGAAAATCACTTGTTGTTTAGGCCATTGCTAAAGGAAGACAAGCAACTTCTCAGATAGGTAAATTTGTGATGAAGGAATACCATCTGATCACAACTTGTGAAGATAGAGTGGAGGACAAGGATAAATGCCCAATGTTCACTTTCAAAACATAAGTGGTCTAGTGTTTACATGTGACTTTTGTCTACTTGGTGAGATCCTTCAAGGAAAAATTTATGCATAGAATTCTCATTAATATGAAATAAATTGTAGGAAGATTGTTTACAGATTCTATGTTTATTTAATAACATTGGATTCTACATTACATGTTTATGAACTAATGTTTTAATTTCTCCTGGATAACCATAATGGAGGTTTTTAATGGACAAGCTGAGATGACCAGGAGTATAAAAAAGTTTCAATTTATAAAATCCTACCAATGCTTGCTTTCAAGATGCTCTTGAGGGACTGAGGCTCTAGGAAAGTGGGGTGAATCTCTCGTATTCTCAAAAGACAAAGCCTGTGTTTTGACCCAAGGCTAGAGATATCACCTATGCAGCCAATATGGATCAAACTTCCCAGTTTACCATTAGACGTTTTGTCAGATTATGCATTTAAGTATAGGGTACTTTATTAGATCCTCATTGAATGCAGAAACAGGTTTACATAAATCCATGTCAAATAATAATTGCTTGAATATTATTATGGTAGACTTGCATGAAAGGCTAGCCAATAATGTCTTTGGAAGTTAAAAGATAAAAAGCTATTGTCAAGCCATTAACT